>OX638140.1:61818177-62418177 GCA_951805005.1 Othius punctulatus
TTAATTACTTTAGTACATGTAATGCTAAATTATAAGCATTAACTAATGTAAGAATTAGCTAGCATTAATACCCAAATACATAAATATATAAACAATTCATGTCAAGTTTAATCAAATGTACTTAGATAGTATAAGATACAACATTAGCATTGAACTTGAAATAATTGCATTGTTGGTATACAGAGGATAAAGTGTAGACTGTACATTCAATGTCAATGTTATTAATGGCTGCAGTTTAATTTGTTAACAATTAGTAAGTCGTAGTAAACATAAGTGCGTATATAATGCAATAAGTAAATTGGTTGCATCGGTTACTAATAAATACCTGTAGAGAATTAAAATTATCTGATTAAAACTGAATACTAAACCTGTGGTCAAATAATTAGGAAATCATTACCACACCTGTTATATCCATGTAAGTAGAGTTATACAAGACGTCCCCAACTTCGTTGCATATATGTAGGAGCATGCTAAAAAGGCAAAATTAAATGAATGTAAATAATTTTTGAATCTAATCGCTTTTGTCTTCAAATTCGCAGAAGTATAGTGTTTTTACTTGAAATTGAAAATCTACCTACGAAGGATGTTTATTGCGCTCCATTGTGCGAACGGAATTTTATAATGGGTAATGGGACGAGAACAGAGTCCAGAGCCTCTTCGCAGCAAGCCATACAATGGAGAACCCTTGACCGTAATAAACCCTCATTGCAGGTACATTTTCAATTTCTAGAGAAGATTTTATAATGCGACAGGTAGTGCCCAAAATAAAGAATTATCAGGTGATAAACAAGGGCACGATAGCAGATATGGTGCTAGTGGAGATCGAAACATGGGAAAATAAAGAGGAGATCATGAACGCAAAGAGCAATAAGCTGAGCAAGACCAAAATATACATTGACCATGACCTGACAGCTACAGAAACAGAAATACAGAGAGATTAGAAGCATTGCAAGAGAAGAGAGGACGAAAGGGAATAGAGTAATTGGATAAAAACTGAATATAAACGATAAAACATATAAATGGAACCACCGCAAAGAGGGATTAGAGGTCACCGAGATTTAGAATAGGACAAAACACTAATGAAGAAGACGAAGGCCCATACGAAGACGACAACAGCCAAGAAATAGGACACAGACGTAGAACAAGAAAAAAGAATTTAGAGAAAAAAGATAGATATAAATTTGGTACATGGAATATAAGAGGAATAAGAGGGAAAGAAGAGGAACTCACAAAGGAAATGGAGAAGGCAAACCTGCAGATACTGGCGATAACTGTAACAAAAAAGAAAGGACAAAGTACGATAGTATTAGAGGGAGGATATGTACTATACTATAGCGGAGTTAGTGAAACCGAAAACGTAATGCAGGAGTGGGAATAAAAGCAAAACAAATTAAAGAATGGAAATACATAACAGAGAGAACCGTGGTGATAGAACTGGAAAATAAACAGAAAGGGAGAATGGGGACAGTAATAGTGTACGGGACGAATGAAGACGACAGCAAAGAATCTAAGAACAAATTTTTGGAAGAATTACAGCAAACCGTAGAGGAAACTAGAGGACAGGCAATAATAGTAGGAGATTTTTACAGTTCTTCTTCTTGCAGTCCTTCCCTACCGGAGGTTGGACACCATCATAACTATTCTTATCTTATTCACCGCTGCTCTAAATAGCTCCGTGCTTTTACAGCTGAACCATTCACGCTGGTTCTTCAGCCAGGAGACTCTACGCCTACCAATACTCCTTTTTCCTTTAATTTTCCCCTGCATAATAAGTCTCAGAAGACTATATTTAGGGCCTCTCATGACGTGGCCTAGATACTCCAGTTTTCTTTTCTTAATGATCAGTACAACTTCACATTCCTTTTTTACTTTTTCTAGTACCCGTTTGTTGGTGACTTTATCTTTCCAGGATATTCGAAACATTCTGCGATAACACCACATCTCGAACGCTTCCAACCTTTTTAGTCCAGGTTTCTTTAGTTCAGTAACAGTAGGGTAACAGTGTTTTAACAGTAGGGTGGGTAATAAAATGGAAGGGTACGAGGGGATAATAAGAAAGCACGGAGAAAAAGCAAATAACAGCAAAGGGAAGAGAATGCTAGACTTCTGTCTAATAAACAACATGGTGATTGTAAATACCAGATTTAGACACAAAGAAATCCACAAATACACGAGAGAGATGAGAAGCAGAAAGAAAAAGATAAATAATAGATTATAAACTGGTAGAAATGAAGAGCAGCAAAAAGGTTATTGACGAAAGAGTGAGAAGAGGAGTGGAAATTGGAAGCGACCACTATTTACTGACCATGACAATGACCGAAACACGAAAAGATAGGGCAATACAAAGTAAAGAGGTGGAAAACAAAAGGAAAATTAAGGTAAATCAAACACTTGGTTGAAGTTTCACTATATTAATAGAATTTACTCTACAATCGTTTCGGTCTCACGACCATTGTCAAGAGTAACAGAGATACTCTCAGTATCAATAATGATACTGTTTAATTATCATGTTTCACCAAGTGGTATCCACACATACTTTCAACTTCACAAGCTAACTTCTAACAAGAGCTTGAAGTTGAGCTAACAAGCTCAACTTCACTTCAAAACTCACAAGCTAAAAAAACAGGAGGTACGGAAAGAATACGAAAGACTAGTAGAAAGGGGATTCAAAGAGGAGACTGACAAGCAAGAAACAGAGGTTGAATTAATATGGATAAAGTTCAAAACAACGACAAGAACAGCAGCGAAAGCAGCGTGCGGGACAACATATGTAGCGGCAGGGAGGAAGCAAATAAAGTGGTGGAACAAGAAGGAGGAAGGTAAAGGAGGAAGTAACAAGAAAGAAAATAATATGGAAACAGTACCTGCAGACAGGAACAGAAAAGGACTACGAGAGATACAAGAAACAGAGAAAGAGAGCTAAAGAAGAAATACAAAGTGCCACAGCAAAGGCCTGGGAGGAGTTTGGAGAGAAGATGGGAGAAGATAGAAGAGGGAACTAGCAACTTTTCTTTAAAGTATTAAAAAATCTCAGAACAGAGAAAAAAAACAGCCAAAACAATTAAAGAGTAATAAAGGTGGAGTACTTACAGAAGAAGAGGAAGTCTTGAACAGATGGAAAGAATACTTCAAGGAGCTGCTTGAAGGAGAGGATGGAAAGACGGAAGAACCCAAACAAGGAAACGAATAAGAAGAGGGATGTAAAAACTATAAAGAAATAGAAGACAATGTGAACGAAGATATAAAACTGCTGGAAAACTGTTTTTTTAATAACTTGCTAACAATAAACAAAGCAAAAACAGAATATATGATATTCTCAAACGATAAAACAACAAAATATATAAATATCACGATCAAGAATACAAAAATAAAACATATAAAAGAAGTAAATTATCTAGGACTTCAAATACAAAGCAACCTGAAATGGGATCAACACATAGAAACGTTAAAAAAAGGGAACTCTAAAACTATCGCCGAAACACAACTGAGAAAAACTTGAATAAACTACAGACACAACAAAACAAAATATTAAAAATACTCTACAAACTCGACCGAAGAACCAATACAGCAGAATTATATAAGAAAACTAAGGGGCTCAATGTAAGAAACATGATAGAACTGAGTAATCTACAATTAATATATAAAATTAAAAACAACCTAACAAATACGAACATAACACTATCAAATAACAAACAATTTCATCAACACAATACAAGAAGATAGTCAGATGTGAGAAAAGAAAAATTTACAACAACAAAACATACACAAAACTTAACAACGAAAACAATAAATAAATATAACAACCTGAACGTACACATAAGAAAACTAGAATACATACCTTTTAAACTAAAAATAAAATACCTAATTCTAAATAACAAGATCGACAACATCCTTCAATACCATTAACCCAGGAGAGGAGAGAAATCTCACAACTCCCGAGGTGAAGACAGAAGGAAGAAAACACGAAATATTTTAAACACTATTATTAATTATATTATATAGAATGTTATTTATATGAGATATTTATTGTACTAGTATAAAATTTAAAATAAACTATTATTATTAAAAAAAAGCCAGTCAGGAGAAATAAAGAAGGAAACAATAGCAGAGGCAGAAATAATAAAAGCAATAGGCAGTATATAGCTAGGAATGGCAGCCCATGATGGTATTACACCCGAGGAAATGAAATATATGAGAAATAATCTGCAAACTGGCATGAAAACACAAAAGAATACCAATTGACTGGGAGGTAGCAGTGATAATACCAGCGTATAAGAAGGGAGACAGCAGATAATGTAACAACTACAGAGGCATATAACTACTCAGTGTACCGGGAAAAATATACGAGAGAATTCTTGAGACGAAGCTAAGGAAATGAATAGAACACCAACTACATGACTCCCAGAGCGGGTTCAGACCAGGAGACAGTGTGCAGGACCAAATCTTTGAAAATTGAAAAAAATCGAGAGTATAAGGATACCTATGTTTCATAGATCTGGAAAAGGCTTTTGACAGTATACCACGGGAGGAAATACGGAAGGGGCTAGAAGAAAAAAGGACAGGTGGGGAATTAATAAAGGTAACCCAGTCATTATACAAAGAAACGAGAAACTAAATACGAACCGGAAGCAGACAGAAAGAAGATTTCAGGATAAACCACGGAGTGAGACAGGGAGGAATACTAAGAAAAAAAACTGAAAGACAATGTGGAAATATGGAAGGAGGCTCTAAATAAAAGGAATCTGAAAATAACTAGAGAAAAAACAAAAGTGATGGTGATAACAAAGGAGAACAAAACAACCAACATACGAATAAGCGGAGAACAGATAGAACATGTGCAAGTATCTAGGCACAATAATATATACTCAACGAAAATATGAAAAGGACATCAACAACAGAGTAAAAAGAACAGGGAGACTGTACAGTGCACTAAGAAGAGCGTTCATAAACAAGAAAGAAATATAAAAAAATACGAAGATGACAGTTTTGAGAACAATCTTTGCACCAATACTGGAGTGAGATGTAGATGATTGACACAAGACAAAAATCTAAAATACAAGCGACTGAAATGAAGTACTTTAGGAGAGTTGAAGGAGTGACAATGAATGACAGACTGCGCAATGTAAAAATAATAGAGGGTTGGGAACCACATCGATAATGAAGAAAATAGAAGGGAGACAATTAAGATGGTTCGGGCACATAAACAGACTGAGTGAAGAGAGGTAAGTTAAACAAGTGTAGGAGGCAAGAGCAAACGGGAAGAGAGCAAGAGGAAGACCACAGGAAACATGGAACCGTACAATAAGCAAAACGCTGCAGAAAAATGGGAAGAGTTGGAAGCAAGCAAAGGAACTAACAGGCAACAAAAAAGAATGGATAAAATTCTATAAAAAAAAGAATTACACCTCAACACCCAAAAGGGTAAAAGAGGGAAAGATTAAGAAGGATAGAAAGAAATATAATTGAAATCTGCATACTTTTTGTAGAACAACATTTTTGATAGACAGAAACAGAGGAATTTAATATTTTTATTATTTGTACGATAAATTCACGTGGAGGCCAGATAAAATATTTAAATCTGCATACTTTTTATGGAGCAACATTTTTAGACTTCTTGGATTACGGAGAAATTTTATATTTTCATTATTTGTTTGATATACTAAATTAGTGGTCAAGTTAGTGTTCACGAGTTGGAAGCAAGCAAATGAACTAACAGGCAACAGAAAAGAATGGATAAAATTCTATAAAAAATAGAATTACACCTCAACACCCAAAAGGGTAAAAGAGGGAAAGATTAAGAAAGATAGAAAGAAATATAATTGAAATCTGCATACTTTTTGTAGAACAACATTTTTGATAGACAGAAACAGAGGAATTTAATATTTTTGTTATTTGTACGATAAATTCATGTGGTGGCCAGAAAAAAGATTAAAATCTGCATACTTTTTATGGAGCAACATTTTTAGACCTCTTGGATTACTGAGAAATTTAATTTTTTCATTATTTGTTTGATATAGTAAATTGGTGGTCAAGTTAGTGCTTTTTATGTATAGTTTCTGATAATTTATTGTGCAGTCGCAGTTTGTATCAAATTGTTGATTAGGTGAAACGAACTTTGCCGTGCAATTGCGAATTGAGCAGCTCATAACAAATTCACACGCTGAACGTAATCCACTCCGAGCAAATTCAACGTAATTCAACAGACCCCGCCGTCTTATTTACAGTGTTACATTATCCGATAATTGCTGTCTTCAGCAAACAGTAGTGCAATTACCTTTACTGTGGAAACTGGCGATCTGGCGAATTCAATTGGCTTATTAGGCAAAGCCGCCGAGGCCATGGCTCAATGGTGCGGCGTTTGGTCTGCCTGGCCTACATCCCTTTGAACTATGCTACTAACACTGCAGCTAGTGTTTACATTATTAAGAATACGCCCAGACCACAGATCGTTAACAGCGACGATCCAAGTTGTACCTGAAATGTTAACACCCCGTGTTTGAATTGGAATTGCAAATAAATCAATGCAACACAGGTCATGTAATACCTGCACACTCGCAAATAGTAATTAGCCAAATATATAGCGTACAACGTATCCATGAAAGTATTTAAAAATTAGGAACCATTTTAGTACCAATATCAATTATCTTTATAAATAATTGGTGTTCATCTAAAACCAATAACAAATATCATAAGATCTTAAATAACAAAAAATTATTTAGTTTTTTCAAGTATGACAGTGTAATTGTTGCATTAAAAGTAGAGTTAAGTAGTTAGAAGTAGTGAAGTAGTCATTTGAATTTCTCGATAAATTTGTCCGTCTATCAAAATCTATATATGTACTGCATTATCGAGGAAATTGGAATTATTATATTTTGTAGCATCTATAATTTAATTTTCTAAATATTCAAATTTTCGAATGACCCAACGCCACATTTAATTTCAATCCTAATTTTTCATATTAAGTAATATATGTAGTTAGTCTGGTATTATTCTAATCACTTATTTTTGTATCAACTTCATCATAATTGTATAATAATATTGGCCAATTACTTAAAAAACCGTGTAATACTATATTTCATGAGTTAATTCATATGACAAGGAGTCGTATATCGTGTTCCAATTACTGTAATCACAGGACTGGAAATCCTGTGCTCACAGAGCGATCACCTATCACTGAGTGCACTCGAAACAAACTTTCTTTCACGTGCACATCCAAGTTTTTCCCATTGTCTTCTTTCCTGCCTTAATATCAGCGAAGTTGTATAGAAAACAAGCAACAGTGTGTCGCATGTCCTGTCTGCTCGATTCACAGCGCAAAGGAAGCAGACGACTCTCAAGATATGATTGAAAGATAAATCTTGGATGCACTGTTTCCTCGACGCAGGGAAAATCAATGCAGCAGGACAGGCGACATCGCGCCATTCCGTTCCACTTGATCAGCAGACGCAATAATATCCTTGAGAAATTGAATTGAAAGCAATTTATCCAACGGAAAATAGTTGGTATGAAAAGAGTACTACGTAAGTTATTGAATTGAAAACATATCAGGCAAAGCAAATATTTTAGCTTTACATGAGCATATCCACACACGTATATATGCTCAATATGATTTTATATTAGAAGTACAATTGTGTATGCCTTAGAGTTTTAATAATTCTGTGAGATTCCGTCTCGGAAGCTTTTGTGAGTGCTAATATAACATTATTCTTCGGCCTGAATTCTTGTGAGTAATTGGGGTGTAATTTTACAACTGCAGTAAAGATACCCCGCAATGAATGAGATATATACGTCGTCGTATTATGTTGCTAATTACAGACGCCTCTGCGCTTGCAATTCCGAACTTCGGCGAGTTTGTCGCCACAAATTACTTCCTAAGTTTCCACAAATCAAGTTTATTTTATACATATTTAAACTTCCTCCTCTAATTTGGACGCCGATGTTCTGCACAACACTGTGCAGCGAGGCGGCTGTGCAATTATTGCACGACATATTTCCAGCTCCACTCCAAGTTCAGCAGCTTTATGAATAATTGTGTGCATAACGCTTCAATGGAATTTGCTGTGGGTAGATAAGCAATTGGATGTAGTGCGACATTGAAGAACTGCGTTTTATAGACCAAACTTACATCACTTCTATGGGCGAAAATTTTTAGTTGCATGTAGTTAGACTTAGTTATACTTAGTTATACTTATACAGGTGTATGGAGTATCACAAAACGTTCGCAGTAACGTGAACGTTACTTGCCAGCGCCATATTCGAATGTCAGATGCATGTATGACATTCTGACGCATCTGACATTCGAATGTGATGCTGTCAAGTAACATACACGTTACTGCTAATGTAATTTGATACGCAATATACCTGAATACCTGTTTGTAACACGTTTTGGTTCTCATCTTAAAATCCATGCTTTTTTTAATTAATTTTAATCATCAATTGTGCGTCAATTGAAAAAACTCGAATCATTATAATTGACAATTGAAGCGTTGCCCCGAATAGGGGTCTAAGTGCCATATTGTGTCAATGCGAGATTATAGTGGAAAAGGGATCTATGTCTCATTCTCTTTCGTGAGTTGCCATGCAGAGTCATGTATTGCACTTAGTTTGTATACAGAGCTCTGTTAAAGATATCGGTGCGTGGAATACAGGTCTATATCCAATCCAAAATGGCGGCCTCCAGGAACATCGTTTTGACAGAATCAGATTTAAATTGCGATAATAAGTGTAAAAAAGGAAAAAGAACGTGCCCGAGTGGAAATATATTAAACGTATGAAGCTGATGGAGAGTGGGAAAGAGTATATATCTCAAAATGGAGCTGATGTTCCAGCAAAGGAACACCCAAATGAGGTAAGTGATGTCACGTGGAATAGGGGTCTATATCCCATCGGTTATGATACTCGCCTAATTTCTGATTGACTGTTTAAAATGCTACCTATACTATTTTAAAATTACGATATTGCAAACTAATGTTTACAATATGGGTGTATTCAATAATGAATCTATATGATAATAGCAACGTATATAAATTACCATATTCGAGTTTTACACTACCGTGAAAGCAAACGATATATTATATACTTTCAGGATCGAGTTTGCAAATGCAAATCGTATGATGGATATTTGAAACTGACCAATGATCAGAAGAACGCGTTACTTGAAGTTTTCTATCAACAAAAATATGATCAACAATCGGCCACGCTGTTGCCTCCATCACCAAGGGTGATATTTCACGTAGAAGATTCGGGGCACCAGCTGCACAATGAAGACGCCGGGCATGCTTCTTGTATTCAGTTCTAGTGGAGGGCAAAATAATTTAAGTGTATCAAAAACTTTTATGCAACATATTTGCCGTTAGTCAAACGTATACAAAACTTGCAGACGAAGATGCAGATTGGTATTACGACACCCCTTGATGCAAGGAGAAAGCATAAGAACAGACCACATGCAGTTCCTGATCAAACACGCCAACAAATTTAAGAGCATATTGCATCCTTCCCAACCCATGAAAATCATTACTCTCGCGAAAAGGTGAATGAAGAACGTCGATACCTGAGTTCCTCTCTCCACTTAACAGAGATGTATCGTCTGTTCAAAGATAAATTTCCCAACACCGTAGCAAAGGTATGGATGTATCGAGATTTTTTTAGAAAAGACTTCAACCTCAAATTCGGAGACATGTTACAATACATACCAGATATGTACCACGCGTTCTATGAATCACTTTTGGTTTAATATGGGTTCAGAAAAACATTTACAGCATTATACATTGGCATTTATTGTATAATATTCAATAAAACATAGCATAAAATACATTTTTATCTTATGCTTACTGTTGAAAATAGGAGAAACATTTTCTTTGTGGAAAAGGGATCTATATTCAAAATGCATTTAGATCCCTATTCCACTACAAAACTACATTTTTGTGCATAATATTCTTTAAAAAAAAAGTGTTTTCCTTAAAGTAAGTAGCAGTAAATACCATAACATTTTAACATATTTACATAAAGTTTGGTTAATTTTTGTGCAGAAAACAACGTTTTTGTATTTTCTACAAAACTATGAAATTGGCACTTAGACCCCTATTCGGGGCAACGCTTCAATTGATATCTACTATGACGAATTGATATAATAAAATATACAATACAATAAAAAGTAAAAGTTCAGAAAGACAGAAAGGCCGAGGCCCAATAGTCTAATAAAGATTATTCTCTGTCTCTAAAAAGTGAATTTAGAGAACATGGCAAATCTACATAATTATCTACAAAGTTTTTTCATCAAAGTCATCAGCTGGCGCAAAATTTTACTCGTAGCTATTTTTCTATGTTATCTAGCACATATTATTTTTCGTCTCCAGTTACAATGAAATAAAAAATTATCACGAATTTAGAGAAAATGTTTCTAAACTCTTTTTTTTAAGTAGAACGATTTATGCGCCTATCTCAGGTAAACAGTTTATATTCACTAATGTGAATTCATAAACTGTAACGTTATTTGAAATGTACTTCTCGAAATTATTTCCTCGGGCAATCGGAGACCGGTATCGTTCTTATTAGAACCCATCAGTCTGATATGGGCGTATTGGCGACGATTGATTTATACCTCAATAAGTACAACAAAATTGTCAATTTAAGGGTGCTGTTAATTTTATTATAGTATGAATAGCGGAGCAGCAATGAAAAACCATTTTCCCATGTTATTTCCCTGTGTTTCGCGGCAAATCGATCCCATAATGTACCAGCAATGTTTCAAATGTGCATTTCAGAACATATTAAGAGTCGAAAGACCATACAAACGTGTATCTAAACGTACCCATTAACGAGTTATTTTTTATTTCATAATTTATGTGGCTAAATTTCAACGAATTTTATTAAATATATATTTTTGCAATAAATCAAGAACTTGTTCATCATCTACTTGGCCTACATGGCCTACATTGGACTGCATATCTTGCATTGAAAGTGACCAATGGTTCGTCAGCTGGCAATGTGAATTAAAGAAAACCGTACGCATAGACAGTCTTTTATTGGGCAATACCCCACGATATTCTTGCTGTACTGCTAAAGCATTTCCATCACATAGACTGTAAATATAATGAATATCTGCAAATTCTTTATATGAAAATTACATTGGCATTGCGAATTACGATAGGATAAGCATATAAAGAGGAAACTAAAGCTTTAATATCTCAGTAATTAACTGACAATTAATATCGTGTCAACTACACAACTCAAAGTCAGTAATAAACTGACAACTGACAATGTGTCAACTACCTACATAAAATAATTATCGTATATTCGAAAATAAAATAATATTAGGTCATGCTCACATAAATCTAGTACAAACAATTTAATATTGCCATATAACATTGCAATTATAACCAAATTTGTTGTACTAGATTTATGTGAGCATGACTGTACATTAACAATATACATTTTTATAATTGCATTAACATAACATTATTATTTTTAATAATGAATATGCGATCATTATTTTGAGTAGTGTAGATCAGTATTTAAGAAATCCGTTGAACTAAAAATTTAACCACATATATTATGAAATTGACAATCAGGTGTATTGCGTATCAAAAAAAAAGTTGCAGTAATATGTACCTTATTTTATAGCTTCACATTCAAATGTCAAATGCTGTTACGTCATAATTGCATTTGACATTAGAATGTGATCTTAAGCTAAAAGTAATAATAATATACACCACAATGCAATTATTAATTAGAGTAGGTAAGCAATGATCGTTCTGAGATAATTTCCCATGAAGATTATCTGGTGTGTCTAAATCTAAATTACTCCAATTACTCCAGAGTTGCGCTACTGCAATTTTCCATAAAATTTAGATGGGGTCCAGAATTACACATTCATATTTCACTGAATTGAAGGGCAGTTTAAAGACCATCTTGGTCAGCTTTGAAACACACTTTTGTCTAAAAGAAACAGCTGCAGACAGTGGAGTAGCTAGCATGGGTGACACCCGGGGCGGATATCGATGGTGTCACCCCTCGAAAAGGGTAAAATCAACATTATGTAAAAGAAACAAATCAGGTAAGCGTGAAGTTTGATTTTAATACCACACTTGAAATAAACATTTGAGACAGACATAAAATTATAAGTCATTGATCATCAAATTACAAAACTATCAATCAAGTATCATAAACATATATCTGGACCTCAACATTGGTATTTTTTTTTGTATTATTGGTTATTATTTTCCCAGTTATGATTTTCGAAGCTAACTAAAGCTGATAATAATCAACCTCCTACAATAATTTATTTAAATAATTTTAAATTAATGCACTTAATATCTTGTGACTTAATACTCTATTTTGTGACATAATACTGTTTAGCTCCTACGAATTTATACATATGTGGCACTTGATACTGAATTATTATTAAGAAACCCATAGTAGAACAATGCAAAGTAGAACCAAAATTAATTAACATCAATTACAACTAATTAACAAAGGCTAGCAAAACGCAAGAAAAAAAAATTCTAAAATAAATGACAGATTACACCAAAATGTTACAAACGAAAACTACTAATCTTAAAGTAAAGTAACAAACAAATATTGAAAAATTAATAATATCTAATTAAAGAGAAAATGCACAATGACGATCGTTGCATTTTTTTTTAGGTTACCATGTGGAAGATTTTTAAACTATTCATGTAATCTTTTAGGCACCCATGTTAGTAAGTTCTGTAAATTATTATACTTTTTTGTTGAAATAAGTATTAAACTTTAAAACCTATCTATCTCTTATAGGTTTCAGCAGCATTAAGTTAGCATTGACAACAACTTCCTTAGAACTAACAGTACGTTTCTCTTTGCATGTTAGTCTTTTGCTGGCTCTATTGAAATCGACTTGTTAAAAAAAATCTGTTTTCAGTTCTGGTGTTTCTGTAAAAAATTTCATATGAACCACTTTAGTAATCAAAAAGTTTTGATTATTTATGTTTTTTTTTTTGTTATTGAAAGTAAGATCCGGATTCTTCAGATAAAAATGTAAAATTCTTAGTCCATGGTTTCCATTTCTGCTACTTCAAATTTATTGCCACAAAGTTTTAAAAGCTGTTGCCAATCCCATGGAGTTATTAGAGAAAATTGGGAGGAAGCTTTCTTTTGTCTTTCTATTTGTGCATGAATTGTATCCACCTCCATGTGGGTATGTCCTTTGAAAGGTACATATGTCCAATGAATTTTGTGGAAGGTTTCAGCACAAGAATCAAATTATAGCACATAATCATCTGATGACTTCTATTTTGTGATGGACAGTTATCGCTCCAGATAACAATTTTCTCTACAGATTCTTTTACATTTAAAATGTATTTCAGATGAGTCACATGTATCATTCCCAGGTTTTTTTAAGGATACATTAAATTCCGAATTGATAATTTTACTATAGAACCATTGCTTGGGAATATCTTCTTTAGGAATTTGGTTTTATATAAAATCTTCATGAAAACACCGACACATTACTGAAATATTGAGATGGCTGCCTAAATACTTTCTCCGGGATTTATTCCTGGAATAACGTGACTATACACGGGAACTTCTGTATATGCTCTCTGATATTGTTTCTAACATTTTCACAATAATTTTCAAATTTTCATTAGGGATATCCTGCATGCTATTAGCATATCTTAGATATTACCTTGCGGGTTATCAGCAACAAAAGCTAAATGTAAAACAATAACAAAACTTGTTTTAGTAAACTAATGTATTTTTTAATTACCTACCATTCTCCTCGGTCAAAAGTGACGTTATAACAGGTTTTTCAGATGTTTCGTTGCACTTGGCTCGTGTTAGCGTCATTTGTAATATTTTTTCGCTTCTTGATGTCATCATGTTGACCCTAATAACTTTTTAAATATTAAAACAATGAAATTATCAAGTATTTTCTGTTAACTTCAGGAACAAAATAATGTGACTTAATATTATAACTGATAGTCACTAAAATAAAACAGTATTAAGTCCAGTCACCTAACCTCACATTTGGACTTAATACCTAAATATTGGATGTCTTCTAGAGCCAAGCAGTAGGTATCGAAAACCTTTAATACTGTTTGGTTCTATTTAATAGAGGACTTAATATCAATAATCTCCACCTATCTCGTAAATAGAAAGAAACTGGACTTAATACGCACTGCCATTGGAAAGAGCGGAAAAAAATATTAAAGGAATAATCGTAACCAAAAAAATGAAGAAAGTGGACTTAATACTGTTTGGCTTTGAGGTCCAGATATAGAAGAAACTTCCAAAAACCTTTAATTTAAAAATATTTCAAGTATTATAATCTCTTCTTTCTAGCTTTGACAGCTGCAAACTCGGAAATCACATCTTCAAAATTAATACTTTGTGTTGCCTCATGTTCGATCGTTAACATGCAAGATTTGCAAGATTGTTTTGCCTCGTGTTGCTCATTGTTGACCGTAAGTAGTTCTTGATTAATTTTAATTTACTAAAGCTCCTGTGGCAGGCAGCAACAAATACGCAAATTGTCATTAATAACTTTAGTGCGACGATAAGATTTAGAAGGGATTCTGTAAAATTCCATTCCACGATGACTTTCAAAAAGTTTACGGGTACCCAATCAGACACTGTAACATTGGCTGCTTTTAAATGTCTTCGCAACCTTGGTATCTCTAGGAGGAGTTCTGCTTCTGATACCTGTTTTTTTTTAGTTTTTAACTGGGAAAATTGCTTGGGATAGGAAATTGCCTGGGATGGGAAATCGCCTGGGATGGAAAATTGCCATAGGACTCTCATAGCTTACCTATTAATTGTAAACAGATAATAATTGATAAGCATGAACCTATTAACCACTGAAAAATCAAGCACGTAGGTACGCAAGATATTTTCAACAATACAATTGGAATAATTTTGCAAATGTTAAAATAAAGTATTTTAATCGTCCAAAACCAATCGGATATTGACAGAATTACACGTTTTGAGATATTATCACAAAATGAATAATTGCAAAAAAACTATATTTCTCTCTAGCTATATTTGCGAAAGTATGTTTTGTTTATATGTGTGGGTATGTATGTGGTGTGTATGAAGTGAAATCTAAATTAATTTTATTACTTAAGTGTTTAATTAATTCTGTCAAATGAATGTGTTTTTGAAATCAAAATAAATGTGAAAACGGTTTGTTATTATTTAATGCTTAATGTTAATTTAAAAAGGGGGAAGCCAACAATGCAATCGGCATAAGTGGGATCACTTTGGAGCGATATTTCCCATGATTAATGTGCGGCGCCCCTCGATATGCGAATAAAAAACGGTTACGATAATTACATGCCGCTATCGAATGTCCAGCCCGATAAATCATCACTGACATGACGAGTGTGTGCCTATGAAAATGACTACAATATTTGTACGAAAGCTATGCAAACGAAGCGAGGCCTCGCAGGTAGGGCGTCCCGACGCCCGCCCGACCGGCGCCGATTTCAGATGATGACGGGTCGATCACCATTGTGCCGGTCTAACAACCATATCCACGTCACTCACCCGCAATCTACATGTTATCAATAAATAAGCCGCAATTTCACGTGTATGCGCCATTTCATTATATCTGCCTCGATATGCAATTTAGGTTTTTATCGTAGGTAGGTTGCATGTCTTTAATACGCCAATGGCAGGTAGTTAACAATTTTCCTTTTCGTTCGACACAGTTTCAATGTATTTAATATGTTCCTAATTTTAAATACGTGTTATTTTCAATACGGTTTGTAAAAATGTCCGCAATGCAGAAAACCTTTCATTCCTCGCAAAACTACATACGAAAATGCGAGCCCTGTCAATAATTACCGCTGCAACGTAGCCGATACAAACACGAAAAACTACGGTTTAATAAAAAAAAATTAATTCATCCAGTCTGCCCACCTAACAATTACTGTGGCTCACTCTAATTGAAACGCGCCCTTGGCATGCAAAACTGAATATGGATGCGTCGGGGTTATGTATATTAATTCGCTTTTTATTAGATTGGAGTAGAGAAAGTTGCTCCAAGTCGGCAAATAAGCCGTATATCATACTAAATAGTAGTCATAATTTTAAAAGAATAACCGAGAGGGAGAAGCGGAGGGTTTAAATAGGTAAATTATACTTGTGGATGTGGGAGTAATCTATTTACGAAAGAGGGAGGATAGAGGGCCCCACAGTAGCCGCGTAGGCGGACGGCGAGACAAACAGTTTTTGTAATTATTGAGATTAAAAATGTGTCTGGAGTATTTATTGCTGTGGGCGAATGAAAAGTTTCAAAATCGTACCGTTGCGCTCTGTTTAACGTAAGTAATTGGCACTTGACAAACGAAAATAGTAAAAATATATATACAGGGTGTCCCAGTTATCGTGTTCAACATGGATATCTTGTAAATGGTGAGAGTTGATTAAATTAGACAAAATTATCTTGAGGTCAACACCTACTCAGCTGGGAAAAGAAAAGTATCAAACATTAAACCGATTAGCTGCAATTGGTTGAAATGATTAGGATAGTTCTTCAACAACAGGGGCCACATTAAAAGGTAGATAGTTGATGACTTGAGGACGAACAACAATTTATAATGCATTGTCGTAGAAAATTTAATATGACATTTTTTTGTAAAGGTTCTGTTTTAGAAATTCTTAGTGTCCTTAAATTAAATAAAATATACATTGCAGACTATCCGCGTAGCTCCATTATGTTAAACGATTATTACATATTTTTATCAACTAAAATTATTTAGATACAACTCAAGTGAATCACTATTTAACTTATTCACAAAAAAGACAGCAATCAGCAAAATTTAAGTTACCAATTAAAGATATCAACTGAAGATAATCGAATTAGAAATATAACTCATAATTTTATCTTATTCCTAAGAGAAGTTATAGACATATGTCAAGCTACCTTTTAGAGGTCAAAATTTTAGAAAAAAAAAAAATCTTGAAAACTAGGAAAGCTAAGTGTACATACGTTTTTACAAAATATGTTTTAATTTAAGCGAGGAATTCAAAAATATAATAATATATGGGGTGTTCTCTATATTGTTTTATTTATCGGCTGCAAATGTGTAGAAGTTTTATTGAATACTCTACATGTTAGAGCAACAATTCTGTCGCAGTTGCCATGTATAAAGAATAAATTGATAATTTGTTGATTGGTGTAATGATTCATTTTGTTCATTTTGATTTCTGTAGTACTTAATTCTAAATGGTTTTATTATTTGACAGTTTGCATTACAATAGCGACTAAACAAAAACATATCACATGCCTACTAATACTAAAGTGCACTTGTGATATGCAAAGTTATACCCTGCAGAAATGCGACGAAAAAGTAATCCTCGAAATAATTTAAAAAATACCTGCTATAGGAGTATGGTTGTAGTATATTTTTTCCCAATTGTGCTATGAGATATAAAATGGGTCATTCCATTTAAGAAAATTGGGTTACAGAATATTTAAGAGGGCACCTAAATATTGACATTTATGAACACTTATTATCAAAATTGACAGTTTCCAATTATTTTAGTCATAGAGGCATCGTCTAGGTACAATTATAAATATAACTCATAATTTTATCTTATTCCTAACAAAGGTTATAGACAGATTTCAGGCTACCTATTAGAGGTCAAAATTTTAGAAAAACATTTTTTTTCCTGAAAACTGAAAGAGATAAGTGTACATACGTTCTTACAAAATATGTTTCAATTTAAGCGAGGAATTGAAAAATAAAATAAACTATGGGGTGTCTCTTTTAAAATAAGAAAGTCGGTACTACTTCAGGTGGAACTGGAAGTGATAGAAATTTGAATATATTTCACGTGAGGATAACTGATTCAGCCGTATAACGAGGATTTTTTTGAAATTTTTAGGACAACGGCAACCCCGTAAACTTTTAACGAACGGTTTAGTGTAGACACCCTGTTACAGGGTGTTAAAAAAAGAATGTCAAATATTTAAGGGGGTAGTTGTATGGACCACAATAAAAATAAAGTCTTGATATGCATCGGTCCTCGAAGTTACGGTTTAGGAGATATGGAAGATTATCCTTTTTACCTCCATCTTTTATTTTTCAAAAACTTGCATTTTCTCATCATAGTTAACACCACTTTCTTGAACGCTTTGTACTTCTGATAAAATTGCTAACATTGTTTATTATTTCATATTTTCACTTATTACGAATATTACTACTACTAGCACAAAAAACAACGTAGGTATTAGTAGGTGTGTCCGATGAAATTTTTCCTTAGAAATTTAAGAATGTGATATAATACCAACTTGCATGGTATTCTTACTTTCACTTATTACTTAAACGCAATAATGAAAAATGTTGGCCATCATAATAATTTCAGATCTACCTTCACATTTGTGGTATTTTTATTGCAAATTGTGAATTTATTGAATATTGCACAAATGGTCAGGTTCTATAAATAAAAATTCATCTAAATTATAAATTTGGTACTTTTCAATTATTGAAAGTGATTAAACTTTTGTGATTAAACTTTTGAAATAAAACACTATCGTGCGAGATTGTGTTGTCAAACTCTGAGACAATTGTTTAGATATCAATGTTTGACAAAATATCTGTGCAGAAAAGATCCGTTGAGAGAAAATGAGCAATTGCAATAAAGTTTTTTTTTTAATATATTTTGTTTTCATAACATCGATCCAGTTTAATAGCTGAATGCTGTGGTGCCAACCAAGTTCTCAGGATGATTACGAAAGTAATAAACTGACGGGGTAAACACATAAAATGTTGTTTTTCCACGTGCATCAGATGAGCGGATCCTGTCAAATAATTTTATAACCAGCGTGGCATGATGGCAATTTCACGACGGTTCGCGTAAAACGACGGGTAAAATAATTGAAAACCGCGGTGATTTTCGTTAAATGCCGCAGAACCGGGTCATCTAGCATCGAATGGCCACATAATTTTCCGATATAAATGCATTAATAAATTTCCCGACCGCCAATAATTTCCGTCCGACCCGAATAAAATCTTCGCCGCTTGAATATTTGCGCTCTGGAGTGCATTATATCGTGACAATGGAATCCGTTCCTTTAATTGCGCGCCCTTTATGCGCGTTTTTCCATAATACAAGCGGGCATAAAAGCTGGCCTTATATAAAATATGTGGGGCAAAATAGTTGTAAAAGGCGCTCACATATTAATTCATAAAATTGTTTTGGATGCTTTTACGGCCGGAATCGTTAATTTTATTAGGGATGTAAAGTTTTATGTAGCGATCCATACTTGAAAGCGAATATGACAAGCGACGGAATAATTCAATGCAATTAATTGCCTATGTTTAACTGCATAGTTGGCGGATTTAATTTATAACCGGAACTTTTTTGTAATTAGAACCGAGACGACTAGGGTCAGCCGGAACTACTTACAAAATTAAAATACTAATTGACATTTTAACAGACCATTAAATCGGGCTCCAGTAGCCCCACATGCATTCAGAGGGGCTTGACTAATGGTCCTGCGAAATTTTGGGTATGCTGTATTTTATTAATTCAGCCGCCGCGATGTCTGGCGTTTCGGAAGGACTGCTCAGCAATTTTGAAAACCAACTCCATGTCGACACAATTCCGCTAATGCGACGTGGATTACCAGCGCACAACGTTCATTATTAGCGCTGATCCCTAAATGGCCGAAATTAATTAGGACGCGTTAATTAAATATGCGTCGGACTGGTAATGAAAACGATGCAAACACGTCTGGAAAGGCCAATGTTTACAATTAATTCATTTAATTCCGATCAATCATGCCATGCGAAACTCATCAGCTTTTAGCGCTTTTGCGCTGCCATCGTCCCGCTGGTTTTCGACGCCGGCTAATTGCTATTCATAATTATGTTAATTATCGGTGTTCAGTTATTAATTACGCGTATGACCCGGCGGATGTCGGCGGATTAGTCATGTTCCGAGTTGCGGGCGTGAGAGTGCGGGCTGCGATTAGTTGGCGTTATGGCTAGGAGCATATTGGAGTTCCTCCAAGTTTTTCCCCAATCCAGGGACGTTCAGGCGTTTATACTTCTGGATGAGTGATGTAGTCGAGTGGTGGCCTTCAGTTTTTACTGCCCGTTCCGCTGATAACGTATAACAAACAATTTTTATTATTAGAACTGGCTGTTTTGTAATTTCAGATAGCTACAAATAAAGTTCTGGCTTCCTTAATAAATCACACGCCCTTGTATATCGTTGCTCTAATTAGAAAACATCTCAACTCTTACAGTTTGTGCCAAATTTAAAGTATATTACTTAATTATAAAAATAATACTAATCACTATAATGTATCGAAAAACTTACAGCTTTTACTGAAGTTGCAAATGGGGTTTTTTTCTTCATTATTATACGAGGCTTTTTCTGCACCTAAGATCTACATTTCTCGTAAAATGTGTGCCAGTTTTCTCTGTTTTTGCACACTTTGTATCTATGCTTAATGATCTGTTTTAACGTTCTCCGTTAGACATATCATCGGTTTTCTCATCCATAAATGTTTTATATATATACACTGTATCTATTAATTTATCCAGTTACAAGATTGAACAGAAATAATACAGAATAAATCAAGCGAATAATTGGGGTGGGGTAGACAAGGGCATAATAGATTCTATTCACCTGAGCGCTAGTGTATTTAAGCGAATGCATAGCTTTTAGTTTAGAATTGTACTAGCGATAAAAATATATCTACCAATTGAAATCCATTGTTCACCTCAATGATACCTCAGTACTTGCATCTTAATAATATAATGGCAATACTATAATCTTACCATAAAACGTCCAAAATATCAAAAGAAATGCTATTAGACTTCCGGACAAAATTGAGGGACCACTAGTAAAATTCAAAATAAATTTAAAACCAGATAACGAAATTTAATGAAACAAATAAATATATAAATCCAAGTGTTTCCATACGATTTAGTTGACCTAAGAGCTATTAAAATTAACAAACTTGACTGTTATGGACTTAAAGAAATAAAGTTAAAAATTAAACTAAAATACCAATGGTCTTTTTATGAACTGAAATCCTAATTTGTAATAAAAAGTAATATTATTAATAGTGTGTATGCCCTCCTCTTGCAGCACTATAAGCTTCTAATCTTCTCGGCATGCTTGAGATTAAGATACGTATTCTCTCTTGGGGTATCTGTTCCCATTCTTGAACAAACATGTTAGAGAGCTCATCAAGAGGTTCTGGCGGTCTCGGTGCGTTTTTTTTTTCCCAATTGATCCCAGAAATGCTCAATAGAATTGAGGTCAGGGCTTTTGGAAGACCACTCCAAACATTGGAAATTTGCATATTTCAACGCAGTTGTGACAATATTAGCTGTATGATGTTTGGCATTGTCTTGCATAAAAAAGAATCCATTGCCGAAATTTTCGGCAAATTGTTGAACATAGGGTACTATAATTTCGTCTGTATACCTTATTGCTGTTAGCGAGCCCATTTCGTATCAAAACCAATTCTATACGACCATTAAATTGTATTCCACCCCAAACCATTACAGACCCCCTACTATATTTGTCAAATCCTCCAATGGCACATGGTGCAAATCACTTACATGGTCTTCGTAAGACAAGAACACGGCAACCATTCTTGTTTAGGAGGAATCTGGACTCATCCGAAAACAAAACGGAGTTCCACTGTCCCTCATCCAACCTTGATGATTTTGACAAAAGTTTAAGATTTTTAGCAGACAAATTGACTTCTTTTAGTCTTCTTCTCACGGTTTTGGTTGAAATTTCTGTTCCAGTGGCAAATCGAAGATCATTTTTTAATTCACTAGATGCTAGATGTTACAAACCGTTTTCAAAAACACTGAAGTTCGATGAAACCATCTTCTCTGCGTGTTATTTTTTTCTTTTAGTACCTTGTATGCATCTTCTTTTGCAACTACCAGTCCCTCTGAACCATGCTGCGGCCCTCTTTACCACAGATTTTTTGGTATTTAGAATTCCACCAACTTCTCTTAGTGAATATCCTTCACGAAGAAGAATAGTCATTTGGGATACTTCTTCTGGTCTGCAATGGCGTCTAGGCATATTTAATTAAGTTAATGCAAACAAATTCACTAATTTTTTAAACATAAAGCACGCTGTATTATTTAAATGAGTTAAAAAGGTGGGTCAATAATTAGAGCTTTTTGTTGATTTTTCGCATCCTAGCAGTGAATGTCCTGATTTGTTAATTGTTTCATGGCACATTATTTGAATAGTGCTTAATAAACGTCAATTTATGACATGTATTCAAAACCACTTCTAAATCGGAACATTTATTTCAAGTTAATTTGGTGGTCCCTTAATTTTGTCTGGAAGTGTATTATGAATGTTTTTTACTATTTTAAAAACTTTCTACACATGCGAAGACTCTCTTTAGCTAGAATTGGTTTATACCATAAGAAGCATAACTAAATGATCAAAATAATGAGGAGTAGTAGGGATTATTATTATTATTATTATTATTGTTATTATTATTATTATTATTTTATTATATTATTATTATGGTATAAATGTTGATAATACTTACAATAAAAATTATATGTGATATACGAGGCTACACAGATTTGCAAGTTTTCAATTAATGCAGCAAATTGTTAGTTTCAATGATCAGTCTATAAATATATAAATTTCCTGATAGTTTTCTGGCTTTTGAAATCCAAATCATCTCAAATTTAAGATTAAGATAACATAGATTGCGGCAGGTTAGGGAAATTAAATTACGTTAATTTTGAATGACCTCGACAACTACGATAACATATCGATAAAAAAATTTTAAAAAAAGAAACAGTTGCCATTAAATTAGGGAAGCTATTCAGATCAATATAAGTCTTACATGTAATTTCAATTAAATTACATGTATAAGTAAGCATGTACCAAATCCATCTAAGTAGTCAATAGATAAATATTATTTTGTATTTAATAGACAGGTATATTGCGTATCAAAAAACGTTGGCTGTAATCTGTACGTTACTAGACACATCACATTCGAATGTCAGATGCTTTCATGACATAAGCTCATCTGACATCTGAATGTGATGCTCCAATTAACGTATACCTTACTGCCAACGTTTTTTGATACGCAATAAACCTGAAAGTTGTATTTAAAGTTTTGAAGTCAATTATTTATTGACATGACATGACACATTTACGATTAGTGTGCTAGTGATTAAAGGACCAGTACAAAGTTTAGAATTGAACCCACGAATATTCCCCATTAAATTTTCATTTTACGAGGCGATGAAAAAATTGGGTAGATTTACTAAGTTTGAAATTGTTCATAATTTTTTATGATATACTATATAGGTGGATTTTGCCTAACTCTCCACTGATATCCGTTGCAGTTGAGTATCGGCGCAAGTTTTAATAGAATTGCTAAAAAATGTTATTTGTATACATGCATAGATAACATTGGAAGCAGATTTTGGTCTTCCAATGTTGTCTCACTAATATGATATGTTTATAGTAGATTTGAATTTTATTACGTACTAGTTTTAAATATATATCTTTTAAATTTTAGTAACCTATTTTATACTTTGAAGTAAAACATATTATAGTTTAACACTTTGTAATAAAAATACATTAATACAAAACTTAATAAAGTTATTTCAAACTATTACTACTATTTTCAAATCTACGACGAATACGTTCCACTAAAATCGACCGAATTTTGCGGAACTGGTCTACCAATAGCAGTGGCACTTGACAGAATAACACTGGATTGGGTCTAGTTCTGTGTCTACAATGGTAACCAAAGAAATCAACCGTCGATTAAAGATAATGGGGAGACTCCTGTTAGCTACATTTTGATTGTATCTCATATTATCACATATTACCCAACAAGATGTGACAAAAATTTGTACAAAGTTTTTTTAAATTAATTCAGAGAATTTAATAAGTATTGAAATTATGCACATTCAGAATGTAGCGATTTAAATTTTCACAAACGTGAACTATAAGTCGCATATTTTCAATGTGCATAAATATATAATATATATATATATATATTTTTTTTAATTCAGAGTAGTCCAGAAATATAAAAGATATTTTGACCCTTGTATAATTATGGACAAATCTGAATTAGTAAATTAAAGCTGACTTGTAAATTGTAAATTGACTGATTCATGTTTTCAAGGACTCGTTTAATAATATATTTTCATTTTTTTTTTTTTATACCGTTATATTTTCCAAAAGGATAACTTTTTTATTTTGAATTTTTCAAGAAATACTTATTTTTTATCATATACGTTAAACATTGTATCAAGAACGAATTTTGTCTTTGAAATAAAATAAAAATTAAATTATCAAGTATGCTAATTGAACATACACAGTATGTATTTATATACCTCAATTTGTTTTGCATAAAAATTTACTAATATTATGTACTTATGTACTATTAATTATGTACTTTGAGGGTCTGTGAAAATTGGTTGCTTCTGATCACGGCGTAAGTTGATGTTATGTTTACTAATGAATAGTTAACTTTGCACCAAGTACTAAAGATTAATAACTGCAAACTACATAAATTTACACTACACTGTTAAGTGACGTATTTCGGAAGCTTAGCTTGCATCATTAATAAATCAAAGCCGGCAGACACGCAGTTGAGTAAGCGGAATTTCGCTAGTAAAACATGAGATTTTAATCACTTCTCCAATTATTAATGCGGGTTACACAATTACGTACTAATTCAGTATTTTTTTGGTTGCTTGTGTAAATTTTGCCACCACTAATACTGCCGTGCTAAGCACAATAGTGGTAACTTGTTTTTTAGCCATTTTGAGATATTCACAGTTTATAATTTTTATGATTCTCAGTGTGTAAAATATAGATTTCATGTCAATAAATTTTCTAATTTTAATTGCATATTTCAGATATTCACAGTTTTTTATTTTCAAGATTCTGAGTGTCTAAAAATTAGATTGCAAGTCAATATATTTTCAAATTTGTATAGAATCATTTAAAGGTAAAGGTGATATTACTTGTTAAAGTTATAAAATTATTAATTATTAGATAATTAAATAGTAAAAGAGTCATTTTTTACACTGACCACTTTTAGATGATTATTATTACTTTACTGGGAAAAACATAGTAGAGAGATTATTACAAATAAGAAATATACTTCATGCAAGTGTAACAACCACTTTTATGTGATTGGTCCTTGATTAATTAATTAATAAAGGGAGGAGCTGATGATCGATTAATTCACAATGGAGAAGGCATTATTAAGGCAAGCCGGCGCGAGTTGGCGGGGCGCGCGCCAGACAGAGGCAGCGGGTGATAAAGAGAGACAACAGGGACGCTGCTTGGGGGTGAACTCGGAGCGAGAACAGTGGAATTGGGGGTGTGAAAGAATTAGGACGGATCTGATAATACGTTCTCGGTGAATGTGTGTATATGTGCGTGATATATTGGTGTTTAATAATTGGATTAATTCGATTATGGCAATAATTAAGGTCTGTGCTGAATTTTATATTTTGCCGGAATATACCCAGAAAGGATTGTGGAGCTCCTGTATTAATATACAGAGCGGCGTCATAATAATGACGTGAGATGAATACGGGGTTCTCCATATAAATATTGCTTCATTGGCATGTTATGCGTGCCAATATTAAAGAGGGTGTGAGATGATTGTAGATAGTAGCACGGGGGATGCACTTACAATCATGGGCCAAATTATAAGAGATTGTTGAAGCCGCATAGGGATGCACTTACAATCATGGGCCAAATTATAATAGATTGTTGAAGCCGCATAGGGATGCACTTACAATCATGGGCCAAACTATAATAGATTGTTGAAGCCGCATAGGGATGCACTTACAATCATGGGCCAAAATATAAGAGATTGTTGAAGCCGCATAGGGATGCACTTACAATCATGGGCCAAATTATAATAGATTGTTGAAGCCGCATAGGGATGCACTTACAATCATGGGCCAAACTATAATAGATTGTTGAAGCCGCATAGGGATGCACTTACAGTCATGGGCCAAACTATAATAGATTGTTGAAGCCGCATAGGGATGCACTTACAATCATGGGCCAAATTATAATAGATTGTTGAAGCCGCACGGGGGTGCCCTTGCAATCATGCGCCAAATTATAATAGATTGTTGAAGCCGCATAGGGATGCACTTACAATCATGGGCCAAATTATAATAGATTGTTGAAGCCGCATAGGGATGCACTTACAATCATGGGCCAAATTATAATAGATTGTTGAAGCCGCATAGGGATGCACTTACAATCATGGGCCAAATTATAATAGATTGTTGAAGTAGCATAAAGATGATCTTCCAATCATGGGATGTAAAAACAATAGCGCCAGATTATAATTAATAAGCGTTAAGTCTAGAAATAAATATAAGTATGAATGAACATGCGGAAACTATATGCGCCTCGATATAATGCGCAATGTGTACACATATTAGGGAATTCAGTTACAATTAATTAGATATTAGATTTGAGAGTAGTTAGTTGTATTGCATCCAGAACCTGTATCCCAAATAGAAAATCGTATATTAGAATTGAGTTTAACAAAAATTGTACTGTTTTCAAATACGCTATTACCGTCCGATTAAGAACGTATTACGAATGTCTGTTGGAATAAATGGCGCCAAAATTAGAATGGGTTTTGTGATTGAATGTGTGTTTTAAATGGGTATGATTGGTACGAAATAAATTAGAAGTGTTGGCCCAGATGAATCATCAAATTCAGTAAAATGGTTAAGTTTTGTAATTCTGCAATCCACTGCGATGACAACAGAAATCCTAGCATGCTAGGCAGGGGGTTGTGAAGGGCGGAAAGCCCCCTGGTAAGTTGTGATTCCAATTAAATTATATTTGGTGTATTAAAAGGCTTTATTATTTATATGAACTCGTGACCCGGCAATGGAATGCGAAATCAGGGGATCCTGTCTGATTGGGCCATCTTGACAAGTTACATGGTGGTAATGTAGACCCAATAAGTAAGTGACGCATGAGTAATTAGAATATGTATACGCCCATATTATTATATGATTAGAGAGCAATTGAAAATGGCGAAAAATTTGTACGCCCAGGAATTGTGCTCCTAACACAAGTATCATAAACTTATTAATTCAAGATAAATTAACTTATAAGTACGTAAAATAAAATTTTCAGTTATAAGTAAATGACCCATTTATTGAAAAAAATATATGCCAATTTTCTTCGTCCGAGGCATTGTTATTATTAACTGTTCCAGAAATTAATCTTTCTAAAACTTGAGTTTATTTTTTGGAAAAAACAATTATTGTGGAATACATTAGTTTGTTTTAATTCTAGTTCCTTCATCCCTTCTTAAATGATTTTATTCTTCAAACATTTAACAATCGTATATTCAGCATCTTCAAAAGTACTTTTATACATTAATGACCACCCCATTATTTTATACATATATTTTATACATTTTTACATATATAAAATATAAAATGTAAAATATTACATATTTTATACATTAATGATCATTCGGTTCTTACTTTACACAATATTTAACGCATGGACGTTGAAAATTACGTTTAGTATTTTTCAATAGGTACATTCATGGAACTGAAATTTTGCCACTCAACTAAATCTTCAACTTTCATTTCCAAAATTTTTTGTTTATGCATTTGTGGCGCACTTTTTTCTTTACTTTACGTTCTTTTTCTACCCTGTGGTGAAGTGAATCAGCAAAAAAAACATATCTCACGCAATATCAAATAAAATCATCTCAAAGATTTTCTTATTTGAGCAATGCAATTAATCTCTTTAGAAATTTATCGTCTGTCACGATAAAACGAAAATTATTTAGAAAGGTTCTATTATTAATTATACACAAAATAGTAAACAAATCATAAGCCAAATAACATCGTATTACGTACCTTTATATTTTAATATCATAAAAGTAATTTTTAAAACTAGCTGTAAAAGATTTCTCTAGATTGAATTATTTCATTATAACGGAATTTACAATTGTTTTCTATTATTATTACCAACGATAATTGACGAAACTGATTGTTACTAAGGTAAAATAAGCTTATCTCGTAAATACTAAGATATTTTTGAGTAACTTTTTGAGTTACGATTAAAATATCTTAGTAATTGATAGATACATTATACATTAATGATGATTCGGCTCTTACGTTACTAAAATAATTAACGCATGGACGTTGAAAATTACATTTAGTATTTTTCAATAGGTACATGGAACTGACATCTTGCCACTCAAATAAATCTTAAACTTTAATTTCCAAAATAATTATTTTTTGATGCATTTGTGACGCACTATTTACATCATTTTTTTCTTTACTTTGAGTTATTTTTCTACCCGTGGTGAAATGAATCAGCAAACAACGCGCATCTCATGCAATATCAAATTAAATCATCTCAACGATTTTGTTATTTGTACAATGCAATTAATCTTCTAACTTAGAAATTTAACGTCTGTCAGGATAAAACGAAAATTATTTAGAAATGTTCTATTATTAATTATAGACAAAGTACTAAACAAATCAAAGCCATATATCATCGTATTATGTACCTATTATGTAATGTTCTATTATTAATTATAGACAAAATACTAAACAAATCATAGCCATGGTAACATCTTACTATGTACTTTTATATTTTATTATCATAAAAGTAATTTTAAAACTAGCAGTAAAAGATTTCTCTGGATTGAATTATTTCATTATAACGGAATTTCCAATTGTTTTCCATTATTATTACCAACGATAATTGACGAAACTGATTGTTACTAAGGTAAAATAAGTATATATCGTAAATATTAAGATATTTTAGAGTAACTTTTTGAGTTACGATTAAAATATTATTAATTATAGACAAAATACTAAACAAATCATAGCCATCGTAACATCGTACTATGTACATTTATATTTTATTATCATAAAAGTAATTTTATAAACTAGCAGTAAAAGATTTCTCTAGATTGAATTATTTCATTATAACGGAATTTCCAATTGTTTTCCATTATTATTACCAATGATAATTGACGAAACTGATTGTTACTAAGGTAAAATAAGTATATCTCGTAAATATTAAGAAATTTTAGAGTAACTTCTTGAGTTACGATTAAAATATCTTTGTAATTGATGAATACGGCTAATTTTTGTAGCAATACACATCTTTAAAGAAGATACGGCAGCTTTTATAAACTATTTTTATTGTGAAAATATAATTTTTCACAATAAAGTTGATTATTTGCTTCATTATAATATAAAATTGATCACCAATTGATATAACAACATCTAAGACTGATAACTCTTTTTCGTCAAAAAAGTGAGTTACCACCTCTGTGCCTCTGTACGGCAGAAAAAGTATTATTATTATATAATGAACATAAAAGTATTGCATCACATTGTAAACTTCTGTGCAGGCAGAAAAAAATCCAGAATTGTGAGTCGTCCAATTCCATACTTCGTTCAATTAAAATGCTTGGGGCTTTATCACTGGAACGCGATTTAATTGGAATAAGAATAACAATAGGAAAGCCATTCTAGAGGTCGATATGTTATTATACATTGGAATACATCCAACTTTTATAAAATTTACTGATGATTCGGTCAGTACTAGCGCAGGGTTGTAGGCCTATAATTTTTTTACTCAGGCTTGTGTTGCGATTACTATTATTTGCACACAATTCAATAAGAAGTAGTGACCAATAATGTAAGAACCACGCATGGGGTTAAATTTCGGGGAAAATAAATTAAATATATTGATCTGGACGCGAATCAGGCTCATAATTAGTAAGTGGTAGTTTTGTAGGTATAAGACTTGATGGTTGTAGCTGAAAATCAATTAGAGTGGCATTCATAATTAAACAGAGTTAACGAACTTGGGATAATTGTGAGTTGTAGAATTATACGAAGTTATTATATTAACATAGATGTGTGTTCGTGTTAATGTCGAGGGCAAATGCTTTATAAAGTGTTATTTAATGTCTGTAAATATTCCGACAAAACATAACAAAGCCATAAAGTATAGGAAATTATGGCGTCTGTAATGGGATCAAACAGTCTGTTGCTATTAAACGCGGGTGGAATGGTGGAAATTCCAACCCCTTTTTTCTCGCTCCCTCTCCGACCCGTCATATTTACTTTTCCAGAGGAGCGCAAACAGAGCGATAAAAACTTGTTTAATTATTTTACAAGTAAATAAAGCTGATGAAATTTCGGGTTCTGACACAATCGTAAATTATATTTTAATTAAATTGTGCCCGCCGTCAAATATTAGTGTTATTAAGCGCATTAAAATTCACTTTTTGTGCGCGTCTCGATAATTGCTGCGAGCGTCTAATCGATTACGTGTGCGAGACGCGTTTTTTTTTTGCTCTCCACTCAAATTGACCTGTTTTATTAATATTCCACGAAGTGTTCGCTTTAGTGTAAATTAGCGCGCTCCGTGTCTACGCAATTCGGAATTTAATTTGTGGGGCGGAGCGCCTAAGTTGATTAACTAAAATATTCGCACAATAAAAGAAACGGGGGAGGAAATGTTAAGTAACCACGACCACATATGAAGTTCGGGGGAAATCTCTGAAATTGGCCGCTGCCGGCTCCCATCTAATGGCAGCCACGCCAGGACTGTACTCGATACTTTTTCATCACCCCTGGGGCCCCTGGAAACCGATCCTTAGCTCCTTTAACGCCGAATTCCTCGGTAATTAAGGACAATAGGAATCGCGGCCGCTTTTTATGCTTTATATAATTTCTAGATCTCGACGTTGCGATTTTCCAGTTTCCCCTTTTATCAGATAAGAACATTTTCCGGCCGTTTTCTCCGGCCTAATATTATTTTCCGCCGTTCTCTCTCCCCGCCTTATTTGGTATTTTAATTGTTCTTGTAATATTCTAGTTTCAAATTTCACTTTTCGTTTCTCTTAATTGTCGCCATTGAAAAATTAATTAATTAAAATTTTATCAATTATTTAACTCCATAATGGCGCGCCACTTCCTCCCCTGCAATTTAATTTCGTTTAAAATAAATCCCCTTTAACTACTTATTATATTAGGTATAGATAATTACATTTCCACAAACCCACACCATTAGCTTCATGAAACACACCCCTTTTCCTACTAATACTAATATTTTACATTCTAATATCTACATTTGTTCATCGTAAATAATTTTCTGTCCACTATACCAACCGACTGAAAAAAATCGGGGCGAAATTTATCACTTATTCCCCATGCAAATTGCTAATTTAAGTGAACGCATTGTTTTCGTGAGATGTGAGGGGCGTTCGCCTGCTGGGGCGGTTTGGGGTGAAAAGGGCACGGTAAGGCTGTAAAACGTCGCCGTCACAAAGAGACGTAGTTTTGGCTGAAATTGTATAAGTGGAGGTGAATTACGGGGATGCGATCGCGCCATGAGCCTTGTAATCAGGTCGTACTGGAGAACGTTGGCTGCACTCGTTCGCTAATTAGGGATGTTATTGTAGGTTCCGTTGGTAATTTTAGAAGTTTCAGTTTAATGTCAATTATTAAGCCGGCGGTGGCAAACAATGCTATTTATAGATGAGTTTAGTGACGCAAGGCGATTTAATGGGGAAGTAATCAGTTTGTGTATAGTACCTAATTAGTTACGTAATGTGATACATGCTGTAAGACAAACATGGCTTTAATGAAGATATTTGAAAATGTAACTTGTTTACACACTAATTAATAGAAAAGAGAAATTTGTAATCATAGTCATAATCGTGTATTAAACCACTGCAACTATATACATGTAGATACTAAGTATGTTTTACATGTATAGCACTTATATGGTGCGACAAATACAATAGCAAATATAAATTGCATAAGTATCAATAATATATTGCTGACAAATTTGTAATCATAGTCATAATAGTTTATTAAACCACTGCTCCTATATACATGTACATACTAAGTATGTTTTACATGTATGTACACTCATATGGTGCGATAAATACAAGACCAAATATAAATTGCATAAGTATGAACAATATAGTATTCTTAACAATACACACAAATGTAGTGCCAAGCTTACAATAAGCATTATAAGCATTAGTCTACATATAAAAGTGCACATAATTCAGAACAGAGACATTACACATCCAAATCAATAACAAAAATCCGCAAAAAAAGCAAAACACATTCAGTAGATGTACCATGTAATAAAATACAATATTCCATTTATTTTTTTAAAATTATATTTAATGACAAATTTTTTTTAAAGATTTTTGCGAAAATCAAACAAATTATATATTCTTGGTATTATTATTCTTATTTCCATTGTTCAAAAAATAGTTTAGCTCCATTTGTAGCTTCTATAAACTAAATTAAAAACAAAAACCTCTTTTCGTAAGTAAATATTTTAAAATTTAGTATAGGAACTTATTAATATTTATAGTTTTTAAGACAAGCCACAGAGCATCGTAGCATCGTGTCGGATGGACACTCGATCGACTTCATATATTTATTAAGTTTTCAACGACTTAATATACAGTATGTCCCCGGATTGAGTTTACAAAAGGGATTTTTTTTTTCATTTTTACTTTTAGGTAAAAATGTTATAAGAATTATAATTCCTGCTTGGTCTGAAACTAGAAGTTCAGTTATCGAAATTTTGATTTATTCATATAGGATGTTGGCAAAATTATTTTTTTAAATCTTATTTTGACACTTATTTATTTACTATTTACAAAAATAATTTCAAATGATATCTAACAACATTATATCAATTGATATATCCCTGAAATGCAGAAAATAATACTGAAAATTTAAAAAATAGCCTACGAGTGCCAATTACATTGATTACAGTTTTCAGGAGTTCCACACCAGGCTTGAACTGTGTGAAGAAAGTGGTGGGGGATTGTTTAAATGAGTTATTTTTTTAAGTGTCAAAATAATTATTTTTTTCTTTATTAAGCCAACACCATGTATAAATAAATCAATGTTTTAATAACTCAAATGGTAGTTTCAGGCCAAGGAGAAATTTTTATTCCTATAACATATTTACATAAAAGTAAAAATTAAAAAAAAAAACATCTTGTAAACTCAATCCGGGGACATACTGTATATTAATGTATTTTAATCGCGATAAAATCAATAATGCACACAAGAGTTTTTGCACAGAGTATGGGTAGTGATTTAAACCAATTGATTTAAGTCATGATTTTTAAGAACATGATTTAAGTCATGATTTCAATCAATTGATTTAAATCATTATTTAAATCATGATATTAATCAATTTTTTTTTTAAATCATTGATATAAATCAAACTGATTTTTTAAATTATTAATTGTTTTTGCACTGTTTTTGCATTCCAATAGGTGTACAATTAAAAATATAATGTAACTATATAGTTAGCAAGCTCAAGAATAGATAATTGGAAGTAACATATTTTTCTTCTCTTTCATATTTGGTCAATCCATAGTACATATACACCGATCGTTTTTTAATTATCAATTCATTTTCAAATTCAAGAATTTATAAAAAAAAAACATATGATTTGAATCGTGATGTATGTACCTAAATCAATTGATTTAAATCACATCTAAACTGGCAAAACCTGATCAGAAATATACAAACAATCAAATAAATCACATAAATCATGATTAATTTGATTTTTTTAAATAGTGATTAATTTGATATGTTATTTAAATCATCGATTTTTGATATATTTTTTTTATATTATGATTTATTCCAACCCTGGCACAGAGTAAGGACAGAGCGTTCAAGAAAGTGGTGTCAGGTTGTGTTATCCTTGATACTAATAGATGGCAGATGATAATGATCAAGATATGAATAAATCGATTTATAACGAATGAACTTCGAAAACGACTATGAAAATATGATTTTCAATAACGTTGCAGAAATATTTTATAATGTACAAACACATAATTTAACTATATTTTTTCAAATGTCATTATTTATCAAAATTTCGTTGGAGTTGTTAAAGTGGACACCACTTTCTTGAATGCGCTGTACATAAGATCGACTATGTTTTACTATGTTTACAAAAAAGAAGTCGAAAAATTTCTTTTGGCAAGAGCATGACCCGATTGAAGTCCTTTTATACTTATACCTATACTAACCTACACCTTGAACCTTATTCAAATAAGTGACTATAGTTTCGATCACGTTCTGATCATTCCGAATCAAACGAATGATCAGAACGTGATCGAAACTATAGTCACTGATTTTAATAAACAATGTGATATAAACAGAAAAAAAGTGTTTGTTTCATTTAATTTCAACATGTACCAAGAAGTAGATGTCTTCAACATTGACCAATTTAATAAATCATGATTTATTTCATTTATTTCTATTTATTAACTGTTATATCATGATATTTATATCAATTGCTTCACATCACGATTTAAATTACTTGATTTTGTTTTATAAATTCTTGAATTTGAACAAGAATTGATGAAATGTACTGTACCATCTGTACCATGTGATGGACTAAAATAGTAAAGAAAAGAAACATATTTTGCTCACTTACAATAATCTACTATAAAGCATGCTAACTCTATTACATTTATAATTGTACACCTATTGGAATGCGTAAACAATGCAAAAACGATGATAAACTTAATGAAAAATTTAAATAAAACACTAACCCTGATACTAGCAGAATTTTCCATATTGTTAATGTAAAAATTCGTGGAAATGTTTCTCTAGAAATGTGGTTTTCGTAGATAACAATTTCTTAATTTAGGATTTGATCTGTGCATACAAAAATTTGTTTATGCACCGATATATTATAAATTGACAATTATACACGAATTTATTTGTCATATATGTCGTTTTATAGCCCATGGACCTCTTTATTGCCCATGGGCTATTATGAAGAATCGTCAAACTATGATATCATACCTAACGTAATATGGCATTCGACGTATTCTAAGCCCTTGGCTTTAATATATTACGCCCTTAATAGACGCCCTTTACGCCCTTAATATATAAATAACTAGCATAAATATTAAACGAGAAATGAGATATAAAATATGTAACAAATATTTGTTTGAAAATAAAATAATGTAAGCGTAAGCGTAAAGTAACAATTTCAAAGAAACTTTTTAATAATTTGATATTTCTTAAAATGATAATGCTTCCAGTAATAGTTGGTAAATCTTAAATTGACATCAGTTTTATTTTTATTTTTAATAATGCATAGATTCCTTCTTAAGTTACGTACATTACTTAATTACAATTTAATTAGATAGGTATATTCTTACGTTTCAAACTGGTTGCTTTGGATATTAGTTTGTGCAAATATCACATTATCTCATCATAATATCTTTAAATCATTTATTCTCATATTATGTGTCGATCAACATTTGCTATAAACATAAACCAAGTTAATGAAATACGTTTTATTTAGATTATCAAACCTTATTAAACTCAGTCAATGTAACGTATTTATTAATAATATCAATTTAAACGCAATTAATAATTTTGCATTCCCAGCGCATGCACCATTAGAGTCATGTAGAATATTTAATATAGGAAATAAATTTTATTTTGTGCTAGAATGATGTACATTTTACATGTACTAATCGTACATATTCAGGGTTATTCACGATAAACGGCACGGAATATTGTGGCCAAAATACGTAACTATCAAAAAGTTTAACATTTGGGATATATGGGGGTCTATTACAGCTACTTTTTAAAATTAATTTTATATTATACAGGATCTTCCAAAAGCCGTAAAAGTATCAAAGTTGTGTTTTTTTAAATGGAACTCCCTGTAAAACTTTCAATATTTGAATTTGCCCATTTTTAGGCTTTATAAAACCATTTATTAGTTATTAAATAATGTAAATAATGACAATCTTATGGTGCTAAATCCCGTCCCTAGAATAATAATAATGGTAAATAATAGTAATAATTGTGAAAATAAAAATATATTAATAAAATAAAGATAGTCAACTATTAGTGTAGAAGAATTATTTTCAGGTGTAATAAATACAAGTCTAATACTCAATATGTACTTAATAAATTTTCAGAAATTTTAGTAAAAGCTAATCCATACCTAAACTCTCCTCCATTTTTATTTGTAACTAAGTTGGCTCTGTTAGGGTAACAGTATTGTTGGCCATGTAAAATGTCACTACACTTAAAAAAAAGTTATATTTAAAAAAGAGGTTATATTTTATGACAGTGGGTAATGTTGCCATCAAATTGAATATCTATTGAGTACAGAATTTATTTGCTATTTATATATTTTAAAAGCAACTCGGTCAAATTAAATATAAAATATGGTTGATGATTGGTTTACTTATAGCATAAATCTAATTAATTAACGATTGTATGATTGAAGCAATAATTTAATTATTTTAATATACGAATTAGGCAACGTTGTTAGAAGTCTGACATTTAATATTTTATTCACTGTCAGATCATTTTTGTTGGGTTTCATGTGTAAAATTTTATAGAATGAAACAACAGCCTTCTTAGTTAAAGATAAAAATTGAACAGAGTATACATGTCAATGCAAAAATGTTGTATCCTCGATTTTCTCACTTATTTAATCGTAAAATCGTTTTTTTTTAGGAGAATTATCTTCAGGAGTACTAAATGCAAATATAATACTAAATATACAGTTAATAAATGTTCAGAAGTTTTCCGGAAAATCTAACCAATACTTATCAGTGCAGAAAGTTATATCCTCGACTTTCTCACTTATTTAATATAGTAACCTCGTCAAATGTTTAGGAGAAATATCTTTACGAGAAAGCTAAATACAAATCTAATTCAAAATGTGGAATTAATAGATTTTTAGAAATTTCAGTATTAGTTAACACATCGTCAGCTTAGTGTTATAAGGTTGCATGTAGCATTTTTTCAATTTTTAGGTCTATAGCTTTATGGGGCTATATGATTTCAAAGCGGGACTTTTCAACTTGTTGGAAGGTTAAAATCGGATGATTATAGATGATTAATTATAAAAAATCTAATTTCAGTGCTCAATACATAATTTTCTATAATAACAAACATATTTAAAGTTGATATTCCAAAATTTGCAAATTTGCACGTACAACCTTGTAATATTAAGCTGACGATATATCTACTTACTTTTAGGAGTTTTTTAGGAGTTTGAGTTGCATTATTATTATGAATCATATTCTTTACAAACATTACATTTACATGTTACATTTACATTAATGAATGTTTATGTCGCTGAAGCAGTGCTTGTGCGCGACAATATCTATGTTGGTGAATACTTATCAATGCAATAAGTTGTATTCTCGATTTTCTCACTTATTTAACACCGTAACCTCGTCTAATTCTCAGGATAATTGTCTTCAGGTGTACTAAATACAAATCTAATTAGATATGCAATTAATAAATTTTCAAAAATTTCAGTAAATGCTAACCCAACCTGTAATTGTTGGTATTCACAAATGCTTTGTGCTTTTATGATTTTCACTTCGGTGTACAGTACCTACTGTTTATTTTGGCAAATACTGTATGTTTGTTAATACGAAAATTTTCACGTGTCTGAGTTACGGATTATATAATAATTACATTTCAATTTACATATAATAATAATTTTATAATATTTCTTTCGTGATAAAATTTTGTGAAAATATAATTTATGTGTCGTGATGATTTATGATTTGATGTTATACTTAATTGTTATTATGTCTTTTCTTATACAATTTTTTTATACAAGTCTATTCTTTTATACAAGTTCTGAACGTAATTTATTATGATGTTCCTGAAATTTTGTATGTGAAAACCATATGTGTGTAGTATCCTGGTTTACAGCAAAAACTTTCCGCAATTGCAGAGCCCGAAATGACCTCGGCCATCTGAATAATCCTCCCCCCTTGAAAAACAATCCGCAGCAAGGGCGTATTTATCTAACAACGCAATCCTAGTACGTTCCTGTATTGACCCGCCAGATAAAATTGCCTTGTTTGTGTACTCAATGTCGCGGTGTCCCTCACAATATAAGAGCGGCTTGTTTCTTTGTCCAATCGATTGTGTGACATCTTGTCTTTATGGACCTGGATTCGTACACTTGGCCCGAATCTTGCCATATTGCAGATGTTCTTCTGCTTCCACGGCCCTCTCCCCCGCCCCCGGGGAGCACCCTCGCGCACACATATACGGGGAGACGGCGAGATGAGGGCGTTACAATCTAATTTGACCGCTAAACAAATAGAGGGATGTAACATAATACGAAGCGATACCCTCACAAGATTGAATTTTAATAAACCCTTGCCAATATGTTCCCGCGCGTGGATTTTTTTGCGCCACCGTAATTCACTCATATTTCACAGGTAATAAACATTGATCTCGTATTACGCCGTGATAAATAAAATTGATGACATTTTTTTTAATATGTTTAAATCGCTTTTATTGCTGCAACATTCCGCGCCCAGCCAATATTTCAACATGTAAATTGTAACAATTTAATCCCATATAGTTCATAGCGTGTCGCATAGGAATAATTTGGTTTTATATTTTGAGGACATTATCACGCTGCATTAACACGCATTCCATTACCTTTCCTACATCAATACCACCTCCATTAAATTGCGCTACTACATATTGAAACCTGAAACGATACAATGTTAAGATGTCTCATCAGTATTCCCATTTCTTTCCAAATTTCATCAAACACTTTCCGCTCGAATCCATGCATAAAACGCGTGTTTATGCGGCAGCATCACAAAGGCCCGCGATTTGCATTCCTGGCAGCTTAATGATTTCGCATAAATAATTTATGTCCGTGTTTGCATACGTGCGTTAATAAATTCAATGTCAATGTTGCGTCGCTCGTGAACCTTGCATTTATTTTCCAGCTCCGATTCGCGCGAAGTGTTTACTATTGCGAAACAATGGTGAGACTTGCATGCGGGTAATGGCTCAAAACTTTCGCATTGTTTATTACTCCTTTGCATAATCGTGCAAAAACCTGAAATATATCGAACTGAATTTATAGAAGGCGGAATTTTGCATTTATCAACGGTTTGGAACGGTGCAATTCCTTCCGCTCGCAATTTTGTCATCTTTAGTAGGATTGGAATGGGCTCGGATAAATATTATTGCGCGCGCTGCAGTAAAAGTGCACACAATATGCATCTCTGAGCGGGAAGTCAATAGTGTCATGCATCGCCCGGGATTGTCGCGCTGAAGGGTTTAAGAACCGGGATCCGTCGCTGGATTATGCATTGCTAATTAAGTAATCCTTCCAGGATGAAGCGATGAAAAAAACGTCGGCTGCCAATTAACCCTTCGTCAAAGGATTAAAAAGTTTGCCGCTTAATTATTTACAATTCCCGGCTTCGATAGAATTGTGTAGGTAATTTCTGCTTACAGTGTACCAACTTGGGTTTTTAAGCATCGATAAGTGGAATCGTTAAAATTGTCGCTAAATAGGTACTTTAACCTAGACTCGTTTAAATATTTTATATTTGATTTAGAGCGCCGATTATTGAGAGTTATGGGCTTATCGTTGTAAATTTATTAGAATATGCCACAGAAGACATATTCTCGAGAAATTTTAATATTTAAGAATCAGGGCCGCGACTATTGATCAGTCTGAGTCTTAACTTACTATACCTCGGAAGTGAAAATAATGTTATTCCTGGGCTTTAATTGTTTTTATTCACTTACTTAACTATAATTGAATAATAACTCCTAGGATACGAAATATATAAACATGTCCATAACAACCGGGGCCTAATAAGAGGGCATAATGAACTCATTACGCCCTGGAGTAAATTTTCATGTAAACATGTCCATACCAACCGGGGCGTAATAAGAGGGCGTAATGAGTTCATACCGCCGTGGAGTACATTTTTCACACTAAGAAAAGAAAAAGTAAAACGTAAAATTTAGTATGCACCACGGCTTCACCGAATGAGTTCCATCGAACGATATCACTCGGGCTAAAACCCTTGAGCTGGATTTTATTGTTCTCCGGGCGTAACCATCTTAGTAGCGCCCTTGGTGTATAAATAGCTAATACGTTTATGGTCAGAATTATCTATCAAATTATGACAGTATCCAATTATGCCATATGTACAGGACCAGTAGTCATTATTATATTTATTAGTATTATGCTCTATACCTTTTGAAGTTCAAATTGAGACCAATCAAGTTCAAACTGAACCAATCAATTTCAAATTGAGGCCAATCAAGTTCACATTGATACCAATCAATTTCAAATTGAGACTAAACAAAATCAAGTTGACACTAAACAATATCAAGTTGAGAGTAAACAAATAAAATTTATTATGACAACTGGATATTGCTTAGTGTCAACTTGATTTTGTTTAGTCGCAATTTCAAATTGATTGGTCTCAGTTTGAAATTGATTGGTATCAATTTGAACTTGATTGGCCTCAATTTGAAATTGATTGGTCTCAATTTGAACTTGATTGGTCTCAATTTGAAGTTGAAAAGGCATAGATTTATTATTGGAATGTTTATATATTCTTTCTTTTACTCTTTCGGTTGTCGAAGTGGTATCTTTCCTTCATGTATTTTCTTTTATCGTTTGGTTCCACGGTTTCTTGTTTCTTGCCACTTCCTTCACTTGTGCATTGGTTATCCCCCTCTTATTTAATATGTTTCCAATATTTTTGTATATATCTTCCCATATCTTCTTTGTGTTGTGGTTGTCTTCTATCCTGATTAGGTGTCCCAGCCATTGTAAATTTCTCTTTCCTATCTGTTCATTAAGTTCTACCATGTCTAGTTCATTTCTGATGTCTACATTTCTCAATCTGTCTAGTTTTGTTACTTCGTATACTTTCCTCAGGTATTTCATTTCAAAGGCTTGGATTTTGCTTTTCTGTCTCCTGTTGAGTATCCACGTATGACAGCCGTATACTAGGTACTTTGTACATTATAAGATTTGTTTTTTGGAATATTTTGTTGTTGTTTAGTATATTTATGTTAATCGCGTCAAAGGTTCTTGTCGTTGCTTGTATTCCGTTGTTTATTTCTGTTTCCATATTACCTTTCCTTTCAATAATTTGTCCTACGTATTTTACGTATTGTACTTGTTCTACTTTCTGTATATTTATGGCTTCTTTAGTTTCTCCTATTTTCAATACCATTGTTTTTGATATATTTATTTATAATCAACATTTTTCCAGTTCAGTTTCCCTTATGTTTATTATATAGCAATATAAATACTGAAAATAATTTGAACTTGTGTCTTTGAACCAATCTGCGTTGAAAGATTGAGTAGTTTTTAATATGCAAAACTGGATAACGAAATCTGCTTTGAGAACCATCGACCAATTTTGATACGGCTATCTCAACCAGAAAAGTTTCTGAAATGAGATTTTGCAACTTTGCTATGAAATAATTTAGAATACGTATATAGAAATATACCGTCAGTATACAGTTCTCATTGTATGGCGATTGCCTTTTGAATGCGCTGTATAATACGCATGAAGGTCTATACTTCTTGCCTGAGCAAAGTTTTGTCGATTTCCTTTGTTAAAGGTTTCTGTTACATACAACGGTGTTTCGGCTGACCCTTCGTTAATGACCAAAAACATATAAATTATAAGAATAAACACCCACTTATTATTATTGAGTATTTTAAAGCATGTCAAAATCTAAATTTTTTTAAATCGTTTCAAAGTTTTATATATTTATCTTGGGTTGCTTTTGCCCTATCGTGAGCTCAATATGACTATAACGGGAGGGTAATACTCAATAAAGTAACCAATTCTGATAGAAATTTATTTGCAGATTTCAAAAACGTCAAAAAACATTTTCTAGAACGTAAGGTTTTTGTGATACTTCAATATTTTCAAAATGTACAACTTATTTTTTTTTTGGGAAGCAAGACAGATTCCGATATTTTTTTATGGAAATACTGAATTCAAATCACTTTTCACTTTTCGGTATCACTTTTCTAACCATTAACTTAGAACGTGTTTTTGTGTGTAAATAGTGGAAAAATTGTATAAAAATCTAAAGAAATTACAACATTTTTTTTGCATTTCGAACAAGTGCATAATATATTCTTTCTGAAAAATGCATTTAATATGAAAGGACAATATATTCGTCAACATTTGTCATGTACAAATGCATAATAACTTCTTTCTGAAAATACATTTAAATTGAAAGGAAAATATATTCGTCAAAATTTGTCGAAAAGTGTAATTACACGTGATAAGAAATACGTAAAGAGTTAAGAAAATCTGTATAATTACAAATGTTTGAACAGATGCAATCTTCTTACCTCTCACCTTTTACCGGGAAAAAATCGTAGTATTCACTATAACATCTTATTTTGTATAAAATGCTTGGAAAGACACATTACTAACTGAATACGTAGTGTCGTGGTTCAAAATGTAATGGATTCACTTTAAAAAAGAGCATCATTTTTTAATATTTCACAGATATTCGTTCGTCTAATTGATTTCTCTTGATTTTTCATACGTTGACATAAAATCAAATCCGAAGATCGTAGATAAACAGGAACGTATTCATTCTGCAGAAAACTCATCTACAGAAGCTAATTTAAAAAAAAATCTCTCGTGGAGTTTAGCGGTCTTAATATTTAAACCTGGTAGTGCTAAACTCCACGAGAGAAAATATTTCACCAGGATGGATCATCAGGATGAACACATATGTTAACTAATGAAAAATATTAATTAAGGTCGAAACAATCTTAATGATTAAAGATTATTATTTATTGGAATTAGGATTTATTTCACGAACTCATCATAATTTCTACAAGAAAATTTACGGTTTGTTGCTATTGTTGAAAATCTCGCCTACTAAAAGCTAGGAATGTATCTATTCAGAAGATGATAAGTAATTAGTATTTAATAGTAAAAAGAGTTTGTAACTTTTTTATATATTTTAAAATTTCTATTGTTAAGTGTTCATTTGGTTTGTCGTTTGGTTTGCTTTATAATGTGGACGTGTTTTATATATTTAAACAAAGTTCCATAATATGTTCTTCTTTAGACATTCTCTTGTTTTCTCTTCTCGTAGACATTCTCTTCATTCTTGTAACTCTTTACATTCGATTTTCAATCAGTAAACATTTTTGACTATGCTAAATTGGGCCAACCCACAGTTTTTTTTAACAATCTTAAAATTTTATGTTTAATATGTGAAGCAGTAGAGTTTTTATTATAATTTTTTTTATGAATCGGACTATATGAACTAAAACATAATTTGGAAGAAAGTTACTTTTTGGAAAATATTCATTTTTTAGAGTAAGATGAATCAAAATTAGGCCATAATTTTTTTCCTCGGCTGCTTATATATAAACAATTTTTATTAGGCGATCGAGCCTTCACCTAATCTAAAACCCTAACCTAACCTAAAATACGAGCCGTTGATTTGGAATTTTTGAAGTACATTGGTTTTTAATTGAGAAACGTCCTGATATAAACTATCGACAACATTCCTTGTGTATTTCTGGACTTATCTGAAAAGCATGGACTTGCCCCACATTAAAAATTACCGGCTAATATATTAAAAACTTTCATCTTTACTTATAGTTGCACCTATATCCTGAATTAATTTTAAAAGCAATTTAATAAAACATAAATAATGTACTACGATTTATTTTGCTTATATTCTGCTGAAGCTTAATTGATCATTTTCATATTATAAACAACTATTATACTTTTCTCAGTAAACGAAGATAAGTATGACTAGAATATGAGTCTCCAGTTGCCAGAAATCGTAAAGTTATCGGCAGTCGGTCTTTCGTTGGAAGTGCGGTTCTAAATTTTGTTAATTAGTAATTCAAAATCTGTTGATGACATGCGAACGAAATTTTGAAAGTATCCAATAGATTCATGCATTTGCAGGTCGGCTACCAAATTTGAGCCATTCTATGTTTTTTTACTCCTACAAAGTTGTGTAATTCCCCATCGTTTATCTCTTTTTTTTACTTATTAAGTATGTATACAGTGTGACCCATGCTCATGGACCAGTTTATTTGCTGCATTATGTAGCTTAAGAATATAATAGAACGTTCATTACTACATTTCTTTTAATATTTGTATCACATTTTGGCAATTATGCAGAAAAAAACAGTTTCAAGTTTTTCTGTTCCAAAATTCATCACTTCAAAATTGTTTTTAATCGGACGTATTGTTTAGGAATTTACGGACTTTAGGAGTATACGGACTTCTCATTTACATACAGGGTACTGGTATTTCAAGCTTAAGCATGGAAGGCCTCGGTTATCTCAAGCATACAAATTTTGTTAAATTAGGGAAAAGTTGCGTATTTTTTAGCTGATTAATATTCTGAGCCATTTTCAGTTACCAATAAATTGCAAAATACAGAAAATTGCGATTGTCAAATTTCCGTTATTTTTTTGTTTAAAATCAATGAAGTTTTTAAGTTTTTAGCCTAAACATTATTGAAATACATCCTTACGAGAAAATAAAAATATAATACTACATTGGCTCTAGCACTTAGAAAATCGACCAATCAACGCTCAACTTTTATTTATCTATTTTTTACTTTTCTAATGGTGGTGGCGTCTACTTCTTGGTACAGTTTTGATAATAATTACTTAAGTAGTCGAAACTTGTAACAAATCAATAAATAATTTTACGTGTTACCAACAAAGCAATGTGTTTTATTTTTAATTTTATTTACCTCTTGTCTTCTTTATCTGAAATCGTACTACTGCCAGGTTTTAAGCTAGATATTCAGATTGCAATAACAGTCATAACATTTTAACAATTTACACAATTTACTGAAACAAAAATCGTACTAGCATGGCCATTATTAAAAAATATTTAAAACAATGAAAAAGCAGAGAGAGCTTAGCAGAGAGCTAAGTGCCCTTAGCAGTGGACCTTTTAGTCGATTTTTCTTTTGTCAAATAGTCATATAGTGTAGGTACAATTCAGATTTAATGTTTTATTCATTTTGATTCACTGAGTTGTGAGATATTTCGGCTAATCGTCTAGATTGGCAAATGGTGGACCATGTTATAAAAACTCCTGAATCGGTCCCCAAAATCAGATATTCGATATCGATATCCGGATTTTTTCCGGGTGTCCTCAAACTTCTGGAACGATTAATGAGTTATTTTGATACTTTGAATAGATATTGCATACTGAAATATGAATCTCCAGTTGCCAGAAAACGTAAAGTTATCGCCAGTCGTTCTTTCGTTGGAACTGCGCTAAATTTCGTATCTCTCTTTCCTATTTTGGGACTAATTTTGTTAAGTATCCAATAGTTAAGTACTAAGTATCCAATAGATTCATGCATTTGCAGGTCGGCTAACAAATTTGAGCCAATATATCTCTAGTCTTATGTTGTGCTTCATTTAAAGGAATTATGTAAGAATCAAATTCAATATTTTTAAAATGATGTATTTAAATTTCGATCAGTTAAAAGTACTCCTAAGTTGTATAATAGACCATCATTTTCAAGCACACGTTTTGACCCAGTACTCATATGAATGTTCGCTCGCGAACACTGTACGTTCGCAAACGAGCGTTCAGGTGAATACGAGCCTTTAGATATTTACTCAAGTTTTTCTTCCATGCACATAATTTCGGCTAGTAATGTATTAGTGTTAGTGTTTTTTATTCAACTAGTATTTACATTCCTGTCTGGCTTCCGAAACAATGATCGCAGTTTGTTGACTAAGCTTATAAATTTTGTATGAGGGTGTTCTTAAACTATAAGTCTGCGTCTATATATTTTTAGTGCAAAATAATATGAACATTTTTATGTCTTGTAGCGCTACGTAAGTCAACCTCCGGGGAGGAAACGTTTTAAAGAATCATGTATAATATCAACGTGTATTTAGCTCCTTGCGGGACGCGCTCCTGCGTGCAGAGGGAAACAGGGTATAAAAGATGCAGGGGTATGTATAACTTAGAAGTACGCAAACGAAACCCTCAAGGTGCCAATATACAATACAGATCGTCCTGCATGGGTTCCCAATTGCCCCATTTTAGTAAAGAGAGCCGAAATGGAAAAGCAGAAAAGTCGACTTTAACGTCCCACCGTTGCGAGAAATGATACTGAAGACTGAGGGCACTGCCAACTGCTCTGAATAATTAAAATCGTCGGCATGAAATACGGGCACGTCATATTATGCCGTATCAATTTATTATTAACGCGCCGTGTCACATCGGCGTCGCGACGCCCGGGCGTCTCGAACGTGTCCCCCTTTGCATTTATATAAATTACGGTCGCATTAATTAATTTAAATATATTAAACTATAACGCAGCGACGCGTGCATGCAATTGTAGCTGCATACAAATCCTAACTTATGCACGTGACATTTAGGGCGCCCCCGTATATAGTATATCCTGCCGCTTTGCAGATCTAGATCGTTCGGGTCAAGGTGTGCTTTCCCTGCAGCGCCAATCCCCCGCGTCTTTCGCACAGTATCTCTGCCATTTACATTTCCATTTCAATGCGAGTATTAAATATTACAGTAACATTTAACAATATCTTATGCAGATAAGAAAATTCGTGATGATAATAACACCATTAGAATATATAAAGTTCTCTCCCGGCCAGGTTTTGCGAACTTTGCCACCAAGTTTTCAAGATTGCTGTTAACGTGTATTCAAAATACAGCAAAATTAATAATAATTCTGCCTTTTTATGCGCATACATGTATTCATGAAAGTTTTCTACGAATTGTAAACTTCTTCATTAGAGATTTGGCAGAAAACTTTATTCTTTATATAAAATGTGTGCTTCATGTACCACCAATAAAAACCCAAAAAAATGACGTATGACCTTAACAAGAAGTATTCACTTTTTATTTGCTTTGTACTTTGTATGTAGATATTCTCTAACCTTGCCTCTTAAAACGGAATGTTGCATAACCAACCAATGTTGCATGAATAACCTCATATAGGGAATCCTTAACGAACTGCCTTAATTCCACTTTTTGCAATAAATTCTCTTAAAAAATGGTAATTAGTAATTGCAAAATTTTACCTCGTTCCACTTCCCGGTGCCCCTGAGAAAGTGAAGCGTCCGCAACATTCCCTCTTAAATACAGATTTGATATGCTGCCCGACTAATAGCAATTCAAGTAATGATATAAAAAATAATGAAAAATTGTATGTAATATCTTTATAAAGAGAACAGACGAGCTAACTCAAACGACAACCTTACCTGCACGTGGTGCACCCTGCCAGAATACTAACAAGACTCTGTCGACCGAGCAACTACCGGTATAATTAGTCTCCACTAAACGGTCAACAGCTACGGGTGGACGAACCAATAAGTGGAAGGGTACTACTTTGTCCTAGGATTAAGAAATTGGTCCTATAAAGGCGGAAGAACCAGCCAAATGGTCAACGGCATAGGAATGCGTAAGGCAAGGAGAAACCCACGCATTAAAGATCAAAACGGATTATCTCTAGTCCCTTCATCATGCCTATGATCAAAATAAAATATTCCGGAGTAATAAGTCCCCCAGTCGGATCTCCCGAGGAGGGGCGGGCAATTTTGAACAAACATATGACAAGGAATAATATTACAAATATGCCAATTCAGGTAGAGACATGGAATGTGAGAACTCTGTGAGAAGATCGGAAGTACTCCAAATCAACATCTTCGGACTATATGAAGTCATGTGGCTAACTAGAGGTCAATGCCAGACCCCAAATGGTACCATATATTCTTCTGGAAGAAACGACAACCATCACAAGAACGGGGTAGCAATTCTGGCAGAGAGAAAGATAAATAATTCAGTAGTAAACTTCTTCCCCCTCTCAGACAGAGTCATGGTTTTAGAACTGCTAACTATCCAAGGAATACTTAATGTGATTCAAGTATATGCATCTACTGCTGAAAAGAGTGATGAAGATGTAGAAGAGTTCTACAAAATGATCGACGAAGCCATAAAAATCACAAAATCAAGGGTTATTACGTTGGTCATTGGCGATTGAAACGCTAAGATCGGTAAAGGCAAATGTGACGAATGAGTTGGTGAGTATGGGCTAGGTTCAAGAAATGAAAAAAGCGATCGACTACTGTGGTTCTGCCAAGAAAACAAACTAACCATTAAAAATACCTTCTACATACTCCCAAAACGACGATGATACACCTGGAAAGCACCTGAAGACTCAAAAAACAGGGTAATTAGAAATCAAATAGATTACATAACTACAAACTACCGGTACAACACAGAAAAAACGAGTAGATGTAGCCGACTAGAAGACCAAAACATAAAGCAAAAGAAACAGAAATGGATATCCAATTAAAACTCAAAAAGATCAAGGAAATCGAGACAGAACTAGATGTGGAAACACCTTGGGCAAAAATCAAAGAAGCTTTACTGGAACCGGCAAAGAAACACCCGGAAAAAGAAAAATTGAAAAAAGGGAGAGAACGGATCACTGACGTAATTATGATACTTATGAACAAAATATGAACATATAAAGACAAGAACATGGAACAATACAACGAACTTAACAGAGATATCAGAAACATGCTCACAGACCGACAAGGCAACATTATCGTGGACATAAAGCACAGACGAAAATCATGGCAAGAATACGGTAAAGAACTTTTTGAAGTCGACAGAAATCAACCCTCCTTCGAAGACGTGCAAGAGGAGACAGGTCCACAAATTAGAGAAAAAGAAGTGATACATGTTATATTATGACACTTATGAACAAAAGTAGAACATATAAAGACCAGAACATGGAACAACACAAAGAACTTAACACAGACCCTAGAAACAAAATACGCAAAGCAAATAAAGTATAGCTTGAGGAAAAATGTGGGAAATCCAAAATCTTAGAGCCAAGTATGATTCATTCAATATGCACAAGAACGTAATGGAAATCAGCGACAGAAGAAGTAGATAACAGGCGTTCATACACACAGACCTAAAGGCAACATTATAGTCGATATAAAGGATAGACTAAAAGCATGGCAAGAATACGTGGAAAAACTTTTTGAAGACGACATAAATCAACCCTCCTTGGAACTCGTGCAAGGGGAGACAGGTCCAGGAATAATATAAGAAGAAGTGATACATGTTATAAAATCAGCAAAGAACAAAAAAGCGCCAGGGCCAGATAAAGTACCATCAGAACTTCTCAAGCTGATACAAAGTGACCCGCGAATTTGTTCAACAAGATCTTCAGGACCGGGACAATACTGTGCAAGAGTGGTTACTGTCAACTTTTTTCACCCTCCCAAAAAAGATACTAAACAGTGCGATGACTATCGTAGGGTCAGTTAAATGAGCCACACAATAAAGATCCTCCTTAAAATAATTCAGAATAGAATTTACAGAAAAGTAAAAGAAGAAAACATCTTTATATCCAAGAAGCCAATAGAAAAAGTGACAAAATATAACTACTTAGGTACAACCATGAATCAAAACAACGATAGTTCAAATGAAATACAAATTAGATTACCAAAAGCAAGAACCGCCTTCATAAAAATGAAAAAGGCACCATGCGGAAAAGATCTTAACCTGGAATTGAAAATCAGACTAACAACATGTTCCATACATACCATGCTCCTGTATAGAGCAGAAGATATGGACTATAAAGATGGCAGATATGAAGAGACTAGAGGCATTTGAATTGTGGACATATAGAAGGATATTATGGATACCATGGATAGATCGGGTAACCAATGTGGAAGTAATTCGAAGGATGAAGAAAGATAAAGAAACCATGAAATTATAGACACCATCAAAACACGAAAAATACAATACCTAGGACTCATAATGAAAGGAGAGAAGTACCAAAAACCCTAAGAAAGTGGTTCAGTTGCACTACAAACCAACTAGAAGAACCCTAGTTCTTCTAGGGTTTTCTACCTAACCCTAGAAGAACAAACCTTCTTCTAGAGAAGAAGAAGAGATAGATGAAACTCAATTTGGTTTTAGAAATGGATATGGAACCCGGGAACCATTATTTGCTTTTAATATACTGTCAGAAAGATGCTTAGATGTAAATCAAGAAGTTTTGCCTGCTTTGTTGACTACAATAAAGCAATTAATAATGTTAGACACGAACAACTTGATGAGATGTTAACGGCAAAGAAACTAGATACGAGGGATATAAGAATAATATCGAATCTTTGCTACGGGCTGGAAGCAGTAGTTCAAGTTGAGAGCGACAAGACCGAAGAAATCCAAATTAAAATAGGACTCAGGCAAGAATGTGTGTTATCACCATTACTGTGTAACATATACTCCGAAGAGATCATGCAAACTGCGTTAGAAGAGGAAGAGATATGGATAAAGATAAATGGTAAGGCTATCAACAACATTACATATGCCGACGACACGGTATTAATAGCGGAAACTTTAGAAGACCCACAATACATTCTAAACAAAGTAGTAAGAGCTGGTGAAGAGAAAAGTCTGACATTGAATGAAAAGAAAACGCAATTCATGATTATCTCAAAGACACATAGGGTTTTTGGAAATGTCTACATTCATGGTCATCCCATTGAGCATATGCACAAATATCATGCGGTTTTTGGGAATGTTTACATTCATGGACACATTGAGCATGTGCACAAATATAATTACTTAGGAAGTAATGTCGGTAACAATAACGACCTATCTCAAGAAATAAGAATAAGGGTCCGAAAGGCCCGTGCTGCGTTCGTGAGATAACAACAATGACCTCAAGAAATAAGAATCAATATCAAAAAAGGCCGTGCTGCATTTTGAAGTGCAATTTTCTTGTACTCATGACATAAATCTAAACCTAAAAATTCGATTAGTTACATGTCATGTTTTCTCCATACTGCTCTATGGTATGGAGACATGGATATTGAATAAGAGCGACACTAATAAACTAGAAGCCTTCGAGAAGTGGGTTTATCGGAAGATACTTGGGGTGTCATGCGTCGACAAAATTACTAATGCTGAGATTCTCAGAAGAATGAATAAACACCAAGAAATCTTATTAACCATGAACGAGGGACACTTGAGTACTTAGGCCACGTAATGAGAGGGCAGAAATACCAACTACTGCTGTTGATCATATAGGGAAATATCCAAGGAAGGAAATGTATTTGACATTGACGTACATCTTGGCTACGAAATTTGAGAGAGTGCACATCTACCCAATTATTCAGAGCAGCTGTTGCAAAAATAAGAATAGCATTGATGATTGCCAAACTTCGCAGCGCAGAAGGCACTAAAAGAAGAAGAATATATTTATTCAAAAATGCCTTTGATGCATGTATTTTGAAGTGTAACAAAAAGTGTTGTAAATGTTTATTAGTTTTGGTATTGCTTCTTGTACTTCTTCTTTTTTAATTTGTTAAATTTTTTACTCATGCCTTTCTTGCGACTTTCCCCCCCATTCTTGTATTACGTTATCTTCTTCATCCTGTTCGGATATTCTTGTATTACGTTATCTTCTTCATCCTGTTCGGTTAATTCTTTGAAATATTGTCTCCATCTTTCCATTATCTTGTCTCCATTCATGATAATTGTTCCATTTTTATCTTTTATGTTCATCATGTTGTGTTATTTATTTGTTTTAGTTGCGTTAGTGTTCCGCAGAATAGTTTTTGGTTCTGCCTAAAATTCTCATTCATTCTTTCGCCAAATTTCATCCATGACTTTTGAGTTGCTTCTTTTTTTATTGGATTCGTTTTGTTTCTCTATTCTATGAATTTTTCACAATCTTCTATTTTTTTTGTTCGTAGGCATCTTATCCATTACTCTTTTTTGTCTATTATCTCCTTTTTGACTTCCTCTGTCCACCAGTTGGTCTTTTACATTTCCCTGTTTCCAATTTTTGTTGTTCTTTGATAGAATAATTGAGATTTCTTACGAAATATTTTAAATTTTGAGAGAAGTAATTGTTTTATAATATTTACGATAATTTTGTCAGAAAATTGAAATATTATTATAAAACAATTACTTCTCTCAAAATTTAAAATATTTCGTAAGTAATCTCAATTATTCTATCAAATTTTCAACATTGTAAGAAGACTTAATTAAATCCAACAGTGTATATGAACGCTCAATTGTAAACAATGTAACTCTAGTACTCAATAAGCTTGGATGTAACAGAGAACTCTTTAACTGGGCTCAAAGGGACCTCCCATTTGACCTCAACGAGGAACTCCCAATAACGTTCTACAATGTTGCACCAATACTCAATGATTTATACAGTGTTGCAGAGAAATTCCACTCTGACTTATCACAAGAACTTAATCATGTTTAGTGAGACTACTCTGGAAACTTAGTCAAGTGAAGAATTGTGAGATGTTGAAAGGAAAATAACGGGTATGAAAACCCTTTTCCTCAACATCTGGCCCATCAGAATGAAAAGGGCCCAAACAACTAAGTACAGGGACTGACAAGACTCCAGAGAGCTAAAGAAGACTTAATTAAATCCAACAGTGTATATGAACGCTCAACTGTAATCTACAGTGTAACTCTAGTACTCAATAAGCTTAGATGCAGCAAAGAACTTTTAATTAGGCACAAAAGGACCTCCCATTTGGCCTCAACGAGGAACTCCCAATAACGTCCTACAATGCTGCACCAAAACTCAATGATTTATACAGTGTCACAGAGAAATCCCAATCTGGTTCATCACAAGAACTTAATCAGGTTCAGTGCAACTTGAATGTGATAATTGTCACGTTGAAGTTGAAAATGTATAGTAAGTATACGCTATGTTTTGTTATTATTTACAATTTCGACAATATTTCGACTGATTTCCAGCATCACCTAATAGGTACAGTCGGCAAAATAAATGCTTGATTTGCATTTTCTACTAAAACATTATTTACTGTAGAGTTCTTCTGATACATAGTTTTTCCCTATAAAAAAAAATATTTGTTTTTCATATGGCAATCCTTAAAACAAATGTGAAACACCATGCATCATAGAACACATATCAAATGGTTTATATTTATAACCATGATTCTGTGACGATGATTTGTAGTTACTAAATAGTATTAAGTACTATATATATAACAAATTAATTACAAAATTAACTGGGAACTTAGTCAAGTGAAGAATTGTGAGATGTTGAAAGGAAGTCATGGGTATGAAAACCCATTTTTCCTCAACATCTGGCCCATCAGAACGAAAAGGACCCAAAGAACTAAGGACAGGGACGGACAAGACTCCAAAGAGCTGAAGAAGACTTAATTGACTTCAACAGTGTATATGAACGCTCAATTGTAATCTACAGTGTAACTCTAGTACTCAATAAGCTTAGATGCAGCAAATAGCTTTTAATTGGGCACAAAAGGACTTCCCATTTGGCCTCAAGGAGGAACTGCCAATAATGTTCTACAATGCTGCACCAAAACTCAATGATTTATATAGTGCCACAGAGAAATCTCAATCTGGCTCAACACAAGAACTTAATCAGGTTTAATGCAAGTACTTCGGAAATCTAAAGTCAAATGAAGAGATGTGAGAAGTTGGAAGGAAGATAATGGGTATGAAAATCCATATATCCTCAATGATGAGGGTGAAAAGTACCCAAAGTACTAAGAATAGGGAATGACAAGACTCCGAAAAGTTGACGAAAACATGATTTAATTTAAAAATGAACGCTCAATTGTAATTTACAATGTAACTCTAGTACTCAATAAGCTTAGATGCAACAGAGAACTCTGAACTGGGCTCAAAAGGACCTCCCATTGGGCCTCAACGAGGAACTCCCAATAACGTTCTACAATGCTGCACCACAACTCAATGAGTTACTGAGTTAATTCGACTGATTTCCAGCATCACCTTATGGGTACAGTCTGCAAAATAAATGCTTGATTTGCACCTTCAACTAAAACTTTATTTACTGTAGAGTTCTTCAGATACATGGTTTTCCCTTTTAAAAAAAAAAATTGTTTTTCATATGGCAATCTTTAAAACAAATGTGAAACACCATGCATCATAGAACAAATATCAAATGGTTTATACAGGGTGAGTCAATAGGACGGGCATTCTCGATTACACCTACACCGTTAATGATATCGAAATGAACTCAAATACATTGCAAACGGGATGCTAAAGTGCATTTTGTAAAATTATATTGTCATATACAGGGTGTTCCATTTTTGCAGGGCAGCATTCGACCTAGTTTTTTTTAAATGGCACCCCCTGTATAAATTTACATATTTTACTTTGCCCTTTTTTGGGCTTTATAAATCCGTTTAGTTTTTGCAATTCACTTTAACCGTTCAGAAGTTGTTCACGTTTTTCTAAAAATAAATGCGTTTGCAGGCACTTATTAAAAAAATCGCAAGGCACTTAGATTATGAGATATCAAGTTGGGATTCTTTTAATAAGTGCCTGTGAATGCATTAAATTTTAGAAAAACATAAACAACCTTTTTTTTTTTACGGATAAATGTTTATTTGAACATATGTCGATATATTACAAAAATAAAGAAGAACATATGTCCTCGGCTCCACTCTTCGCCTTGGATAGCTGTCCCGGATGGGCTGCTTCCAGACTAATGGCATTGGAGCTGGTCTTCGGACAGTATTAATGCTATTGTCTTTTGTTTGAATATTTTTAGGGTGCTTGATTTGATTGATTCACTTAGTTTGTTGTATGTATTAATTGCGTTTCCAGTAAGGTCTAACTGGTATCTCTTAATATTGTTTCTGTGTGTTCGTATATGGTCTTTATTTCGTGTAACTTCTTTCGTTATTTCGTGTAACTTCTGCACCGTTAAAGCGAATTGCTAAAACTAAACGGATTTATAAAGCCCAAAAAAGGGCAAATTGAAATATGTAAATTTATACAGAGGGTGCCATTTAAGAAAACTAGGTCCAAGGCTGCTCTGCAAAAATGGAACACCCTGTATATGGCAAAATAATTTTACAAGCTGCACTTTGGCTTCTAGTTTGCAGTGCCGTTTGGTTCATTTCGATATCATTAACGGTGAAGACGGAATTGAGCCTGCATGTCCTATTGACTCACCCTGTATTTATAATCATGATTCAGTGACGGTGATTTGTAGTTACTAAATAGTATTATTTACTATTTAATACAAATTAATTACAAATTTACGTTGATTAATGATGTAAATCAGGAATTCAATTTACTGATGCCGTTATCTTTTTATTTTATACATGAGAGATATCGCCTAGAGCCCTATTATACTCATGTATACTCAAAGAAATTGCGAGATTTTGAAATGAAGATATTGGATATGAAAATCCATATTTCTGGCCCATCAGAATGATAAGGACCCAAAGAATTAGGAACTGACAAGACTCCAAAGAGCTGAAGAAGACTTGATTGAGTTCAACGGTCTATATGAACGCTCAATTGCAATCTACAATATAACTCTATAGTAATCTATAAGCTTAGATGCAGCAGAGAACTCTGAACTGGGCTCAAAAGGACCTCCCATTTGGCCTCAACGAGGAACTCCCAATAACGTTCTACAATGCTGCACCTGAACTCGATGAGTTACTACAGTGTCACAGGGAAATCACAATCTGGCTCATCACAAGAACTTAATCAGGTTTTGTGCAACTACTGAGGAAACTTAGTCAAGTGAAGAATTGTAAGATGTTGAAAGGAAAATAACGGGTATGAAAACCCTTTTCCTCGACATCTGGCCCATCAGAATGAAAAGGACCCAAAGAACTAAGGACAGGGACTGACAAGACACCAAAGAGCTGAAGAAGACTTAATTGAGTTCAACAGTGTATATGAACGCTCAATTGTAATCTACAGTGTAACTCTAGTACTCGATAAGCTTAGATGCAGCAAGGAACTTTTAATTGGGCACAAAAGGACCTCCCATTTGGCCTCAAGGAGGAACTCCCAATAACGTTCTACAATGCTGCACCAAAACTCAATGATTTATACAGTGTCACAGAGAAATCTCAATCTGGCTCATCACAAGAACGTAATCAGGTTTAATGCAACTACACTGGAAATCTTAGTCAAATGGAGAAATTGCGAGGTTTCGAAAGAAAGCATATTGGATATGAAAATCCATACTAAACTGGCCTAGCAGAATCTTTGCAGAATTGCAAGATGTTGCAAGAGGATATGAAAATCCATCTTCCATACACAAGCACAGACATTTTTATAAATGATCGCTTCATGATAAAGGAGCCCTAACATCTGGGCATAGGTGAAAGCCTGATTTTTTTGCACGATTATAACTCACAGCAAAATCTGTGTTTTTTGAAAATAGGGAACTCCAATAAAAATACCTCTCCAATACTGGATCTCGTAGGCATCTTAAACCTCAAGATACGTATCGCAACTATATAAATGAATGCAAATTAATTGCATAATATTCAAATTTATTTGCAGTAATATCTAAGTTGCAGTAGTAATTGTGTAAAATACGGAAATTAGTAGAAGTCGTAACATTTTTAGACCGCCGTAAATGATCTTGACTTGCTATCTATATTAAGAGCTTGTATAAGCTATGCTTTCAACAAGTGAATGTACTATATGATCAAATTTTTTGGAAAACTTATTTAAATTATATTAATTTGATTACAGATTAATCAATTTATTAGATAAAACATTGTATGAACGCAGTGTGCATTTGTGAGAAACTGGAAGAAGTTTCTATTGTGCCCATATTTTAGTGGTGTTTTGTTCTCAAGTTGTAGCAACGTAAAAATAAAACATTACTAAAATATGTGCAAGACGTTTCTTCTAGTTGCTTGTAATTGCTCATTGAGTGTTGATAGTGTTTTACCTATTAAGTTGATTGATCTATAATATAGAATTAATACAATTCGCTTATAGTTTTCTATAGAATATGGTACACATAGTACATATACCAATTTAAAGTATAGCTTATGAAAGCTCCGAATGTAAGATGTAAGTCAAGAACATTTTAGCAGTGCCAAGTGAAAGCATTTGCAAGTGGAAAATGCACGCGTAAATATTTGTCGTGGCAAAAATTGCTCATCATTATAAAGACTACAACTAAGACTAAGCATGAAGATCTGCCTCAAGGCGAGAGTAGGTACATATCTCAGCACAATAACTTCGACTCATCACTGAGCTATCGACAACACACACCACTGCCAATTTTTGTCGTTTTGCGCCCCAATTTTACGCCCCCGCGATTTCGAAAGTCGGCCGAAATTATTTTTACGTCTCACCGGATATGGATCCCGATTTCCGGAAGTACTATACTTCCCTTCATCCGCCCCAAGCTCCTATGCCTACCCGCTTTTGACGTATTGCAGCGAATTTTACTTTGCTGGCACACGAGTTCCATGGGGAACTTGGACGTTTCTTATTTCCTGGGATAAAATTTTCTTTTGGATAAAGCAATTTTTGCAATTATAACCATACAATGTTTTATCTTGGGTGTGTATTCAAAACTTCGGAAAAGCTGGTGCTCATGGATCATAGACATCAGGTTTTTCCACCTGTATGTCCTGATGTAGTGAGATACCATTGAAGAAAACTGGCGCTCATGAATCATAGACACTAGGCTTTTCCACCTAAATGTCCTGATGTAGTGAGATACCATAAAAGAAAAGCTGGCGCTCATAAATCAAAGACAGTAGGCTTTTCCACCTAAATGTCCTGATGTAGTGAGATACCATAGAAGAAAAACTGGCGCTCATGAATCATAGACACTAGGCTTTTCCACCTAAATGTCCTGATGTAGTGAGATACCATAAAAGAAAAGCTGGCGCTCATAAATCAAAGACAGTAGGCTTTTCCACCTAAATGCCCTGATGTAGTGAGATACCATAGAAGAAAAACTGGCGCTCATGAATCATAGACACTAGGCTTTTCCACCTAAATGTCCTGATGTAGTGAGATACCATAAAAGAAAAGCTGGCGCTCATAAATCAAAGACAGTAGGCTTTTCCACCTAAATGCCCTGATGTAGTGAGATACCATAGAAGAAAAACTGGCGCTCATGAATCATAGACACTAGGCTTTTCCACCTAAATGTCCTGATATAGTGAGATACCATGAAAGAAAAGCTGGCGCTCATAAATCAAAGACAGTAGGCTTTTCCACCTAAATGTCCTGATGTAGTGAGATACCATAGAAGAAAAACTGGCGCTCATGAATCATAGACTCTAGGCTTTTCCACCTAAATGTCCTGATCTAGTGAGATACCATAGAAGAAAAACTGGTGCTCATGAATCAGACAGTAGGCCTTTCCACCTAAATGTCTTAATGTAGTGAGATACCATAGAATAAAAACTGGCGCTCATAAATCATAGACAGCAGGTTTTTCCACCTAAATGTCCTGATGTAGTGAGATACCATAGAAGAAAGATTGGCGCTCATGAGTCATAGGCAGCAGGCTTTTCCACCTGAATGCCCTGATGTAGTAAGACACCACAAGATTGAGAAGAAATCATAGGCGCTCATGAATCCAGACAGCAGGCTTTTCCACCTAAATGTCCAGATGTAGTGAGACCCCATAGAATTTCGAATAAAAATTTTCATAAGTTAAATACACACTTCGATATATTTTTATGGTAAAAAAAAAATAAAAAGACGAAACAAACATACAAAGGAAACGTCCGTAAAGTATCCCCACCGCTTATACCTCATGCGCCTTAACAAATTCACCGCAATATGCCCATTCTGTGGGGGTCAGGCATGAAGTTGGAGGGATGAGTGGAAATATTTCGTTCCGAAAAGCGAAATCCATTTCCAGTCGGAGACTATAATTCCAGCCAACTATCAAAAACGTAGGGTTGCAGAATTACGGCGCGAAACGGGTAAAAAGGCAGTACTGCAGGGATGTGGAAAACTGCAGAGGGTGTCTTGGTTGCTATGCTTAGATATCATCGTCACATTGAAGTAAATATTCGCGCTTAAATTTTGGAAACGTTTCGTTTCTTTGAAGACAAACAAAATGATGATTTAATTGGTTACCACGAAATATATGTAAAATGAAAAAATATATACAGGGTGTCCCATGAGAAAGGCAACGCCCTAAATATCTACGGATACAATTTTGTTTCGCGAAATCGTGAAATACGCCAATTTTTAAATGAGGTTCAAAGTTTGGCGAGCAAATGATCTCCAATATTTGAACCCCCTTACAGCAGCGGAAGTAAGCCGATATATCGTCGGTGTTCTGGCAAAACTCACCAAGTCCAATAAGGTTACTTTACAGTACACATTTTAAAAGTCTAACTAGGTACGAAAAATCGCGCATTTAAGATTATAGGAACATTCTGTACACCATACGTATATGTATAGTGTATATGTATATGTATGCTGTAGCTTAAAAAAATCTTGCGATTTCAAAAGTAATACACCGTTGCATTGCAAATCATGCTTTCAAATGAACCATCACTCAACCACTACTCCAAAAAAATTGGCTTACCTCCCCTTCGGCAAGGGAGTTAAAACATTTTAAGATAACTTGCTCAACAAAAGTTGGCTTCCTGTAATTAAAAATTAACACATTTTGGCGATTTTGCGAGAAAACACAATCGTAGATATTTAAGGCGTTTAATTTCTCCTGGAACACCGTGTATATACAGAGAGCTTTTTTATCGTGCAACATAGGGTTAATCATTTCAATAGTTACACACTTCAGTCGCAATGACAACTATGTATCAAAGCGTCTTTTTCAAAATGCAACATAGAAGTAATTCTCTGTCAGGCAAATATTACAGTTTATGAAGTGAACCATGTTAAGCTGAGGTTTGCAGCATCATTCATTTGAATAACAGAGCTCTTTCTTCAGTTGAATACAATGTACAGCCACGGACTCTAAGAATGACACGTCCGTCCGTCCGAGCAGTCTGCTATCCTTGTCTGCTCCCGCACAGTAGGGGCACGGTAGACAGGGATAGAAGCCTGCTACTAAATACGGACGCGTCGTTCTTACAGTCCATGGCTGTACAATGTATTCAACTGAAGAAAGAGCTCTGTTATTCAGATGAATAATACTGCAAACCTCAGCTTAACATTATTCACTTCATAAACTGTAACATTTACCTCACATACACTTGTACGTTGCATTAAAAAAAAACGTTTTGATACATTGCTGCCATTGTGACAGAAGTGTATAACTGAAACTGGTTAAACCTATGTTGCACGATAAATATAAACTCTCTGTATATGTATATTAAGACTTCTACATGTAATAAGCATATATTGCGGCCGAAAAGCCCCAAAATTATGATTAATTAATACTGCAACCGATAAAGCAGCAAACAAATCAAGAACATAATTCATTTACCTAACTACAGTATTTTGTTGCCAAGCACTAGAAATAAAGTAATTTCGATTGCATTTTATTGTAGCATACACGGTAAAGATGAAAATACTATAACCGTGCTAGAAAAACACATTTAAAATTTTATGAAGTGACCAATTATTTATGTTTGTGCGTGTGTATGTTTGTAAAAGCAAAGGATATTGTCGTAACGACAATTTTGGAAAGCGTGGGAGAATTTTAGGGGCGAGCATAATTCTGCGGATAGCACGAACTTTGCTTCATGATATGAAAATCATTTGGAATATTCAAAATCTAAGAAATAAGCGAAAACCCTAACTTTACGACGATGCAGTGCGAGCTGGCGCTGAAAATAAAATAAGTCTAAGTACTGATTCGTCTTTAAATGTTTCGTTATTATAGTTGCAGCATGGAAATGCATTTCAAGCAAATACAGAGTTAAACTGTTCCATTTTTATTTTTAACTAAGTTGGCTCTGTTAGGGTGACAGCATTGTTGGCCAATATAAATAGTCACTAGACTTGGAAAAAATAGGTTATGCTAAAAAAAGAGGTTATATTTTATGACAGAGGGCAATGTTGCCATCAAATTATGTAACTATCGAGTACAGAATTAATTTGCTATTTTTATTTACAAAAGCAAGTCAGTCAAATTATAATATAAAATATGCTCGATGATTAGTTTACTTACTAATAATTAAATAAACCAGCACACTTGAATGATTGAAGCAATTATTTAATTATTTGAATATATGAATTTGGCAACGTTATCAGAAATCTAACATTTAATTTTTTTTCACTGTCAGATCATTTCCGTTGATATTCATGTGTAAAACTTTATAAAATAAAACCACAGCCTTCGTAGTTAAACATAAAAATTGAACAGATTATAGGTATATCAGTAAAATATTGAATACAATTTTCAAATATTCAAGTTAAATTGAAGCCGAACAATAATAAGAAGTAACCAGAAATTATTTACGGAATTGAACATGTAATAAAAAAAAGCATATATTAAAAAAGTGTACAATTTAAATCGTTATATTATCATTATTATTGAACAATAATAGGTAATTATTAAAGGCGCATTTTCACGAATGAAGTTCACCAATGAAGTTAATTGATCGATTGTAGTTGATCGACAAAATATGAACAAATACAATGGTACCATGCGAGCATAATTTATTATCATCAACGTTTGCTTTGCATCTAAGGCCATACAGCCTAGCAGTAGCCTAGCAGTTAATGCCTCTTGGATGAAAATATGTTTTGCTCGCATAGTATAAAGTTGATCAACTCTATTGAAACAAAATGTTCTATAGTCACTACATCACTATCACTATATGACTAGTCAGTATAGTTACTATAGCACCTATAGTTATCATTCAAGTTTTGTTGATCAACTACAATCGATCAATTAAACTTGCTACGATTTCGAAAAATAGGTTTGGCAGTGCAGCTATTTGATTTTGGCTTAAATTTACACACATATCCGAAGAATTAAAGTTGTAGCGATTTCGAAAAATTGTTTTACATTTTATGCCTAGTAACTGTTTGATTTTGGCTTAAATTTACAAACATGTCCATGCTTACTTTGCAGAGTTATATAAGCAACCACCTGCACCTGCACTTACAGGTACATTCTAGAAATATTGCAAATTTTGAGATAAAAATATAGTTTAGACGATGGTACTATTTCGGCACTAAGCGTTACTACGGCGTTACTTACTTACGTTACTTTGCAAACACACATTGATACTTGAAATACAGAGTGACGTTATCAAACACCTGCACCTGCTCTTACAGGTACGTTCTAGAAATATAGCAAATTTTGAGGTAAAAATGTATTTTAGACGATGGTACTATTTCGGCACTAAGCGTTGCTACGGCGTCACTTACTTACGTTACTTTCCAAACACACATTGATACTTGATATATATGAGTGACGTAAGCAACCACCTGCACCTGTACTTACAGGTACATTCTAGAAATATTGCAAATTTTAAGATAAAAATATAGTTTAGACGATGGTACTATTTCGGCACTAAGCGTTACTACGGCGTTACTTTGCAAACTCACATTGATACTTGAAATACATGAGTGACGTAAGCAAACACCTGCACCTGTACTTACAGGTACGTTCTAGAAAAATTGCAAATTTTGAGGTAAAAATATATTTTAGACGGTGGTACTATTTCGGCACTAAGCGTTACTACGGCGTTACTTACGTTACTCTGTAAACACACCTTGATAGTTGGAATAGTAAAACACCCAAAATTCCACTTACTTTGCAAGCAGCGCTGAAGCGATCTGCCCGCGAGAAGGCGCCAACTCGACTGAACTGATAAGCGCGCTGAGCATCCCCGCTCACCAATGTACTTTTATCTCGATCTATTTACAATAAAAACGTCCGGCGATGGGATTAGAACTTGAGGTTCTCGCCTTGGAGAAGACAGCGGAGAATTGCAGCGCGTGCGAAGGTTATTGTGCGTAAAGTATCGATCGGCAAAATACATCTATGTCAACTCTTCGATATTTCACTAGTTCAAAATACACGTAATATCACACATCAAAATATATATAATAATAACAAAATATATATAACATATTTCAATAACATCAATGTTGCAAATTCTTTGCCATAGAATCTGTGCACTACATCATAATATAATAAGATGGCCTATAAAAGTGTCAAAAGTAATAAACCATCGTAATTTGAAAGCATATTTTGGTAAGTAAAGATTTTCGATTTGTCTCACTTATTTATTTGTAACTTATTGAATTACTTATGACTTATTTTTTGGGTAAAGTTGGGCAACATTTTAGCATAAAATTTCTTCCAAAAGGTACTCTCAGGATGTGTTTTGAAAATTATGGTGGTACAGCAACTTGCAAACTTTGCTCAAGAAAACATAATACTTCTGGGAATGTACATCAAATCTAAAATGCTACTTATACAGCTTACACCCTGACATTTTGATGAAATCGTACCAAGCTATAAGTAGTAGTAGTAGTACAAGCAGTCAGGCTATCAGTAGTACTACAAGTATAAATATTAGCGTAACTTAGCTTCTGAGAGTACATCAAATCTTAAAGCCATTTAAAAAGCATACACTCAGACATTTTGAACAAATCATACCAAGCTACTAGTAGTTGTAGTACAAGCAGTTTGGCTATCAGTAGTACTACAATTATAAATATTAAAGTAGCTTAGCTTTTGGGAGTACATGACATCTTAAGTGCCACTTAAATAGCTTACACTCAGACATTTTGAAGAAATCATACCAAGCTACTACTAGTAGTAGTACAAGCAGTCAGGCTATCATTAGAACTGCAACTATATATATATATATATATATATATATATATATATATATATATATATATATATATATATATACAGGATCCATCATTTCACCTCCCGTCTTCTATAGCTCAGTTACTAATTGAGTTAGGAATTTGATATTTTGCAGACTTTACTTGCATTCTGGGGTGTATTTCAGGAAAATATTTTTGATTATACAGGGTGTCCCAAAAAAGTGTAACGCCATCATGATGTATATTTTTAGATTTCATGGTATATTTTTTGTTGATTATTTGGGTTCCTTTTATGGGTGCCTACATACCCATAACATTTTATTGAAATCAGTTTAGTGATATTAACACAAAAAAATAAAAACTGAAAAAAATCAGTTTTGCACCATTGGTTAAGAAAATTAATAACGGAAAAAAATAGTGCCTCGTTATTAAAACCATACAAGGTACTCATTAAATAATGTCTGACAGTTGCGTTAAGCAAGTTTTATTGATATGCATTATACAGAGTGTCCAAATATTAGTGTCAAACTTTTCAAACTTTAAAGCACTTTATTTTTCTTATTTTAAATTGGAACCCCAGTATATTTTTATGTAATTCCATGTGGACTTAAGAGACAATCATTTTTCCTAATTACAACCCAGTCTCAATTCCTAACACATTAAAAGATGTTTGCTGAAAACTCGTTTGAGAATGCTTTACTGGCATATTTCTCAAATATTGTTTCAACAAATGAAATCTTTGACTGTATGGTCTCACTATTCTATGGTAAGAGCCATGTTATGCCATACATTAATCAACCATTGACTTTTTTATTTTTGCTGCCAAAAAATATTTTTCGGCTTAGGACGAAAAATACCGTTACCTAGCAACTATGGTCTTTAGCAAAATGATGGCCTTTTCGTCCATATTTTCTTACCGAAAAATACTTCATATCTTATGATGCAATCGAATAAAAAATAATTTTAGTATTTTGGGTATAAAGACCTTGGCTAAAAAAGCTTTTAAAGTTTTACATTACTACGGTCAACATTGGCTCTTGTCACTTTGTTAAACTTTAATGTCAATAAATTGTTTTTCAAACCCACCTTCGATTTTGATTAATTAAAATGGCCATTGAAATTGTTGATAAATCGAATTTTCTGCACATAACTTTTAATGTGTTAGGAATTACGATAGAGTTCAAATTAAGAAAAATGTTTGTCTTTTAATTCCACACAGAATGACATAAAAATATACAGGGGCTCCAATTTAAAATAAGAAAAATAAAGTGCTTTAAAATTTGAAAAGTTTGACACTAAATTTTGGACACTCTGTAGAATGCATATCAATAAAACTTGGATAATGCAACTGTGAGACCTTATTTAATAAGTACCTTGTATGGTTTTATCAACAAGGCATATTTTTATCTTTTATTAATTTTCTTAACCAATGGTGCAAAACTAATTTTATTCAGTTTTTATTTTTTTGTGCTAAAATCACTAAACGGATTTTAATTTAAAAAAATGAATATGTAGGCATCTATAAAGGGCACCCAAATAAGTAACAAAATATATACCATGCAATTTAAAAATATAAATCATCATGACGTCACACTTTTTTGTTACACCCTGTATAACCAAATATATTTTCCTGAAATACGCCCCAGAATGTAAGTAAGGTGTGCAAAATTTCAAAATACTAACTCAATTAGTAACTGAGCTATAGAAAACGGGAGGTGAAATGACAGACCCTGTATATACGAGGGCTGTTTGACGGAAGAGTGACTTTTCAAAGGTTGGTAACACTTTCGCTATAATGATTATGTTGCTAGCTCCTAAGGCCTTTCGGAGGTCTACTGTCAAAATTTGGCACCAATCTGACAGATAGATTATGTTTTATACTTATTTTAAGAAAACTGTTTTCGTTGTTGTGTAAATATGGAGAAAAAATAATTTCGAGTGTTGATTAAACATTATTTTGTACGTGAAAAAACAATTAAAGAAACCGAGGAAAAGTTACGTAAATATTATCCAGAATCTGCTCCGTTCCATGGAATGATTTGTAAGTGGTTTCTGCTTTTAAAAGTGGCCATATGAACACGGTTGATGCAGATCGTCCAAAACCATCATTTACTGTAACTACTCCAGAAATGGTTAATAAACTCTATGGCCTTGTAATTGACAATCGTCGAATAAAAGTTCGTGAGATAGCTAATGAAGTAAACATCTCAACCGAACGGGTATACAATATTTTGCATGAACATTTCAATAAGAAAAAGCATTCCGCGAAATGGTTGCCGCGTTTTCTTAATGGTGAACAAATGCGCGCTCGCATTAAGAATTCAGAAGAATGTTTGGCCGTCTTCAACGTAATTCAAAGGATTTTTTTCGTCGATATGTCACAGTAGATGAAACTTGGATTCACCATTATACTCCAGAAACATGCATACAGTCTAAATAATGGATTTCTCCATGCGAACATGCTCCCAAAAAGGCAAAAACATTTTTTTCGGCCAATAAGGTCATGGCCACAGTTTTTTTGGGATTCTAAAGGGGTAATCTTTATTAATTGTTTACAAAAAGAAAACGATAACTGGCCAGTATTATGCTGATTATGCAGACACGTTCTGATGCCGAACTTGAAAAACAACGACCGCATTTGATGAAGAAAAAAGTGTTGTTACATCACGATAATGCGCCCTCACATTCGTCTGCAATTGCTACAACTAAATTGGCTGAATTGCATTACGAATTACTGCTTTATCCGCCATATTTGCCAGATCTGGCTCCCAGTGATTTCTTCATATTCCCAAATTTTAAAAAATGGCTGGGTGGAAAAAGATTTTAGGCAACTGAAGAGGTGATAACCGAGTCAAATGCATATTTTGAAGACTTTCCGAAAGATTACTTTTTGGAAGGTTTAAAAAAACTGTAAACTCGCTGGGCTAAGTGTGTACAGTTAAAAGGGTGTTATGTTGAAAAATAAAATATTTTTTAAACAGAAAAATAACGTTTTCATTAAAAAGTCGCTCTTCCGTCAAACAGCCCTCGTATATTAAAGTAGCTTAACTTCTGGGAGTACATCAAATCTTATGTGCCACTTAAAAAGCTTCTACTCAGACATTTTGAAGAAATCATAACAAGCTACTAGTAGTTGTAGTACAAGCAGTCAATCTATCAGTAGAACTACAACTATAAATATTAAAGTAGCTTAGCTTCTGGGAGTACATCAAATCTTACGTGCCATTTAGATAGCTTACACTCGACATTTTGAAGAAATCATACCAAGCTACTAGTAGTTATAGTACAAGCAGCCAGGCTATCAGAAGTACTACAACTATAAATATTAGAATAGCTTAGCTTCTGGGAGTACATAAAATCTTAAGTGCCACGTAAAAAGCTTACACGCAGACAATTTGAAGATATCATCAGAAAATCAGAAATCAAATAAATCACCAAGCTACTAGTAGTAGTACAAGCAGTCAGGCTATCAGTAGTACTACAACTATAAATATTAAATGAAATAAAATAAAACGCTTGGTTGAGTTTCACTGACTTACTCTCTCTCACTTTTTGAATTATATGAAATCAAATAAAACAGTAGGTTGAGTTTCATTGACTTAAGTCAGTTGGTGAGTGTCGGTGACCAACTGACTTAAGTCAGTGAAACTCAACCTAGTGTTTTATTTGATTTCATATAATTCAAAAATATTTTGCTCGCACTGTAAAATGTTGATGCCCTTGCCGTTTCTAGTATATTTCTTTTGAATGTTTCCCATTTTGCTTCTATGTTTAGCTTCATATCACTCTCGCTGAATTTATTTTGTAATATCTCTTTGTATTTCTCTTGTGTTTATGTTTCTTTTAATCTGTAGGTTTTTATCTTTTCTTTAACTTTTATCCTCCTCTTGCCTGTTTTGTGTATTGTCTTTCAACTCATGTCCATTTTTAGTAGGTGGTGGTCACTGGTCACTGGAGGTCATTTCAGCTTGCCCTGTAACTCATACATTCATTATTATGTTCCTGCTGTTTCTATTAATTAGGTGGTAGTCTAGGTGGTAGAGGTACATAACAAAATTATGTATCCTAATAATAACTTTTGAAAACATAGTGTTTTATTCAGCATTTAAACCAATTGAAGACACAGGTGCCATGTTCTCCTGGCCTAAGGAGCCAGTGAAAAACATATGAATTCTTTGAACGTAGCAAAATAAGTTAGAAAGTCGTAAATTACGTGAAACCTCTTTTGCGCCATAATTCGAACCTAGAACCTCCCGGCTGGGCTGTGTGCAGCTGACCTCACTGCGCCAGTGCAAAAATGTTATTATTGCGATGCTGATGTGCGATAAACAAGGATTCGCAACAAAACGCGGCAACGCATGAAAAATTCGTTCTGGCAGAGACAAATCTGCGCAGCAATTTTATTTATGGCCGCACAAATAAGAAACACTCGTCGCGCATTTCATTAAACAAGGTGCACTCGCCGCATTCGTTTTGCGAATACGTCGATCTTATCTCTGTACCACTTACATAACGCCGTGATTTATATTCAGATTTGCAGGGTCCCGCTGGAACAGCTGGCCCTGTGCCCGCGCCACATTTTTCCCTGCAACCTCCGGAAGTCCGCCGCGCTCCTCCCCGGAACTTTTTAATGAAACGCGCGCGAGCACAACAAAAATAACCGGAGAATTGTGCAGAGGCAATTACCGCGAGGAGTGGAACAGTTTCGAAATTGGTGGCGAAGAGGCGCCCGGTTGAAATTAAATTATTGAGAGGCGCCTGTGTTTAATTTTTTTGCGTTATCCCCAGCGCTGGGTTTACAGAAGAAAATAAACGATGTACTTATAGTCAATCTTCCCGTGATTAAGTTTCACTTAAAAAATAAATAATTTATTTCACGAGCGTCATCAATCATCCGAGATAAAAATTATAAATTGATATTTCCGGGGTGGAGCGTCCGGAAAAAATTATCGGGATGGATGGGAATAGGAAGGAATGACTTAATAGTACAAGATTTATTACAACTTTCAATAAGCATTGTTTGATTCGGCTTTCAGGTTCCTTCTGGAGCAGAAAATACAGTACCCAGGCAGCCTCCGCCTCGGGGCCCATTATTATTGTAATGAGGTTTATTGATCATCTTGCTGCGAACATTCTTACGGACGTTTCCGCTTAATGATAATTTACGGATCAGCGTGTCAGAGCGATTTTAAATGAATCTCGGAATCTCGGATTGCTGCATACGCCGCGCTATCACATTTTCCATCCAGTCGCCTGCTCTTTTCCTATTTGCATGGTGACGGCGCTTTACAAATGACGAGATATTGAAAAGCTCCGGCGTGCTCTCGCATAATGGGCACATTCGCAATGCAAGTCGTCGATGCATTGTTACACTTTTCCGTAAAGAGCAGGAATGTAATTACGGGTTAATTAACTTAACGCGGGGAGATGTGTAGGAATGTCCTTTCAGCAAATGAATGCTCAATGCTAGCACTCAAGAAAACTAATAAATTACCTCAATATATACACTAAACTTATAAAATATATCTTGTTACATATTAAAAAATATAAATATATTTGCATTTGTAAGGACCTAATCCATATTTAATATTAATTTATATAAATAAAAACAAAAAGGCATACACAAAGTTCGAGATGTCCTGGGAACGCATTCCTATACACAAATCATGCGTCGCGTTATGCAGACCTTGCACGATAAGTCATAGTGTCATTACTGAGCCTCGTCATTACTATATCACGTCAGTAATCCATCTTATGTCTTCAATCCTAAGCGGACCTTACACAATCAATAACACTGTTATAACTTTACCTGAGTATAATTTGAGTAGTCAAGGAGAGTGTATATGTCTTTATCTACGACTGCTTAGATAAATAACGAATTTGACATTCATTTGAGTTACGTAATGAAATTCATTACCTAACTAGTTAGGTAATGAAATCAAAACACACTCAATTTTTTAATAACAACTTACGATCAAATTTATTAAACATTTACTTATGAACATTAATAATAACATGTTTACATTCATTTAAGTGTATTCCAGAAGACATTTCTGTTTTAGAAATGTCCAAACTACTGCAGCTACTAGTTGAAGCGTCTACAAGCATATTTTTGTCGCCAAGAATATTTGTAGCGATACGTTTCTTATTTTCAACCGAAGTTTCTATGTATCCTTCGGCTACTGTATTGCTCCTCCAGCCCCCGTACCTTTTTATTATTAGCAGATCCGCCCCTGAGTTTGCCAACAGTGAGGTTGACGATCTTCTGAAACAGTGACCGGTGTACTCTTTAGCATTTGGTAATTTTAAAAAGGAAGCAATATTTTTCGGTATGCTACCAATCGTGTTAATGCTCACGGATTGTTTTATACATTTGCCAATCCTGTATCCAACAAAAAATCTCTCCACGGCATTATGTGGACGCAGTGCCATGCATTTTTTTATAATGTCTACAAAATTGATTCCATCAATGTCTCCGAAAGTTATAACAAACTCTCTCGAAATGTTGGTCTTTGTATTTGGTATTGTGACGCAGTAGACCTGCCCTTCGACCTTGGTCACTTGCATGTAAGTGAGTTCTTTTTTTCTACAGGGTCCACCAATTGCAAAGATCAAAACTACCTGAAAACATTTCTTAATATAAAATTTCAAACTTGTTCTTATTTATTTTTGTTAGTAGCCACTTTTCATCATCACCTTCTTATAAAAATCGGGTTATATGTTGTTTTGTTAAAATGTTGGATTTCTTAGGTTTATATTCTTCTGACTGCCTCTTCAGAAAAGCAACCAATTGAATAAATTTACTGATGTTCACATTTTTCTTTATGAATATCATCGCACGCATCATCGAGTAATATGCCGACAGGCTTGAAGGTTTATAGCGTTTCGAAATGTTTTCGAAATATACTAGAAGTACCTTTTCATTTGCTTCATTTTTTATTTTCTTCTCATCGCACCATTTTCGTAAACGTTCATAAGCTTTTTCATATTTAATTTTGGATTTTTCCGCCAATAACATTGAAACTACCTGCGTGGCCGATTCTTCTATATCGGAAGACAGAGTTTGGGAGTCGCTCATTGTAACACAGCAAAACAGAAATTAGAAGTTTAATTCTTGAAATTTTGAAGATTAAATTGACATTCAAATTACATGTTGCTATGGTTCTACATACATACTATGACGTTCTGATTTTTCATCGAATTCAATTCAAAAGTATAATTTTCGTAATTATGAGCAGTCGTAGATAAAAGTTTGTATCTAATACGTGTGATAAGGTCATATTAACTGAAACTCGTGCTCTTACTTCGACTCGGGCTACACCCTCGTCTCAGCAACTCACCGCATTCGTCAGTTAATGATGCTCTTATCCCACTAATTAGATAAATAAGTATTAAGAAATGGATTCGAACAGAAAAGCTTGTTTAGCTATAATATTAGCATTAGGAACAAAACGTAGGGTTAAGTGACAGTACTGGATGAAATAGTGGGTAAAAAGACGTAATCAGTATTCGCACACGGTATTATTAAAGGAAATAACTGATTTTAATTAAATTGCTGATAACAAAAATTATTCCCGTATGAATGAAGAAGTATTTAACAAATTACAGGAAATGATTGAACCTTTATTAAAAAGAAAAGATACTGTTATGCAGTGTAGTTTGCCGGTAAAGGAAATATTGGCCTTGACGCTAAGGTATTTGGCTACAGGGAGAAACTTTGAGGATTTTAAGTTTTCAGTAATAATGTCTCCAACTTCAATAATGGTAGCAATGATAGAAACCTGTATAGTGTTTATATATGTGTTGAAAGAATATATGATGGTAAGTTTATACCTTACATTTCTCCTTTGGAATAAATGGATGATTGAAAACTTCTTTCATTTCTTCAGTTCTTCTTTTATTTAATATTTTATACATACTTAGAAAATTTGAACAATACACTCGTAGGTAGAATAGCTATTTGTGGTATAAGTGAATTAAATTGCTTTATCCAACGAAAATTTCAAGGATAGTGCGTATTTATGTGTTTTTACTTTATTCACGTTGTCAATGGTTATAGTGAATAAAGTGAAAATGTATTGAATCTTATAATTTAAACTACACTTTAATAGAAAGGTTGAACATGTTTATATTTTCACTTTATTCACTATTACCATTGACAACGTGAATAAAGTAAAAAAATAGGTAAATTGGCAATATCCTTGAAATTTTCGTTGTCACCTGACAATGTGACATTTCACGCAAATTATTCAATTCTGATAACGAATTAGAAAACATCTTGTATGACACACGTGAATAAAGCAAGTTTATCCATTCGAAAACATATCGCACTCGCTAAACTGTTTTTTCGTGGATAACATTCGACTTTATTCACTTATACCATAAATAGCTATTATTCATTAATGTACAAAACATTTGAGAATGAATTTTTAGATATAACACAAACATATTCACATAAGAAAAATTTTAAAGTCTGCGAAATTTGTAAACAGTGTTACTAAGTCACAGCTTCTTCGCGAAACATGTTCTGCTTTCATACCTTCTACTGAAGATGGAAAAAGTGTATTATATGTTGAAGTAAAGGACTGCATAGAAGAGTTTCTTTGGTGATAGGGACCTTGTTAATTTTTACTGAGAATCTACCCAGAGTTTCTCAAACAGTATGTCATTAATGGCTTTTTTCTTCTAACGTCACAAATGTGACACTTTGTCTCCTTGGATACGCAAATTTAAAGAATCACTGTTTCTTCTAAGAGAACAAGTGTTTACTTTGTCTACCGGCGGAGAAAAAGTAAAAAATCCTCATAACTATAGTTTTATTAGTGATTTTCTTTACTACAAAAAATAACACTAAATGTACAGCTAGTTAACGTAAAAAGTACTCATAACTATACTTTATTTGTGATTTTCTATATTACAAAAATTTACATTAAATGTACAGTTAGTTATAGTGGCGCTCTAAAAATTAAACTTACAACTGCCAGCAACACCTGCTACAAATTTAGTGTTATTAATTTGGATCCATTTGCTGTTTCACGATGAATGTCAAGTTCATTTACAGTTTCAATGAAGTTGTTAGGCTCCAGAATTTTCATTGCAATATCTTTCTTATTTGTTAAAGATTCCTCGATGTACTCTTCAGCCACATTACTAGATTTTCATCCACCATGGCATTTCAAACAGGTAATGTCAGCGCCTCCGTCTACCAGCAATGTTGCCGAAGTTCGTCGTAGGCAATGACCAGTGTATTCCTTCCAATTTTATAACTTTAAATAAGATGCTACCTCTTTGGCTGCTTCTCCAATTTTATTAATTCCCATTACTATTCGATGGCAGACTCCATTATGGTATCTTAGGAAAAGTCTCTGCTCTTCCATATCAGCTGGTCTAAATGAAGCATATTTTTTGTATGTATTTATGTATACATCCCCAATGACAGTAAATGATCGTTTCTTGGGAGTTTTACTATCAGGGATTTTTATTAGCAGAGTCGATCATAAGTCTTCATTATCGTGAACTTTCATTTTTACCAGCTCATCACACCGACAGGCACCAGATATCCCAAATATCAAAATAACCTAAAAAAAACAGGCATGATTTCAAATTTTAGGCATAAAGTAATTTTACCTTTATCCCCAAATATTGTCCTTCTGGAACATTAGACAGGAAATTATCACTTTCTTCTTTAGTTAGGACTTTTGCCTTTTTTGGTATGTAGCCTTCATTTTGTTTCTTCCAGAATGCGCGAAGATGTAAATATTTACTAATATCCACTTCGTGTTTAATACTCAATAATGTCCGTAACATAGAGTATTGCGACCACATTTCATGTTGTTCTTCTGCTTCAGTTCGGTAAAATAAGCTATCAACACATTTTGCGAATGATTGTCCACGTTCTTCTCCAAGCACCATTTAATGAATCTTGGGTATGCAACCTCATAAATACTCGCCGATTTTGTAGGCAGCAATCCTTCTATAGCAGCTTGCGCTATTTGAGTAATTTCAGCTGGTTCGTGGGGTGTGCACTCCATAATAACATATTTTTGAACAACTGAAAACTGTAAATGACAATTTCTAATTGTTCTGTTTATTACAAATTCATCCATAGCAACCGTAGCTGGCATGATGCTCGTTTTGTATTTTTCACCTTTTTTCTTTAATATATCTTTGAAGAAAAATATTCTTGCGTTTGAAAAAAAAGTAACATGTTTGAATAAAATAGGAGAATAGAATAATAATAATAGAATCCTATTCTCCGAATAGGAGAAAAAGCATCTTTGTGTGCTTTGTCTGTATTTGTCGGCCTCATAAGTTCGGCCGTCAAACTTACAGACTCACCACACAAAGTGTAACTTTTTCTCCTAATAAAACAATATACTATTTCCCCAAATAGTTTCTGATCATTAGCAAGAGCCTTTAGTTTTACACCCCAAACTTTTGCGATAGTGGGTCCTTTGTCTTCTGGTACTGAAGATTTTTCGAGAAATTTACAGGCCATGGCCAATAATTCGTTCTGTGTTGCAAATGACCTAACTACTCGTTGTTTATTTGGGGGTGGATGGATGATCTTGATGGCGCTGTCATGGTTGATGACTGTTCTCTAACATCATTTTCGTTTTCAGCCTGGCTACAAACGGATGCCAGAGATCCATCTTCATGTTGAGCCTAAAATATTAATTAAATTAACCTTTTTTTTCAGTTTTCCACTAGTGTTGACGAATAGACCAACATCGCCAAAGATCTTGGGCCACTGCATCAATTTTGGAATTGCGTAGGGGCAATAGATGGGAAACATATTGCGATAAACAAAAAACATCACAGTCGGGGTCTCTATACTACAGTTGAGGCGTTTATTTTAAAAAGTGCACATGTCCAAAAATCTGTTTTGTGGGAAATGTAAAAAAAGTTACAGTGGAAGTTATACTCAAAGTACTGGGAAAATAAATCAGGCTAGTCTGTTATATTTATTTATTTATTTCAACTTCTATAAAAATAAAAATTAAATTTTAATTAAGAACTATGAAACAAGAGAAAAAAACGGGGGGAAAAGTTGGAATGTAGCAGGCGTGTAACAGGCAAATGAAAATAAATCATTTGCCTGTTACACGCGACTTGTATTGTTTTTCGAGAAAACGGGTTTGTTGGTGCATAGACATTGGCCTTGAGAGCCGAAAGGGTAAAAGAAGAAAGATAATAATAATAATAATAATAATAATAATAATATTAATAAAAATGTATTAATTACAAATTACAAACAAAATAATCATAAATGTTAACATGCGAAATGTAATTTGTAAGTATATGGTTTCCATGTATGTGATTACGAAAGTTATTATTTTAACAATAGTGTTTGATTTGGTCTTATTGTCGGAGTAATTGCGATCGATTTAGTTCCCATTAATATCATAATCCAGCATATAAATTATAGAAACTACTGCATAACAAATTATGAAGTTGTTGGAGGAAATTGCTACACTCGTTAACAATCAATGTAGTCTAATTATACCCGATAATTAGTGTGTTGATTGGCTTATATCTGCGGAATTACTATGTTATCTAAGTTAGAGCGAACTTAATTTACTACATAATCATAAAACGCGTTCTAATTTATCCGACAACGTAGTAATGGAATTTCTCTCGATGTAACACCCTATTATTTACGATTAGGTTATTACGAAATTTAGTAAACAATAAATTAGCCAATAAAATTTATTTTAAATATTTTTATGCCGTTTTGCAATTCACCATTTTCCATTTATCTTTCGTCCATAAAATTGAATTTAATAAATAAAATAATATACTTTGGTAATATCACTAAAATATTTAAGTATTTATAAAATATTTAAATATTTAGATGTAGCTGTTATTATCTAACATTAAATATTAGAGTTCGCTCTTCATTGGCGAAATTAAAATAAACTAAGAAATTTTGCATTAGTTTTTACAATTCTATTATCATAAAATGGGATATAGATGTAGTTTTTTATAGATTAATTAAAATAAACTAGGAAGTTTTGCAATATTCTACATTCGTAAAATGTGATATAGGTCTTTATAGATGTAGCAATAATAACGTATAAATTATTATTTCAACGAATTTCATTATTAATAATAGTTGTCATTGGTGATATTAAAAGCAATAAATTTTAAGTGTTAAAGCTCGTGACAGATCATATACTGCAAATGCAACAGCCCACTCGTCCACAATCATAACGCACCAGATTAATTAAAGGGAGTATAACTTTCCAATTACACTCAGATGGCACACGTATTTAGAATTTCATTTGAAATTTTATTTTTCAACTTCAGCATCCGGGCAAGGCGATTATTGCCCCATCAAACCGCCGGCGCAGCAGCTGTATGCTCATATTACAGTCCATGTATAACGCCCATATTGCACTTCATGGCCGCATCTTGGCCATCGTCCCGTTTAAAGCATGATCACCATTGTAATAGAATTTTCGTCCGTTTCTCATCAGGCACGGATGAATATTAACAACGTACTAATTCGGTATAAGTGCACAGCTACATAGTAACCATGAAAATTGAATTAACTCGAATATTTAGGGACACATTATTTATACATGGTTGTGCTCCAGTCGTTCTATGGTTATTCATTACTTGCATATTTTACATAACTGCATTGCACTAATCTTCTTTAGAGAAAATTCACAAGTTTGCAATGTGTTGCAACAAGACACACGCAAAGAAAAATTGACATTTTATTCGTAATTATAAACCTAATAGATTAAATAAATCCACATGGTTATGAAGAACATAAGAATTAGAAATTGCAAAAATCAAGTTTTTGCCGGAATCCGATGCCTAGTTTAATAGTTATTAATATTAAGATTTGGTACAAGCATGGCAAATATTCAACTATAATGATTTTTCTCAGAAATTGCTTGTATTTTATGGTGTTTATAATTTTTATGAATTATTATACAGTATGTCCCCCAGTATTGTACAGTATGTAGTTAACAAATGGGATTTTTTTTAATTATTTACTTTTAAGTAAAAGTGTTATAAGAATTATAATTCCTGCTTGGTCTGAAACTAGCAGTTCAGTTATTGAAACTTTGATTTATTTATACAGGGTGTTGGCAAAATCAAAATTTTTAAATCTAATTTTCACACTTGACTACTATTTGCAAGCAGAATTTAAAATTACATCTAACAACATTATAGAAAAATATAATAATTCAAACAATCCCCCAAATGTAGAAAATAATAATGAAAATTTAAAAAATCGCCTACGGGAGGCATTTGCATCGATAACTATTGAAGAAATACAAAACAGTTTTCAGGAGTTCCAAACCAGGCTTGAACTATGTGAAGAAAATGGTGGGGGATTGTTTAAATGATGTTATTTTTCTAAAGTGTACATTTTTTATTTTTTTTTTATTATTTAGCCAACGCCCTATATCAATGAATGGATGTTTTAATAACTGCAATGGTAGTTTCAGATAAAGCAGGAATTTTAATTTCTATAATATTTTTACATAAAAGTAAAAATAAAAAATAAATCCCTGTTGTAAACCCAATTCGGGAACATACTGTATATTATTCCAATCTAGAAGGTACAGTCATGCTCATATAAATCTAGTACAAACATATTGACATTGCCATATAAAATTACTATTTTAACCTAATTTATTGTACTAGATTTATGCGACCAAGACTATAGATGGCGGAGGCGCCGGATATGTTTTTTTAAATCAAGATTATGAACCATTTTCAATACTGCAACCATATTTTGTATTGTACATCACGTAATCTGGTATATCGGAGTGAGTTAAGACTCCGATAAATTCTCATTTTTCGCTAAGGACAATATAAGTATTTCTCAGTTTTACTTCGAATTGAATAGCTGCAAGAAAACAAAATATAGTTCAAAATTTTCGTAAATTCTGGCTTGGTATACAATAATATTTCAATTTCAAGATTTAGTACTCGAAAATATTTGCTGAATTTCTATAAATTCCAGGAAATTATTATATTGTGACGATATTAGAAGGTATTAATGGAATAATAACCGAAGATAATAAAATGTAGATGTCATATTGCATTTTGGGTGGATTTACGTCAGCATATAGTAGAAAGTAAATACAATGCATATTGTTGATAATGTTGATATTTCTCAGTTTTACTTCGAATTAAATAGCTATAAGAAACCAAAATATAGTTCCAAATTTTCGTAAATTCTGGCTTGGTATACAATAAGATTTCGATTTCAAGATTTAGAACTCGAAAATTATTGCTAAATTTCTGGAAATTCCTGGAAATTATTATATTGTGACGATATAAGAAGGTATTAATGGAATAATAACCGAAAATAATAAAATGTAGATGTCATAGAGTAATTTACGTGGATTTAGGCAGCATATACTAGAAAGTTAATACAATGCATATTGTTGATAATGAGTGCTATGGTAACAAGCCAGGAAGCTGAGATAATGAGACAATTCCGTGAATAGTCAATATCTGCATTGAAAAAATCCCTGTAGTCATGTAGGAAAATTTCTTCAGATTTCTCAATAATTCATAAGATTTCGAGAAATTTCTCAATCATTTTTAAATTATTAAAATCATAAAATTCGTAATAGTTATCACATATTCTTTTCATTATCCAAATTTCTTTATAATTCCTAAAAATCTAGACATTTTTCAATAATTTCCCAAATTTCTCATTATTTTGCGAGATTTCTATAAACTTCAATAATTATTGAGATTTATAAAAAAAATCAATAGTTGCCATAATTTCTCAATAATTTTCGAGATTTCTATAAATTTTTCAATAATTATTGAGATTTATAAAAAAAATATCAATAATTGCCATAATTTCTCAATAATTTTCGAGATTTCTGCAGATTTTTCAACAATTATTAAGATTTGGAAATACTGAGTCTAATTCTGTTCTCTGTAACAAGTTATGAAGTATATTTTGTTTATCATGTAATATGAAATCAAAATATACCGTATATTTAGGTTTCTAGAACATTTCAACTGAATCATAGGCGTAATAAATAATAATAATTGTTTAGTATTACTTTTAATATTGTACATAATTGTAAGATCTTTTCTGTGTTTAGTATTTAGTTTTCGCTTTTATTTCCTTTGTTGTAAATATTAAATGTGCGTCTAATCTGGATCAGGCTCATCCGCTGGGAATTACCAGGCCACCTTCCAGGCCAGATTACCAGCATTTCGGGATTTCAGCCTCGATAACAACAATAGCGCAGCGAGCCCTCAAAGGAAATTATCTCTGGGAACATGGTCGTTTACGCTAATGAGGCTCCGAAGACATCAAGGGGGATCAGTGGCCAAATCTTCACCATACTGGGGTATTACTCATACCACGAAAGGGAAAACCTTCAACAACACCTCGTAGATGGGGCCATCTGTTCCGTTCCCTCCCCTATGCTGCGCCCCACTCCATGGACCTGATCCAGGGAGGACCAGAAGAGCACCAAGGAGATCAACTCGCTTACCGAAGCCAAAACGAGGCACAAGTATCATCACTAGAATCAAAACTATCTCCTTAAAGTGTCGCTCAGCACATTTGTCCAAAACTTGGCATTCTTTTGTCTAAATTGGTTTAGAATTAAGTTGTAAATAACGCGTTTATCTCCCATCTAGTGGGTACTGAATAAATGGTTAGAATTAACAACATTCAGACTTTTAGTTTTCTGTGCCTGCGCCAAATAACGGTCGTTGTAACGAAGCCGCGACCGTAACGCAAAACAATAATACCATTTATTGTATCCAGATTCAGAAAATAATCTCACAAAGTCAAATATGAACATAATACACAAAAATATTGCATTGTCAAATCAAGAAAAAATATAAAATAATACACATTAAAATACACATTCTACAAAACAAAAATTGCAGCAGTTGTAGTTTAAACTTTTTTATTGTTCTTTAAAACTACGTAGCCTAACAGATTAAAATAATCTACGTCCAGTCATAATATGACTGGGTGAAATAAATGCCGTCGAGTTTCCCCGGCAAAGTTCGGGTTCGGGTAAAGTTGATGGGAATAAATTGTTGAACAAAATTTATATTACACTGTTTGGCACAAAAGCTATAGTTCGCGCGGAATAGAGGCCGGAAATCAAATTATTCAGTAAATCCAGGCGGATTTTCGATTCTAGAATACTTAAGAGTAAACATATCAAATTTCAAAACTGTATAATTTATTTCCGCCAAAAAGTCTAATTTGACTGGACTAACAACGGTTAATAAGAACACCGTTGGTATGCAATTAGACATTGCATATCAGAATATACTCGATCAAGTTTTTCCGGAATTTTATAAGTCTAGTTTAATAATTAATTATAAGATTTGGCACAAACATGGCAAATATATAATTAGAATGATTATCTTCAGGAATTGCTTAAATTATGAGTTTTTTTTTTTGTGAATTATTATAAATTATTCCAGTCTAGAAGGTTAATATTATGACCCATTTTCATTACTACAGCCATATATTGCGTTATACATTAAGAAAACTGGTATTTCGGGGTGAGTTAAGGCTGCGACCAATATTAATTTCTCGCTACGGACAATAAGATAAGATAATGCTATAAGATAGAGCAAACTAAATTTTGCTCAGTTATACTGCGAATATACATGTTTTTCGAGTTTGGAAAGCTTTAACATTTGAATACTAATTTGAATTATGAAAAGTGGAATATTTCCTAACAAGTGCGGAAATAATATTTCAACATTAAAATACTAATTTGAGTTAGGAAAAGTGGAATATTTCCTAACAAATGCGAAAATAATATTTCAACATGAAAAGTTATAAGTCAATTTATTGAAATTGAACATGTTATTTTTTATCATTATTATAAATCTTAAGAGAACCATGTTCACAATTCGTAAATGAAATTCCAGAACCGGTCTTTGGGGAAGTAGAAATTCAGTTATTATTTACGTTGATCTCTTCATTATTGAAAGCAGAACAATCTTAACTCCGCTATTTCATGTAGAAATATTTTTAAAATATTAAAATTATCCAAATTAAATTTATTTTCCAAACTCTTGTAGAAAAAATCATGTGCAACTATTAGGAAATCTTTTTTTTTTCATACAAAACATTACATTTCCTAACTTATTGCTCAAATAGCTATTCTATAGTAGCAAGAAACCAAAATATAATTCCAAATTCTGGCTAATCCTGGCTTGGTATACAATATGTGTAGCCACGAAAGGATTTTACACGATCTATCATCTGGAACGACGTATTTGGTAAACACTTTACTGCAAGTTGTCGATTACAGTTTTTTTGGTCGCGCTATTCTTTTCCGTGCATATATTGCAGTACCAACGCACAGCGACTTGTTGAAGCTCGAAAACTACTTTGAAAGGCTGCGTGAAGTCTTCTTCGAACAAAGTCTGGACAAAAATTGAAGAAAATGGCACAAATGTGCTTCTGCAGAAATACGAATGCCTTGTTACATGTGGTACTGTAGAAGGCATCAGATAAATGAAAATGTGGTCCAAAAATGCGCTTGAAGCATTTTTGATGTGCGATAAAAACGTTTTTCCAGGAGTAAATATTTTACTACATGTTTCGAATACATCATCAGTTACAAGAACTGCAACTAGGAAACGATCATTTTCTACGAGACACAGTCAGCGAAAATAGACTAAATGGTTTGGCATCATTAAATATTTATTCCGAGATAACAGTGACTATAAATGAAATACTTGATAAACAAGCAGAAAACACAAGACGCCTTCAGCTATGTCTATGAAAAATAAATAGTTGGTTTTTGTTTAGGTTCTGTAGAAATATTTTTGTATATGCAAATTATATTAATTAAATCTAAACCGTTCTGCACTTTACATTGAACCCTCTTATGACAAAATCCTGGCTACGCCACTGAAACTGGCAGTATAGATTTAACATAATTACAATAATTACAAATATTTGAATTATACAATATTTTGATGAGGAAATCTCTTTGAATATTGATCACTGCTGGAAATACAGGAGATTACCTTTGTGGAAATAAAATAAGCCGAGTATCCACGTTTACGCCGGCCGTGAATAAATGATGAGTTCAAAGAGTAAATGCTTAAACACCAATTGCTGTTATCTCATTAAATATTAGGTAGCTGGATCAAGTTTTCATTTGTTGTTTCCACGCCGAGGCTTCGGAAAGCGTTAAAATTGTAAGATACTGTTGACGGGGTGCTAAACAACCACAAGAGAAGATATAAAGTTTATATTTTATTGAATTGCTTCGTATTCGTTCTCAATAATAATCGTAATAAAAGGCAATTTGTATGTTCTCGTACCAGTAATATTAACCGCACCTAGTTGAAATTCTTCATTATTTTAGTCTTACACCGAAAGGTAAAAGAAGCAAAGATTACATAAATACATATTTTTGTAGATTATTGTACATATTTGAAGAGTATTTCCCTATTTTGGTCGTTGATCCAATATTTTTACCAATAGATTAGCAATAGTTCCATAGAATTTCTCGTGCTGAATCTTGGTTTAAACTGTAGGTATTGTCTCAGTAGTGTTTTAACAAGCAATAGAACTACAAGAATTATTGTGATATTTTGACGTATTTTATTTATTTATTTATTCCTTTGCCTAGATACCTGTCGGTGTAAGCCCTAACTATATATATATATATATATATTTAAAAAATGGTATGATATAGGTAAATATGACCAATGACTGTCACAGCATCAACATTTCAAATAAAAATGTAATTTTATACAATCAAAATAATAATAATATATTTCTATATATGAACTTACGATCATATATTGTATTATTATTTCGCTGTCTTATCCACGTACTCCATTATTACATTTTCAGGTCATCCTTTGCAATCTCTGCTCTGTTCATAAAACTAATTTTATATAGGAACGCAACTATATGACAACGGGGGCCACAATCGTTATTTATCGTGAAATAATTCTGCCAGTTATTTGTTGGTATTATTTATTTGGGCGTCCTGAGGAAAGCGTAACTTGCACGGCCATAAATCTGCCGAAATAATGTCGTGCCCGATATTACGGTCCAAGCCCCATGTAAACAAATTAGAATAATAAAGTCTCGTTTCAGCAGAATTAGACGCCTATGGCGATAAAAGCTCCTCCGATGTGTGCTCCCCTACTTTATGAAAATAAATTAATTTCAGGCAAATTGCTTTCACTTATTGTTACACCATTTTTTCAATAAATTATTATTATCAGATGACATTAATTGGTGAACTAATACCTGCAATATAATTTAGTTCTGATTAATAATCTGAGGTTTCATATTTTGGCACGTAACGCCTTATAATCTAAAATTAGAAAATAAGAAAACAATCAATAGTAAATAATTCACGCATTTCGTAAAAATCCATTAAACGATATTGAAGTGAATTTACATTTAGATTTGCTGAATCTTCAATGAGCGACAGCAGAGAACAAAAGGATTATAATATTCATCAATATCTGTCAGTAAAAATGTAAAATCATTTGATTGAGTTTATAAGAAACTTCTCGTCCTTTCCTTTCGTAAATCTAGATTTATGATAAGATAGAAAACCTGATTCTGAAGTCTATCTCAGTATGCTCAATGAATTAAATACCCACATGGATGACGTTAACTTTATTGTAGGTTTCAAGGGACTATTAATAAGTTGTAGAATCATTGTAGGTATATCACATTTTGCATTGCTATTTAAAACCTCTTCTCTTAAAGATATTTATTCAAAGTTCATAGATATTAATTCATAGTTCATAGTTCATAGTTCGAAATGCATGTATTTAACTTTTACTGTTAGCTTGTTTATAACATTCGATATCTTCTAATTCTCAACTACAGCAGTGTCTATTATTTGATAATTATTCCGCTTGCTTATTAAATTCTAATGTTATCTTATATATTTTATTTATTATGTAAATTCCGTAAAAATATAATTAGTATGTATACTTGTAATATTATAAAAATGTTTATTGGGTATTTTTATGAGGTCGAGGAGTGTTCATGTGACTGCATTACTATACGAGTACGGCGCAAGGATGGGATTTATAGTTGGTTTCCATTCGAAGCCCCGCTAAATCCAGTGAGGCTTTATTTCACAAAATATACTCGCTATGAATATGTTAGGCCATCCTTGAGTGGTTTTCGGCCGGCGTTTTTAAAAGTTGTCGGGAATTTTTTATCCCGCCAGCGTTATGAGGCGCATGCAAGATTTCCCGGCCTTGCGAATTCTGGGATACGATATGAATACGACTTTTAATGGCATCCAATAATCGATCTAACGTTTTGATGGATTGGTATCTAGCTAGAACTCGCCTGAAACTGAAGTCAGAGTAATCCATCCAGTGTTCAATTGTAGATGTATGTACAGATAGGAGTTGGATGAACTTAAGTATGTACATTGTACATTCTAATCTTTACATTATATTTTTATATTTTATCACATTTACTGAAAGTAACGTATTATAAAGTATAATAATAATAATAATAATAATAATAATAATTATTATTATTATTATAATTATTTAAGGTTTTTATATTATTATTTGGTACTTACTGGTAAACAGCTATTTTTATTGTATTTTATTATTTATTTATTTTATTTCGCCTTTATTTCTCCCCAAAAACTTCAGATAGCTGTAACTTTCAAATATCAAAATTCCAATGAATAACAAATATTTATCATAAAAATAAGATCAGGATATAAACTTATTAAAATACATATCATGTCTCGAATGATGGTTATTTAAAAAATCTGAAACTAGTCACTCGAAATAAAATAAATGAATAATAAAATAAAATAAAAATAATGTTTTACCTGTAAGTACCAATAATATAACAACCTTAAATATATAACTGGTAATTAATAGATAAAACTTTAAACTTAATAATAATAATTATTATTATTATTGTAATCGTATCCTGAAAACATTTTCTACAGAAAAACATCGGTACTATTGGCTTCCACAGACATTAATAATGAGCATTATATATAGTACCTAGTACTAGTATGATCATGTGTTGGTTACAAGAATATTTGAAAAACAAAAATATTGTATAAATAATTTAGTTTCATGTCATGCTCTACATTCCTTTACAAACAAATTTGTTTCACTGCAACTCATGAATATCAAATAATTTTTGTATATTTTTTAACAAATCAGTGCAATGAGCAGTGATTTGTTTTTTATTTTCAATTTAAATACATGTTAATAGATAATAAACGAAACCTAATTGTATATAATTCAAAATATATTTGACAGTTTCATGACAACGCAGCAATTTCCTGAAAACGTAAAAAACAAAATAATCAGAATAATGTGAAAAAATTAACAATTTACTAAAACTAACAACGAAATTTAAATATCTGCAGAATCAAATATTTTTGAAAATTGCAAGAGAATACCCCAAAACTTTCTGAAAAAACTAGAGATTTCGAAAAAAAAACGAAAAAGTTTCACCTTTACCCAGTAGATTTAGATGAAACAAATAGCAAATAGTGAAATTTGACAAGTCACTGAAATTTCGAACTATATCGAAATATCTACCTAAACAAACCAAAATATGTTCGAGAATTACAAGAAAACGCAACGAAATTTCAAAACAACTAACGAAAATCCCGAAATTTCGCAACAATATTACGCTTATCCAACAGTTTTAGGGAAAAATCATAAATTAAATAGAATTGAGGTAAAATTTGCCCAATAGTTTTAAGCGAATAAGTTAAAACAAACCGAATTCAGGTAAAATTTGACGATAAACTGAAATTTTGGCTAATAATGAAATTGAAATATCTATCCGCAAATCCACCATATATATTTGAAAATTACAAAAAAATGCAACGAAATTTTACCAGAACTCGCGAAAATCACAAAATTTCACAACAATATTACGCTATTCCAAGAGTTTTAGATGAAAAATCTAAAATAAAACAGAATTGAGGTAAAATTTGACAATTTACTGAAATTTTGAATATCACAGGAATCATGATGTCTACAAATAAAAACATCTTCAAAAATTACAAGAAAACGCTATGAAATTTCGCAACAATTTGATCCTTGCGCAATAGTTTTTGGCGAAAATGTAAAAAAAAACAAAATTCAGGTAAAATCTGAAAATTTACTGAAATTTTGTCTGATATTGAAATTGAAATATGTGCAAAACCAAATATCTTTAAAAATTACAAAGAAATACAACAACATTTTCTAAAAACTCACGATAATCTTAAATTTCGAAACAAATTGACCATTATCAGTAGTCTCAGGTAATACAATTAAAAAAACAGTGAATTGAGAAATTTGAAATTTGTCAATTTAATGTAATTTTGAATATTAACGAAATCGAATCAAGTACAAACTAAGATATCTTCGAAGATTACAAGAACACGTAACGAAATTTCACAAAAACTCACGATAATAGCGTAATTTCGCAACAATTTGACGCTTGCCCAATAGTTTTAAGCAAATATGTAAAAAAAAATAGAAATTGAAATATCTGCAAAACCAAATATCTATAAAAATTGCCAAAACATACAACCAAATTTCCTAAAAACTCACGATAATCACAAAATTTCGAAAAAAATGGCTTTACCCAGTAGTCTTAGAGATGAAACAATTAAAAAAAAGTGAAAGTTACTGAAATTTTGAACATCAACGAAATCAAAATATCTACAAACTAAAAACTCTTCGAAAATTACAAGAAAGCGCAACGAAATTTCACGCTAATTGCGAAATTTCGCTACAATTTGACCCTTGCCTAATATTTATAGGCGAACAAATTTAAAAAAAAAACAGAATTGATGTAAATATGCCAATTTACCGAAATTTTAACTAACACCGAAATTAAAATATCTGCCAAACTAAATACCTTTCAAAATTACAAGAAAATAATACAGGCGGAAAGGCCGACGGCCAATAGCCTAATAACGATCGTTATCTCTCTCTACAAGAAAATACAACGAAACTTCCTTAAAACTCATGATAATAGCGAAATATCGAATAAAGTTGAGCTTTACCCAATAGTCTTACATGAAAGAAATGAAAAATCAGTGAATTTGTAAAATTTTTAATTTGACAAGTTATTACAATTTTGAATAACAATGTAATCAAAATATCTACAAACTGAAACCCTTTCGAAAATTATAAGAAAACTCATTTAGATGTATTTAAAAAAAAACCTTCGAAAATTTAAAAAAAAAAACAAGGAAATTTTTTAAAACTTAGGAAAATGACGACGCTTTGTACTAGATGTTTTCACTAACAACGAAACAATCTGTAAACCATTTTTTTTTATCGTAAATTAGAAGAAAGGGCAACAAAATTCCCGAAAGCTCACGAAATTGTGTTGTTTTCATTAATTGTTACACACTGTGTTATGGTTATTGTTTACACATATAATATCAATTGGTATCTATAACAGTTGTGGTATAATTAGACAGTTTCTAATTAGTCTAAGAATTACGTTGAGTTATTTTCATAGGTAAGTGTATAAGTAAAAAATTTCACTACCTTTAGAATGTGTGCAGTATTAAAAATGTAATAAAATTGTATTCACTGTCGCCTTTAGAAAGAATCTGCAATAAATATGAAATGAGATCTTATATGCAGGTGCCCAGAAACTTTATAACACATATTTCAGCATACAAAAATTCCAGTGCTCGCTGCTGCGTATGAATTAAAACTCGCGTCAAAGTGGATATAAACTCGCGGATTCTGAATTATTGAATTTACACCTATTCATGTATGGCATGCAAAATTGCGGAAAATAATTCATGGTTCAATGTTATACGCTGTGAAATGCAATATCGCAACTATGGATGGTAGTTTATAAATTCCACGGTGCAAACTTAGCCCATTGTGCGGCATGTATAATGCATCCGAAGGCTTAATTTTAATGGGAAGTATCGCCTATTTCAATGGATTAAAATTAAACCAACAACAGCACGGTATTTGGTGTTGTGAAATTCGGTACTTATTCGGTACTTGGCGGAGGTAATGACGGAAAACTTAGGCAGTGACGTGTCATCGTGGCGAGGAACAAATTTCCGGCTGAAAATAAAATTACGAAATTAGAGATAATTGAGTGGCGTGAGATGAACTAGTTGCAAAAGTAATTTTAAATTTGCACCATTCCTCGCTGAATTGGGTAAGTTACGGCGATTTTTTTAGTATTACATATTTCGCTAGCCCAATTCGTAACCCGAATGCGAAGGACTTCCGGCGCATAAATCTCTTAGAAAAATAGGCCATTACCAAATTCTAATTATAACTTTCCATTATATCAGCATTTTTGTTCTATGACTCCAGCCCTCGCATTTCTCCCTCCCACGCCAGCGCCGGCCTTACACACTAATTTACTTACGGTTATTTGCCCTCTTCGCTATGTAACTTTGATGGGCACGTCTCGCAATTATCAACTTAAGAATGATCGTTATTTATTTAACGGCCGCCCATTTTGAGAAACATTAAGCACCTTACATCCCCGTCCCTTACTTATTTTAAAGATGAATTTACTGCGGCCCCGAGTTTTTCGAGGCTCGCCCGGGGAAGATCAAAGATACGGTTATTGAATATTCATGATCGGTTCGGATCCTTCTATTACTACCAAATTACACTACCTAGATATTTATTTATGTATAACGCGAGATGATTCCGAGTTGATTACGTGATCAGAACTTTGCTGCTGATGGATCGGGGCTCGTTAGTTTGTACACCATCAAATAACTTACTCCTAGGGCATTTTAAAGTCTGCACATAATTTTATGCATATTTATACCGCAAGTTTATCAAAGAACACTTGATAGCTTGTTTACTTACAAGTTAGTTAAAGCAAAATCTGGCGATAATGAATTTATAACAATTTTAATTCTACAACTTAAATTTCGGGTTGATCCAATATTTACTATTTTTATTTTTACCTACCGCTAATTTTCTTCAAACTAAAAATACTATTGACAACACTAAACACTACTAATTTTTCATACAGTGCTTTCACGTATAATGCATACAATATTTATGTATCATTAGCTTTGATTGCTACAATATAATAATATAGCAGCTATATTTTCCACGTGTAATAGTAATTTTGAAGTGTTATCAAAAATATTGTATTAAATAATTGGAGCAAAACATATTTTAATTAAAAATAACAAATTCGTTATTATTCCCACTATTTTTTTGGTATGCACGTGTGGGTTGTAGCATTAATTAAGTGTATTTAGTTTCCGTAGTAAATAAAATTAGTCCACTCAGCGGTTCATTACTCGCCGTGTACATAGGAATTTGGCGTTTATTTTAAACTCCCAGGGTCCATTAGAGAATCTAAACAACATCCAGAGACAGACATTCATTTAATTCGCTTTCAGTGGCAGTCTTCGCCAATCCAACCCTCCGGAATTGAACGCTTCTTTGTTCTCAGATTCACATGCAAAATAAAATTTGCATACTTAATTACTCGTCTGCCGAAGTGTTCCTCCTATTACCCCTATTACCCGACTATACATTCTGACCTCACCCCCAGGTCCTTAACAAGGAGACCAGAAAAACAGCCTGGGCGCGGCACTATTTTTATTTCGATTAATTTATTCTTTTATTATTTTGCCACTCGCGCCCGCGCCCATTGTTCTCGGCACGTTTTAATTGCCGTGACTCCCCTTGTGGGGGGACGCGTTAAACTGAATTTGTCCTCAAGATATTCCTCATCAATTCAATTGCGGTCTGCCGCACACAAAATATTTTATAAGCCAAGAAGACCAAAGGCGCCCGTTCTGCTTGAAGCTTCCATATTCTTTTGTTCGTTATTAATAACGAGGACTATTTCCCTATTCTAAGCTTTTATCAAATATATAGTTAGGAAGAGACCATTAAACATACTATATTATAAATATTGTTATCATATTATTCTAGATTCATAATTATTACCCAAGATCCATGTACACTGTAGGTACAGGATTCGGCAGAATGGAAGGGTGTTTTTGAAATGTGAATAACTCAGCTGTTTTTTAAGGTTTTTAAGCTTAGAACTTAAAGCTTAGTTAAGAGTAAGTAAGAGTAAAAGTTAGTAAAGAGTAAGCTTAGAGGTTACTACGAATGCCCGTATCTATAGTCGGTACTTGAGCATGAGTTCAACTCAAGTCGTATATTTGGGTATATTTGGTTGCGTTTGGTGCATAAGCGTTAATAGAAAATATGCAACAAAATATACGACTTGAGCCGAACTCATGCTCAAGTGCGGAATATAGATACGGGCCTAAACAATCAAAATGTGGGAAAAAAATTATGTTCTGAAAATTACATCAAACAATTCCTGAGAGTTCCAGATCAAAATGCCGATTGTCCGAATTTCCCTTTAATGGAGTCTTTAAACTCTTGAAGGGGGATTTATCGACATAGATCTCAGCATTTAGGTCTCCCCATAAAGAAGAAGCATATGTGGAGATATCCATCTGAGCACAGCATTACGGAAAACGAACATCACCTGTCTGATGTCATGTTTACATGTTTTGTTTCCATGGTGTCCACTTTTGGATTGTTTATTGGTAACATCTAAGCTTTTATGTTTCGTAATTAAATTCAATAACTGCAATCATTTCAATTATACCCTTCCATTCTGATTTACTCTGTATATCAATGCCAATCAAATTATCTTACCCCTATGTGATCCTTTTTTGTTGGTAACAATACACGCCCCTACACTTCAGATATATTATCATATTGCTTTCAAATTCTATCTAATGAGAATTGAGATTTTCGTTTCGTCATTTTGACATTTTGTTTCTTTTTTAATAAAAAAATGTGCATTGATGTAAACCTAACTTAAAAAATAGATAGCGAGAGAGAGAGAGAGAGATAAACCGAGTCATATAAATTAAGCATATAATACAACAGAATACTTCTCTCGATGAAATTGATCGTGCAACAATATACAGGGTGTCCCAAAAATAGGGACATGCTCAACAGCACGCCACTCAGGGATAGCCACTGAGTTACTAGTCACTGAAAAAGAACTAAAAATGATGAAATAAAAAAACTTTCAAAAAATATAAATTGTAAATAAATACATAAATCAAGAAAGCTTCGGGGAACATCGTTAACGACCAGGTGTGTTTTGAAAACACGCAAGTATTTAACGTCATCATGGAAAGCCGTGTAATGAATAAACGAGCAATCCCACCACCAATATCAATTAAGCGCGTTTAGTATTTAAGTTACACAATATGAATTTGTATTCAGTTTATCTCTCTTGAAAATGGCAGCAGTGCCGAAACAATTGTAGAGCAATTCTATACAACTTGTGATACTTTACCAAGTGTTTTCTTTATTAACCTAATCAAAATGTTTCACCAAGAAGTAACCACTTCCTCATAGAATTTAAATAAATTATAGGCGACTTTATATTATCAGTATTTTAATTGTACAGCGCATTATTGTCACGTTAATTTTTCAAGAATTTTCTTAAGAAATCAATGTTTTTAAATATTTAAATAAGCTATTAGAAATGGAAATACTCAATAAGATTATTTAAAAATATATAATGAAATAACACATAATTTGCATTTTATTTTATCTACCAACCCTTTTAAACTTGCTGCAATGTTAGACCATTGACTAACAATATTTCGAAATTTATAGCCCGAGGACTTTTTACTGTATTTTTTAAGGACTCAGTCCTTAAAAGGACTCTTAGTGGACACAGCCATCCCCAAGTTAGTCCACTATTTTTGGGACACCCTGTAGAAATGACGATTCTTACACCGAAACGGATGGTGTCATTAAACTATCGCATTTACTTCATTTTACCATTTTAAAGCAATACTCTATTTACTTTCTTTAACTAACTCCTGTTACATAAGTTTTCGAATTTTTTTTAAATGCTTTATGTGACATGGTAAAACCATTACACCTTGTCAACTATGGAGCAACATGTTGCTAGGACTCTTGTCAATTAGTATGACATTTCACATTTTCGTGTAACCTTTGCAAAATGGCGTATAAAGTAGATATTCGAAAGTCCGTCTACAACTTAGTTGGACAGCTGCGGAAACGAGATATAGCAAACATTTTTTGTGGCCAGCTTTAAAAAAAACACCGTATATCGGATATTTCGGGAATATGAAGAGGGCATTCCATGTGTGAACCTACCATAAAACAGGCCGTCAATGTAAACTTGCCCGTCGGTTCCATGTTTCGATTGCTAGAATTTGTCGATATATCGCAAGAACATACCAAAAATATAGAAAACACAAGAAATGTCCCAAATGTACATGCGTACAATTAGCCAGAATTCCTGGTTGTTGCCGAGCTTAACACGTCGACACATGGTGTTTTTGGATTGCACGGTTAGTCTATTAACGTGAAGTTCTGTTAACTTCCGAGGTCGGCCTTTTTTTGGTAGGTTTACACATGGAATTCCCTCTTCATATTCCCGAATTGTTCGATATACAGTGCGTTTCGAAATATTTTGCCCACAAAACATGTTCACTATATTTCATTTCGACAGGTGTCCAACTAAGTTCTAGGTGGACTTTTGAATATCTGTCTTATACGCCAATTCGCAAAGGTCAGGCAAAAATATGAAATGTCCTACAAAGCCCCTACCAACATGTTTCTCCATAGTTGACCAGATGTAATAGTATTACTGTGTTACTAAATGCATTCAAAAAAAGTCCTAAAACTTATGTAACAGTTGTTACGTAAAATGGCAATGTATGAAATCAATATTTTTACAAAAATATCGGTTTTTCAATCTTATTATTCGGAAAATGTAGTTTCCGAAGTAGTGACCGTCCATCGGTATGTCTGTTTTTCTGGTAGAAATGTAATTTAAATATATTTTGCAATACATTTTTATTTTTATAATTCTTTTCAAAATTGAACCTCTCAAAAACTTGGTATAATTATGCATGGCTAATCAATATCACTAGTGTTTAAACGAGAAGAAATTGCAGAGTTGACATATTGATCAGTTGATAATTGACGAAATGTGGTTGTTTTTGATAATCGGAAATGAAAATAGGTAAACTTCATTTTTTTCTGATGACATTGTGCTAAAGATTTCCCAATTGCATAAATTTATTATTTATTTCTACTGCATCTGATTTCTTTGTACTCTATTAAAGGGATCGAGGTTTTATTCTAATTATAATTTATAATATAAATATATGTTTATTCCAACAATTTGTAATACATATTAATGATTTGTCCAGACAGTACTTATTTAAAATTTCTGGTATCTCTGTCGCCTTTCAACTATTTGTAATTTGTGTTTAGTCGAGCGTTTACAACTTGAGCAAGTGTACGCTTCTTGTCAATGTCTGGAGTTAGATTTTTCTGTACACATTTGTTTATTGGTGCTGATGAGGAACTTATACAGATAATTCTTAGGTTAAATCAAACACTTGGTTAAAGTTTCACTGTATTCATAGAATAAACCTCTACAATTGTTTCGGCCTCACGACCATTCTCAAGAGTACAGAGATACTGTACTCTGTACAATACTGTACAGACAAATTTTCCTAAATTTCAAATCTCTCGTTACACCACTGTACCACACTACCCCCTACCAGAGAGGACAAAGACATTAAAAGGAGTACCGAAGTCCTCGTAGAGAACCTAACGCGCTTATTACGCTACTAATTATGCTACTTACCGCACTTATTATGGTACTCAATGCACTTATTATGCTACTCAACGTACTTATTGTGCTTAGTCACACACTTATTATGCTAGTCAATTGTTACTCAACGCACTTATAACGCTACTCAGGCAATTATTATGTTACTTATATGTTACTCAACGCACTTATTATGCAACTCAATGCACTTATCTGGCCATTCGAACCACTTTTCATGCCATCCGACGGGCTTTTTTTTGTCTTCTCTCTTTACGCGTGTTCTGATGGGAAGGTAGTGTGATGGCGTAGGATGTCAAGAGGCTGTGAGAGGGTTGCTAGGGAGATATAATATTAAGCTTGAAGTTTATACAATTATTCTTTTATATTCAATTTATATTTTGCAATGACAATTTCGGGAGAAGGTAGATCAGATCGCTTCACCATTAATACTTCCTTAGTATGTGTAAATTAATTGGTATTGCACACGTAGGTAGCGATTTATTTTTCTATATTGTTATATTTTTAGATCTCCTGCTCCTTGTATCTTTATTTCGTGTTACTACACGATTTCTGATCTTGAAACATCACTTACGTTTTCTGGAGGAACGGGAGAAGATGGTGTAGCATTCTACAACAGCAATTCATTTTTCTTATTCAATTTTTTACTTGACTATGCTTTTTTTCTTTAGTCTGCATGTTTTGGAGATCAGTGGGTTTTCATCAAATACTGATTACATTTTATTTGTTGCAACTACTCCCTCCAGGATCCTGCTTATGGTTTTCATATGTTCGTATTTCCCTTTCTCCCTTTTTCTGCGGAGCTTTTCTTTCCTCAATAGCGATAAAACAATATTGTTTATCTAACCTCATCCATAATAACCCAAGTGATTCCTCTGGCCGATTCATCATTCATCTAAATCTCAGTACAGAAAGTCCAGAAGGAAGCATTGGAATTATTTAAGAGAAATGATGATTTCGATCGGCTTCCGTGAATACCTCGACATATCATATCTTTCTAATCTCAAAAAAATGCCGTTAATTTATCAGTCATTAGCAGTCAATTTAGCATTTAAAAGTTCAATAGTTTTACGTGATTATAGTATTAATTTCATTTAGAAATATGCAGTTTGAACTTACTAGAGGAATTACTGACTGGGCTCTGACAATATTGTGGAATACACAATTTCAGCTAAAATAAAAGCACCATGAATGAAAAAAAACACAAAAAATATTGCGTCAATGATCAGTTAGCTAGTAATCACGAAACATTATTCCTACTTTATATTCAATATAAACTCTATTCATTTTGATAATGAGTAGTCGCTCATATCAAGAAGGTCATGTGCAGCATTCCTCTTAAATCTAATAGAACGGGTAAACCCGGCTTATTACGTTTCATATGCTGTGCATTCATCCAAAAATTTACAGCTTAGTACAAAACGAATATGTTCAGTATTTTTGTTCTTATTCGTTCTCATCCGGTATTCCGTATATATGCTTCGAAACACTTCAAAATCGGTTATTTCGTTTGTATTTTAATCATTTTGCTGGTATTTTTAACTTATATTTGTGTGTATGTTTTATTGTTAATGCATACGCTGACATGCACTGTCCAAATGACGTTAGTGATAGCCTCGTCTTCGTACCAACTTACTCTTTTTAGTACTTTTTGAGCAATTCTGGAATTCAACTTGATAACTGTAAATTTCTCTTAGATTCTATTATCAAATTGAATGGCCTATATATACAATACAGGGTGTCTCTAAATTATGTGGAAATGGCTTAACCACAGATTACTGGGATCAAAAGAAGACGATTTAACAAAACTTTTCACAACCGGTTTCACAACCGGTCTACTGATAATAACAATATTATGTAAAAATATGAGTTATACCCGTGTGAAGTGTCATACCAAACAACATCTAAATCAATACAACCGTTCTCTTTTTATAAGCAAATTTTGTTTTTTTAACTTAATATTGAAGCTGAATACTAGCTAAACCAAACGCATTTGTATATAGATAAGTTTTGTTAAATCGTTTTCTTTTGATCCCAGTAACCTGTGGTTGAACCATTTCCGCATAATTTAGAGACACCCTGTATTGTATATATAGGCCATTCAATTTGATAATAGAATCTAAGAGAAATTTACAGTTATCAAGTTGAATTCCAGAATTGTCAAGAAATGCCAAGATCCGAAGGTGCAACTGTTTTACCTTTGAGAGTGACACTAGATGTCAATTGTTCTAATTTCTTCATGTAGGTGAGTTGCATTTGTGTGTTGGTACGGCTAGTATCCAGCTGATCTTTTGTAGGTGCATATGTTTGTATTAGATTTAGTGTATATTGTAGTTGTAGCAGCATGACTCTATCTGATGAGGGAGTGAAGATCGTTATGAACTTTGTTATCTCTTTTGATACAATTATTGCCACTCTATTAGATCTGAGGTTGGGGTCCTACTCCCATATGCAGTGCAAGATTTACGTATAAGCTACAAGCTAGCTTCCTTGTGCTAGTATTTCCCTGAATATTCTTGGTAGAGCAGCAGTTGACTATTATTTAGAAGCACTAAACATTTTTGGATGTGTTCAAGAAATATATAATTTTCCTCTTTCTACATCTTCTACATCTTTCTTTTCTTCATATACACATAGATGGGCTACTGTTGTCATTCTTTAAAGATGCATGATTAGATGAATGACTGATTTAAAAGTCCCGAAGTCTTTGTTAAAGACTAGATCGGAAGCACATTCAATAGCCACTTGGTAGTTTTGATGGAATAATGTCTGCTTTGCACCAGCTGCATATTAATACTACAAAGAAAGGCGAAACAAAAAATCAAACTATAAATATTTTGATTTTTTTTTTATTGAAATGTTATATTTGTGGAGTTACTGGCTGGATGAATGGTCATCCATCGTTGTTTCTCATACAGTCTATCATTAAGAAATATGACATAAATTGTAGACTAATGTTAATTATGCCCAAACCAGTTCAGCAGTACTTAATGGCATTACATAACAATGCAATAATTGTCTCTTGCAATTTGCATCGCGCATATTCCGGATAAATTCCGTCAGCACGTTTTGATACATTATCGACAGGAATTAATTATTTGAGAGGCCGAAACGTGTTAATTGAAATCCAGCGCGCGGGGATTTGGTGGGGGCGTCGGGGGGTGGTGGTTATAGTTCACGGGGATTAAATTATTCGTTCCGGCAGGACCGAAAAATGCTTCCGCACGAAACTGCAGCCCAATCGGCTTACGCAAATAATTAAAAACGCGCCCGGCAAAAGGAGCGCTGGTGAAATATTACGAAATTGAGAGTAATCTCAACGAGATGTAATTGCAACCGATAGAAGGGGTGCGGTTTGATGCGGTTGAATTTGCAAGAGCTCTCTCAATTGCCTCGGGGAAAAATTAATGTAGCATTATTTAAATTTCAAGAAGCTTACACTTAGAAAAGATACCAGAGGGATGAATGGGCCACGTTGTGTGTTTAAATATCTGTGCAGATTGGATTATAATGAAAATTTAACTATACGTTTTTTTATAAATGAATACTGTTATGCACTGTGCGAATATCTCTTGCCAAAAATGCAACGAAATTCACAATTTTATTTTTTAAATTTTTTTAATAAGCTTAAACAAACAAAATCCGCACGATGCAAGGCCTGCAACTGATTTTTTTTGAAAGAAAAACACAATGGACAATGGTAATTTGATTATTTTTTTATATTTGTTTTATATAGCAAACATTTTTGTACAGTGCGTTCAAGAAATTTCAGTGTAAATTTTTCGCTGGACTGGATTGTCACTGTTCAAGATGAAAATCAAATATGTTTTGCAACGTAGCGAAATTAATAAGACTAAGATGTGCATTTTTGTATGTCTATATTGCATCATTTGTGATGAAATATAAAATGACCATCCGTACGGCTCTAATGTATACGAACAAAATATGTTGACCTCCCTCTGGTTGAAATTGCCAGCTAACCACAATTAAGTGCACTGAACTCTTTTCCAACTTTCGCCACAGCTCGCAATTTCTTAGATAATTATATCTTTTTTACATTCGTCACACGCTTTATAATTTTTGACATTCATAATTAGGGAAGTTATTTACGCGTCCGCCTTCAAAATAAGTTCGTCCCAGTTATAATTATTTTGTACTATGCTGACACCAGTTGATTACCGAACTTCTGGCGAACATGAGCGACATGAATATTTATACACAGCGGCGGTTCGCGGCATCGATGCGGGATTAATAAGAAGGCGCAGGGCGGGCCGTGATGAATTTTAATTCCGCGGATGCTGAAATATAAAAATGGTGAGGGGGTGGGGGGTCGAATTATTTTCAGCGCTCCTGAAAATATTCAACCCATGAATTAAGTTTCAGCCAGCGGCCGGCGGGGTTATTTATTAGTCCACACGACCGCCGGCTCGGAGATATTAATTAAATTAAATTATAGTACATTTCAACTACGTGATTTATTCCCCGTCAACGAATTAATTACAGTACTGATACTTAGCCGTGTTCCTAAATCCTGACTTCATTTCGATCCGGATTGCTTCAGTAATGCTATATTAAACGGCGCATACTTCGCCTCGCTGGAGGCGAGTGATATATAGCGGCGTAACATTTGTATTCTTTTTATTTATTGCCTCGCGTTTTAAGTTTGAGCGGTTTGATTTTGTTTCGGCTCCGTCAAGATTAAAATATCGACCGGAAGAAGTCGGGAATTCCCTTTATAAATATCCACCGCCTGAACGAGAATCCATTGAAACTGATTCGAATGTTCGTACTTCAATACGGCAATATCTGGCGGTTATTTTGCTGAGGGCATATTATGTGATTGAGATATATAAGAATGTATGCAGATTTATATCGTCCCCCGCAAGATACGTGAGATAATATATCTGCATCAGCATATAGTACGTTTAATATAAACCAGTTCTGCAAATGTAATATCAATACAGGGCTATGGATAAATAAAATATGTTTCAGGTCACATACTAACTCCAAGAAACGTAAAATACAATAAAGCACCATATGTATAAAAGTATCTATTTCAGCATATATCAGTAGGAGTTACAATTTTTGTATTTTTATAGGTCTACAGAGATGCGCAAATGTCAAGATCACATTATTTGTGTTGGGCGCGTGACATCACAGGGAAAACCAACTGGCAGTGCTCGATTTTCCTCCGGACCGAGGCGAATTTTGCCCCACGTTATTCGCTGTATTTGTTATTTACACTGAAAAGGAGCAGATGCGCGTCCTGCACAAATAACACGAGGGAAAATAAAAATGTATGGATTTTATATCATTTTCTTCGCCCGAAAAAATAACGGCGACTTCATAAATATGCTGACACGCTACGGGGAAATAGAAGGACAAACAGGGCTGCTCGCATATCAGCTTTACGATTTAATTTAACTTATCGTCTATTTATGGTGGTTTATATATCTGTTTGCTTTTACCAGCGTTTTAATCTCGCGTCCGAGCCAATTAAGTATCCACGGGCCGGACGTTCATCTGTAACTCTATAAACACATAAAACTGTGTCTAACCCTCAATTAATAGCTTTATTTACCACAAGAAAAATGACTGCGATTGAGTGAAAATGATTAAGAATAGAGAATTAATAATAATCTCTTAACACAAAAACAACACTCATTTTTTTATTATAAAAAATGAAGTATCGAATTAAAACGTCTGAAATTTGTATCACTGACTTTCTCCGTATTATTATTTCTGTAGACATAACAAAGTACTTGAATGGATTTATATATAGAGCTGATATTAATTATAACAGCATTTTTTGTGAGATGTCTTTGGCCCCACGATTGTTTGTCTCAAGAGAAGAATAAAAAATTAATAGGAAAAATATTCCCTTTAATATGATATGTACAAATATGAATTTTAAATATCTTATATTATTCCATCCTGCTGTATAAAATTGAAGCATTAAACCTTTTTCATTTTTATTTTTGAATCTCACTATTGATATATTAGTGATATTATTACTCCTGGTGCAATTGAAATAATTAGAGTTTTATCCAAAAAAGCTATAATAACATTACAATCAATTAGAAGCAGCAGCAGCATAATACTTTTAAACACATCAAACTTTTGAAAAAATCATGTAATAAGGTAATAAAAATGTATTAAAAATAAATATCTTCTTTAGATTAAAATAAATATTTTGGGGCAAGTTGGTCAGTTGGTGTATTTTAGTTGCCACAGTAGATAGAACATTCATTTTTTATTGAAAGTACGTCAAAATGTAATGGAATAAATATAAGCCTAATAGCCTAATAAAGATTGTTTATATATATATATATATATATATATATATATATATATATATATATATATATATATATATATATATATGTAATGTAATGTATATTGTAATGTATGTAGAATGTAATGTATAATGTATTATCTTAGACGGATGGCGGAAAGACCCCAATGGGTCGATAGCCCTATAAAGATTGTTTATATATATATATATATATATATATATATATATATATATATATATATATATATATATATATATATATATTGTTACGTTTTTGTATTGCCCCACGTTGGGACTACAAATGTTACGTTTTTGTATTGCCCCACTTTGGCTGCCAAATGTTACGTTTTCGTTTACTGCCCCACGTTGGGCGCCAAATGTTACTTTTTTATTGCCCTACGTTCGGGACTACAAATGTTACGTTTTTGTTTACTCTGCCTATTTTATTAGTGTTGAACATTTAAGCATTTACTTGTTTTGTAACTTTTTGTTCTTTCTCTTATCTCAGGTTCAATAGTAGGTTCAATCATAACTAAATAGAGTTTTGTTCAAATACTTGAATGAATTCAAAATAACCAAAATTATTAAAACGTCTAATATAAACTGAACTAAACAAACAAATCAAAAACAATAGAAAACAAAATTATTAAATACATAATAAACTATGGCCAACATTAACAAAATAAATCCTATATACACAAGCCAACTTATGTGATAATATGACTCTTGCACTTTACGCAAACTTTCTACTTGCAGTTTTCTTCTTGTGGTTCCTTGATTAATTCGTCCTCTTGTCCCTGCGTTCTCCTTTTGATCCTTTGTCGATTCCCACAAAAATAAACAGCTACTTTTGTGTGTGAAGTTGAGCGGCTTGAAGTCCTGATTTTTGAATATCTCCGTCACGGCTCCTATCTTGTTGAACTCCTCTCCTGGTTGACTGTCTTCTTCCAGTCCTATGTCCAATCGTTGAAACCCCGTTAATATTTTGTAATGTATTCGTATTAGTATCGCAACATCTCCACCCGCGATCCACACGCGTCTCTCCCACTCGTCAATCTCCTTGTTGATTATTTTCGACTTTCCATTATTCAATTCCCCAAGCGTCTATGCACGAAGTCACCTGTCACCCGTGGTAACCGATCAACAACCTCCATCCGTGGATTGCTTTGTATATTTGTGCATACTTGTTCATATTCACATCTACAATATTTACAATAAATAATTTTGTTAGCTTGTGCCCTGAAGATTATAATTCTATCTAAAACCTATATGATAATAACAATAAATCTATTCTAATTAATCTAAATAAATACTACAAATACCATCACAATATATATATATATATATATATATAGTTAGGGCTTACACCGACAGGTAGCTAGGCAAAGGAATAAATAAATTAATAAAATACGTCAAAATATCTCAATAATTCTTGTAGTTCTATTCCTTGTTAAAACACTACTGAGATAATACCTACAGTTTAAACCAAGATTCAGCACGAGAAATTCTAAGGAACTAATTAAAAAAACTATCCAACACCGCCTTTCCACCGAACTGTAAATTAGTATCTTTCGACGTAAAGAATTTGTTTACATGTATACCCCCCAAGGAGGTAATCTGGATCATTGAGAATCGTCTGATGGTCAATGGCACTAATCCAGTCATTTTACACGAAATTATGTCGCTTCTCAGTATTTGCATTGAACAAAACTACTGCCAATTTAATAATGAATTTTACACGCAAATCGAAGGCCTAGCAATGGGGAACCCGTTGAATTGACCATTTGACCATTTTACCATTTGGAGAATGCACTTTCGAAACACACCTTGTTTAAACATTGCAACTACTGGTACAGATATGTAGATGATATTCTAGTATGCTTCAAATACTCAGAGAGACAATTGTCAATATTCCATAACTATCTAAATACGGTTCATGCTAACATAAAATTAACAGTGGAACAAGAAGTGGACCAATCTATTAATTTTCTAGATTTATCAATAAGTCATACCAACAACAAACATGAATTCAATATTTTCCACAAGTCAACGCATACTGATACAACTATAAATTTCAAATCGACCCCTATTGCCATAAACTAGCTGCTTATCAATCAATGATACACAGACTGGTAAATGTACCAGTGTCAAAACCAAACTTCGACCAGGAACTACGTAGGATTAAAATCATAGCGAGAAATAATGACTTCCCACCTGACTTAAAAGATAACTTACTCAAATCTAAATTAAAAAAGTTCACAACATCACAAATATACCCGTTAACAAAAACAGTGAACAAGAACTTTATATTTTTACCTAAACAAGTTTATCAATAATGCCAAAGATAAAACAGCAAAAAACTCGAACTAAGGCGTCTATTTGTTAGAGTGTGCTGACTGCAACAAAGTCTACGTCTGCCAAACAGGAAGATAATTCGAAGAAAGAATCAAGGAGCATAAAAAGGCATACCTAACGGAAAAAGCTTCGTCCACATATGTAACTCATCTTCTAGAGGAAGGGCACAAATTTAATGATAATTTCCGCATCCTTCATTCAATGGATAAAAGTATTAAATTAAATTTATTAGAATGTCTGGAAATCAATCGTTTCAATAAACTGGGAATTGTACTAAATGAACAAACTGAAGTGAGCAAATCCCCACTTTTAAATTTAAAACTGCAAGAACTGTTCTTTTTTTCTCTCTCCCGTGTTTAGATTTTATTTTTGCGGAAAAAATCTCGACAGGAGCCTTTTAGTTTCTTATTTAAAAAAGACCCTGTGTAATTATTAATGCTAACTTTATTTCACACCATATACAGGGTGTCCCTAAAATAGTGAACAAGCTCAACAGCACGCTACTCAAGGATGGCCACTGAGTCCTTAGAAAGTACTAATTTTTGTTTTTAAATAAATTAAAAATTAAAAAAATATATATTTTAAACTTTCAAAAAACATAAATCATAGACGACTATGTATTTTTATAATATATAGTATTTTTACTAGTACATATAGTACTAGTATTTACTAGTACTTTAGTACTAGTATGTTTATTGTACAGTAGATTGTTGTCACGTTGATTTTTGAACAATTTTCATTTCTAAATATTTAAACTCGATATTACAATTAGAAATATCCAACACGATTATTTAACAAAATTATAATTAAACAATTTAACACGTGATTTTCATTATATTCCTTCTAAGAGTCTTTCTTAACTTGCTGTAATGTTATATCTTTGACTAACAATATTTCAAAATGTAAATCCCGAGAATTTTTTTAGTATTTTTTAATGACTTAAGGACTTTTAAGGACTTTTAAGGACTTTTTTAAGTTGACATCCCCGAGTAGCGTGCTGTTAAGCTTGTCCACTATTTTTGGGACAGCCTGTATATACAGGGTTGAATGGGTATATAGAGAATCAAAATTCCATAAAAACCGTGATACACAATGATACTTGAACGAAATTTATAATACCTTCAATTCATTATAATGCCATGTTCTTAATCTTTTTTAAATCTTTTCTTTTCAAGAACAATTTGAACAATTTAACAAAAACTCCAAGATCTGTTCTAATAAACTTCTAATATTCTAATCAACGTAGAATTCAAATCCTAATAAAGCAAAGCCCAGGTCCAACACTCAATGGTTTTCAAAATATAAAATTTTATTACATCGTCCAGTTTGAATGAGTCTAACAGAATCAAAATATAGTAAAACAAAAGTTGCCTGGTAAAGTCGTTATGGCAACTCTTTACAGGCACCTGGCCTGTAAAGAATCACTTTCCGAGTACATGTACAAAGTACGAACTTTGTTGATTTTGTCTCTAAAGGCGCGTTCTCCCGAGTCAAGTTTAATTGATGGATTGTAGTTGATTCAGAATTTTTGTTTCTATAGAGTTGATCAACTTTAAACTATGGTTTTCATTCAACTTTTGTTGATCAACTGTAATCGATCAATTAAACTTCGTGAGAAGTAAAATCGCGCTTTTAGAAACAAAATCAGCTAAGTTTTATACTCTGAAAATATGAAAGCATCTTAATTCCTGACACATTGTTTTGTTCCATAAATTTCAGAGAAACAGTTCGAATATTTGAATCAAATTCCAATAATGATAATATATACAGGGTGTTAATAAAAAAACTTTCCACGCGTTGACAGCTGACAGTAGAGATAAAAACCAGAAACAAATTCTAATGAAACAAGGTCAAACACTCAAGTGTTTACGAAATATAAAATTTTAAAATTTTAATTACACCTTCTAATTTGAATGAATCCAACCGAATAAAAATACCGTAAAACAACAGTTTAATAATCATTCAACAATATCTGTTCAGTAATAGCTGATACTGAATTAGTAATAACGGTTGCTTCTCAGAAAGACATAAACAATGAAGTGGAATAAATCTAACAGAATCAAAATACCGGATAATAAGGAACAAAATAGCAATATCACACGAATTAAGAGTAGATTTTATAATTTTAAAATTCGCATGTAACTTTTTAAGTAAGCATATATGGACAGATATCTATAGGAACCATTTTTACAGTTTTGTTCCATACGTCACGATCGTAAAGTTTGGCCAAGTAATTGTGTTACACCCTGTATATTGTTTATTTGTTTGACTTGTGTGAAAACTTCGTTCGACTATTGTATTACTTCACTTTAGTGCACTGCATTTGGCTTCAGATTTGTTTTATTTTCGAGACATTTGCATTCATGTGATCGCTCGGTCATGCGGCGCGTTTAATTCGCTGAACATCCTTTCGGTGAACACATTTAAAGTAATAAATAATGCAATAAACAGCAAGTTGCGGTACATTGTGTGAAAACGTAACGAAATTATCTCCTGCTTCTCGCGCACTATATTTAAATTCAGCGGGCACTCACAAGTGGCAGTTTTATTGCAGACTGCGGCAATTCCACGAAGATATAAATATGGCAGTTGATATTTTAATATTTGCCGGGTTAATTGCTCCTGGTGATTTACGCAAAAGCGATCCTTATCGGTACACAATGGGGACACACGTAACAGCCCACCCCATATATTGATATGTTTATTTTTACTCCAGCCATTCGCGCCCCTCGTGTGGAATACGAATGATTATGCCCGCACCAGTCCAGAAGAGCGTTACAATTTCTATATTGAAAATAACGTGGACACGGTATATTGCAGTTTTACGTTGACCGAGCAATACCCGTCCATATAAGTTATATATTCCTTTCAATATTTTACATTGAATCAGGTTATAACATTTTACGAGTTATCTATTTTATATCGAGCACACGTTCGATTTTATTACTTTATAAAGATCATGCGGCTTGCCCAACTTTTATACGATGTACCGGAATATCTTGGAATTTATTATTGCTCATAATGTACTCGCATTCCTGCGAACTTTCGAAATTACATCGTCCCATATCTCATCATTCTGCATGCAGGGGAGAAACGCTCCCAACTCAAGAATAATTCGACCACGGTTTATGTACCCCAATAGTTGTTAAATGACTGTAATGAAAATTCTTCCTTGCAGGTCATAAAACGATGTAATAAAACGATAGTAAATATCTTACAAGCTATTTCAGAAAAATAGTTTTCTGAACCCATAATTCTAGAAGTTTTACCAAATATGTGCTATATATCATATCATTATCATTATCGTTTGAATAAATTATATAATGTATAATTATTCGTAAAAATAGCTTCGATGCAAATACCAATCCTTTCCCAATATTATTTGCTGCACGATGTTATGGTACTTTCTTTAAATGTAGGCTCATATCATACACAATTTAAAATAAAATGTAATATTAAAAAATACTAAAACTATTTGTGCATCTCATTAATTTGAATTAATTCTTTAGAATATTATGAACGTTTCTTATAAGACACAATGCCATTATTACTAAAAAATATACAAGTTCGAAGCAATTGGCTAATTCCAATCATCACATAGTTCATATTAATTAAATTAACAAGTTGATAATTCAACCATTAACAATTACAGTTGCGCTTTTATCAACGATACATGCAGGAAATCTTGTATTGTTAAAAAATTCAAATCCATAAACCCGTTTGTTATGACAGTGCCGTCGCATACGATCAGACACATGGAGCATCCCATAGACATTTCAATTTATAAATTAAACGAATGCATGTGTGTCATCCGGTCGAATTCAAATTCAAACGGTCTGCGGGGTTCGTGAGGGTTCAAGCGGAAGGAGCGCCCCGTGAAATGAATGCGGCTTCGGCGAGGGCAGGGCGAGACGACTTTAGCAATTCTAAATCAATTTCAATAAAAATAAATTAACCACATCAATACACGGCATAATATAAAAGAGAAAAGGTCTATAAAACTCACATCAATACCAATCATATCGGCTCCCGGTTTTCCACGGGAATTTCAGCTCCGCGAAGCTTTTGATAAGTACAGTTATATTTGATAAATCGAATCAAATATTTGAGGTTTATATATAGATATATAGGTGCGCTTAGGTGAGGGCTGGGTGTTCAGAAGCACGTGTAATGTAGGTTATAGGGTTGAGTTTTGATGTTATAGCTTAAGAATTGGCTTACATTGGCTATGTAATGTATAAAGTGATCCCAGAAAATTGGATAAGTGCAACTATTCCATGTTTGGTTATGGTGCAAAATATGCTACATAGAAAAATGGTTAATTTTTCGTGCCCTAATTATAATCATTATAATCTATTGTAAAAGTATCGGTTTCTCCATAATCTGTCACTTCGCTGGCTGTACTTGCTTTCATGGTTAGTTCTATTAAATTTATCAATGTTTGTGATACTCCTAATCCGCTTACTGTAGTGATCAATTGCCCTCTTTTAATTCTGTCGAATGCTTGTTTGAAGTCGATGAATAGCATTTCTAGTTTGAAGTTGTATTCTTTTGCTTCCTCTATTATTTGTTTTACTCCATGTCCATCCACTGTCCATTTTCCTTTGCTGATACCATATTAATAATCCCCAACTTTGTGTTCTATGCATTTTGTCAGTCTTTTTTGTATTGTAGATGATAATATCTTGTATGCTGCATTTAGTAGTGTGATACCTCTGTAATTTACACAATTCCCCTGGTCACCTTTTTTATGTATGGTAAATATCCTTCTATGCGTCCATTCTTCAAGTAATTGCTCCTCAATCCATATCTTTTGCATTAGTTTATGTATTCTTTCTCGCAGTTCCTTTCCTCCATATTTTATTAATTCCATATTTATTTCGTCGCTTCCTGGTGTTTTTCCTTGTTTGCTGCTTTTTATTATTTCCACACCAAAGTCATACCCATCCAACAAAGACTTGACAAACTAAGAAATAAATTCAAACAAAGACATGATAACAGAACAATTTTCGACGAATTATGTATTAACAGACAAACGAACTACAAAAAAACACCCGACCAAAACCCTCCACGAATCATACTATTCTTCATAACACACCCTCACAAATCAACATTAATTCATTAGTTCATAAATCACCAAATCACCAAATCATATATGTACATACACAAAACAACAAAATGTTAAACAAATTAATGTATTATTAAAGCAGGGCGGAAAGACTCCTTCTGGGGTCGATAGCCTTAATACAGAACGTTATATATATATATATATATATATATATATATATATATATATATATATATATATATATATATATATATATATAGATACGGCTAAAGGTGGCATCCCCCCATGTAAAATTCGCGGTAAAAGTGGCATCCAGCGCAAAGTGGCATCCAATATACGGATGCCACCTACAAAACCTACAAAAACCTACAAAAAAAAAAATCCGTGGTGTGTTATGAGGTGCCGTCTACCGAAAAAAATTAAAAATAGCCGGATGTCATTTTTGCCGTTACATGGATATTTCTATACACAATAGTTCGCAGCAATTCTGTAACGCGGTGTTACTGTCGGTAGTATATATTACCAGTGTATATATTACGCGCGAAGGGTGGCATCCGATTTTTGGCAACTGGCAACATTGTATCATTTCAATGAAAAGAAACTGCCGAGTGTTACTGTTTGACAAGTAAAATGGAAAACCAAACGAGAGGTATCCAATAGCCCAGGCATATCTAACATACATGCGGCTCGCGTAATTAATTTATGCGGCCCGCGGATAATTTTTCAATATTACTATGATTTAATTTCCACTTTTTAATTTTTGTTCCAGTATTTGACAATGAGATCCTTATTCCCTATTTAAAATAAATAGTTTTTCCATTTACCATTACCATTTTTCCATTTACATTTAACCATATGTGAAATTTATTTAGTCTCATACATTTTCACTGTAATTTAAAAAAAATCACTGCCCTTATAAATCAAATTTCTGTAAAGTTTTCTATTTGACAATAAGTATTTAAATGAAACATGCGTCATATATCGCAAACATAATTTAAATTCTAATAGTAAGCTGATTCATTAGAATGAGGGCTATAGAATGAGGTCCACGTTTTCCGATTCATTTAATCAACAATTCTACAATCCTTTTAAAAACTTGTTTTTTATTGATATGTTTCTAATAATTGACAAACCGCCTAGAATTTTAAGGACAAAAAATACCTGAAAAAATATCGTCCCTTGAAAATATTTCAAAAATGTATACACTCTTTTCATAAAAAACAAATAACAAAACAAATATATCGCACTATGAGTACAAGACTAAGTAAGTCAAAAATGTAAACATCTGAGATAATTGAAATGTTTTGATTGTTTTGTACGTGCACGATCGGCATTTTTCTTCAATATTATATTAACTCAAACTCAAAATTATGCGTAGTTTTTTCAATTCCTGATAGTATGGTTTTGCACGTAAAATATTTGACACGAATCAGACCTTTTGCCAAATTATCTCCTTTTTTTGACTTACTAATTTTGCTGTACATTTAATTGTCTGACATTGAGGTTGTTACATTATGTTTGTCATGGTCACCCAAAAATATTGAAATAAAAATTGTTTTTGATGTTTATCAATATTTTCTTATTTTTAGCGATTTTTTTATCATTCATATCGATATGTATGGATCCTTAAAAAGAGTCAAAATAAGAACTAATCCAGTGTGTTTAAATAATTATTAAAAAAATATGTTCCCACTTAAAAAATAAAACTTGATACTAGTATTGTGTAAACTTAGCTTTGTGAAAAATATGTATTTCTCGTATCATTTAAAATAATGGAACTTTTAAGAGATTTTTTTGTTGAAAGTTACTAGAAAGAAATTAAGGGAGGCATATTTACAGATATATCGCTGAGACAGTAGAACTTTGTTAGAAATTGACAAAATCTCACACCGACAGCTAAATCACTTTCACTGATTTTTGCTTAACATGTGATGACTTTTGATCACGTATATGCATGGTGCATAAAGTGTTCTAGAGCTCAGTTTTGGTAATATGGGAGCGCCGCTCTAGCTTAGTTTTAACATTATGGTTTCTGCAATTGAAAAATGTGGGTCAAGTACTATACTTCTAAATCTCGATTTTTTTTTTAATATTCTGAAAGGTTGACTTAAACTTCTAGAAATTTTTGCGAGCGATAAGGATTCGGGGACAGAGTATTGCCCTGATAGCGGTGAAGAGAGTAGTGATTTCGAAATGCCAGACATTACTCCTCCTTGTTTATTATCTGGTGATTTGGATAAGTCCCTTTCAGAAATTGAACGGTTTTCTCCGGAAATACCATTAATGGAACCTCTGGTTTCTAATAATATTGTAGCTACAAAAAAACAGACAAACGGAAAAAGTCAACGGGCAAGAAGGAAACACCGTTGCCTATTTTGTGACCAAGATGTAGGTAACTTTTCCCGACATAGAACGTAATCATGCCGATGAGTTCGCAGTGCAAGAATTTATGGGTTTAGACAAAAACTCGAATAAACGTATTAAGCTGGTTGATAAACTGCGTCGGGAAGGTGATTTTTGCACTTCCAATATCGTGCCGGTGACAATGAAAAGTCAGGATGACATGAATTACATAGCATGTAAGTTTTGCCGAGGCTACTACTCGCGTAAAAGTTTGCGCAGACATGCAAAGAAGTGTTATTTTAATCTTGACCCGACAAAACGTTTTAATGCACAAACCGAAGAGCAAACAATTATGGTTGGTCATTTTGGCCCCAATGATCCTCTAAGGGTTAGTGGCCTTTTGAGTATGATGCGAGCTGATGACGTTTCGATGGTGGCAAAGAAAGACAGAATTATATGCGAAGTTGGTAGAAGATATATAAGAAGCCATAGAGAAAAACACGAGGTATCCAGTGAAGCCGGCCAAAATTTGGCGCAATCAACAGGTTTAACAAACCGACGCTAGTACCCTTCGCCGAAAACTTAATAGTAAGTATTTATACTAGCCTTCTTTTATTAATTTTTTAGGCAGTTACAGAAATTTAAGATAAAGTCTGATACAATAAAAATCAAGTTTGTCAAATATTTGCTGAATTTTAGAATTTTTTTTCTAAGCACCCTGTATACAGCAAAAAAAAAATACAAGTAGTAAACGTCATTCTGATTCTGAAAAAAAATCATATGAACATGTTATAAGTAATTTTCTTAGTTTAGCATTATTTTCTCAGACTACAACTTTTTATAAAGAATTACTTGTTTTTGCAAAGTGCATAATAAAAACAGCCCATATGTTGCACACTTGTATTATACTCAAAATACTGTGAAAATACTATTAAAATGCTTACTTTGCAGAAATTTGAAAAATATCTCAAACGTCTGATGCTTGAAGCCAGAACACGCTTATTAGTTAATTCGAGTGATATTAAAGCTTATCGTGACCTACTAGCTGGAATATTTTGCAGTGTTATAATTTTTAACAAACGTAGAGTGGGAGAACTACAACGCATGACCTTATCAGCATTTCTTAAAAACTACGAGACTGCATCATCATCCGAATTTGAAAAAGCTTTAACTCAGTCTGAAATAATTTTATATAACTCGCTTAAACGCGTGGTAATAAGAGGAAAGAGAGGGCGAGGTGTTCCCGTTCTATTTGACAAGAACACTATGGAAACAATTGAATTTTCTTTAAATTTAAGAAATAATTTTGATCTCTTAAATAATGTCTACCTTTTTGGATTGATTAAAACTCAAAACCCAATAACGGGCACAGCAGTTTTACGTAAACACGCAAAACTTGCACTGGGCGATACTAATGAAGCATCATTGCTAACATCAACCAAATTAAGAAAACATCAATATTATTCAAAATTTGAAAATGGAGAAGAATGATCTTGACTAGCAACTTTCATGGGACACACTGCCAAGACACACGCCGAATTTTATCGCCTGCCGGACGATGTATATCAAACAGCTAAAGTAAGTAAACTCTTGCTTATTGCTAAAAGTGGTTCAATCGAGAAGTACAAAGGCATGTGTTTAAATGATATTGAGATTGGTGAAGACATTATTGCGCACGAAGAAAGTGATGACCAACAGAATGACACTTATATCCCTGACGATGATACATTGGCGCTAGACCAATCAATTGAGAACATTATTGAAAATAATGAAAACAATGATCTAAATCTCGACAAAACAACAGTCAAGAAAGGTAAAAAGCGCACCTTAGTAGGATGGACGACACAACAAATAGAATTGACAATAAACCATTTCTAAACACATATTAAAAAACATATTCCACCTAAAAAACACGAAGTTATGGAATTAATCGAAAAACACCGCAACATATTTCATAACAAAACATGGCCGGTAATAAAAATATTTGTTTGCAATAACTACAAACAAAAAAGTAAAGTAGTTTTAAAGAAATGAGATTCAATTTATGTTTTATGTTACATTTTTTTACCAGATTACTTAACCAAAATCAAGATATGTGTCTATATATGAATATGTATTTTTGAATAAATTATTTTAATTTATAATAATTTATTGCTGATATATTTCCCTATTGGTAGCATTTCGCAGAAATTTGACGTGAAAGTCATTTGCAGTGAAACACAATTGATAAATAGTGAAAATCAATAGAAAAACTCTGTAGATCTATAATTTGCGCTAAATCTATTATACAGTGAGGCCTGCAGATATTGATTCGTTTTTAAGGCGCCGAATTAAAGTGATCCTGATATTTGGCAACACTGTCGTGGAAGCCGCTTCGGCCGCACATAACTATATACGGATGTTACTTGGTTTATAATTGTATAGAATATATCGTACGGATGCCACGTTCAACGCTAACAATACCGGATGTCAACGATGTACTTTTTTGTATTTGTAATATACGCGTGATATACACCATGTATATCAATGGATGCCAAACTGTACTAATACGGAACGGATGCCAGTTTGACCTGCAGCTCAATATATATATATATATATATATATATATATATATATATATATATATATAAATATATAAAATTTATATATATATATAAAAAAATGAATTTAGACAACAATGACTCAAGATAAATTATGTTCCCTCAGTCTTATGTGCATAGAAAGTCACAAACTAAGCAGTTTATCATTTGATGATGTCATCAGAGACTTTACTCTGGCAAAGGCAAAAGGCAAGGAAGAAAATATTTTAGTTTAATATAATTCCTCAATCCTTATAACATGTTTCAAGAGATTAGATAATAAGCCTCTGCAAATTGTGCGTTTTAAAAGAACTTTTGTTTCTTTTTACCTGAGTTTGCATTTTTAAGTTTGTTATGAATAAAAATTAATTTGAGTTAAAGATTTATTATTTCACTGTCTTTATACTTCTTAATCGTACTTCAGTTTAATTCTCTAGGTATCCAAAAATCCCATTTGGCACTGACATATAATATCTGGACTTATAAAGGGCCCCATATCTAAAATAGCTTAGGGCCTTATTTAGTCTAAATCCGGCCCTGCGTTCAATACACATATGTCAATATTGTTAACACCGATGGTGACAGATAAGGGGACTTACTAAAGAACAAGGACTCAGATGGTTTATAAAACTTTTTTTTTCATTGTTTTTATCATTTTGTAATAAAATACGTGGATTTTCAATGAAAACTAACATAACTAATTTTCGCCGTTTGCAGCAACATCTACAATTATAGAAACATGTTTCGATTAAAATCCCCATAGTTTTTGTCGGAGAATTCGAATCTTCAATAAAAAATAGGAGTTTCCATTCAAGATTTCTAAGTTACCCCCCGTATCCACAAAAGGGGAGGTGGGGTGGTTTAATTGTAATACCAGTAAATGGGCCCTCTCAATTATATTAACTTTCATTTGGAACATTTTTTCGTATCATGCTTATTTTTCGAATTATTTCCATGTCTTCATTTAAATGGAACACCCGACATATATTATATATAAATTGATAAAAATTAATTGATAAAAGTAATTAACAAATAAATCAAAATTGATAAAAACTTCATGTAAAGTAAAACTGTATCAAATTATAAAATATCTACCGCACATTAAAAACCTTTGAAGATTTGTAAATTTCAACCTTCTGGAAAAATAAAAATTCAATTAAAACTGATTTTTCCGTTTTTCTCAGTTTTATGAAACTTACGAAAATATATAGTACGAAATATCTGATTTTATTTTAAAGATTCTTACCCATCATACAATTTAGCAACTTGGTAAAATTTAAACTTCCCCTCTATCTCTTAGGATAAGCTAAATGCCAGTGATAGGTGTACAAATTGAACACCGTGTATATTTTTCTTAACATATTGGTGGTCCAATAGTCATCCGCGTGAGAGCTGACTATGACTCATTCTGTTTCGAACATGGTATCGCGTTTTCTATGCTCGTTCGCATGCTTGTGGTAAATGTAATACAGTGAAATGAAATATAAAACGTATGTCAAATTCTGGCAATATGGAGCGATGAGTCATAGTCAGCCCTCACGGGGACGACTATATATAATTAAAACCTGGACCTAATGGTCTTCCCAGTACTACCTCGATTGTGTGCCCCTATTTATTTGTGGTCAAGGCTAAAATGTATACGTGTTTCATAAAAATAAAGAAAAAATAAAGAAAACAATAAAGTTATAACGGTAAAAAATTTAATGACAATACAATCGCCGTTAATGGCCCTCGGGTATGGAGCAAACTCTTGCGTTCGGTCTCTGGGACGTAATAATTTTTAATGCTGCAAATCTGTAAACGTTTTCTTAAATATGACAAACGGTGCAGTTCTTGTATTTTAAAATATTGCACAATTTATACTTTTACAGCCTCAATTATAAGAGCGTAAAACTTTTATTACAACCGTAAATTATTATTATACTCGGCGAATCGGATCCTCTATCATTAAACAGCGAGCTTAAATGATTTAGTGCGAGTGCAACTTTTAAATCATCCTTGTTAGTCGCGTATGCTTTGTATTTGGACGGTGGAAACTGATTAATCCCGGCCGGCCGGACGTTATGATTTCATTCGATTTAAGTTTGTTCGGAACGCCATTACACTCATTGGGCCGAACGTTATTCCGGGGATAATAAAACTAACTCGGAAACTACTTTATTTATTCTGCATGTAATGGAGACAGTGAGTCATTCCAGTGCGACAAAATGGCTGGGATAATTTCATTACAAAAATCCCATCAAGGGAATTCGTACTAACTTTCGCAGGCGGAAATCCGGTTATGCGCGTCGCGTTTTATTTTTTTATTTTTAGTTAGTAGGGACCGATTTTATGGAGTTTGTTAACTGAGCACTTAACTAATGAATCAGTGCACTTTCCCTTCAATAAGAAAATGAGTGGGTTTCCGCGTATGATATGGGCTGCCCGTGGCGTGGAGCTGTGGCGGTGTTTCCTGCGTTTTCCGCTAGATACCGCCCTATTCACCAATTTTCCGCTATATTTAACCCGACATATGCTTTATATGCAAATTTATGCGGGGTAATATACATTTATTACGCGGATTTTCGCCAAACTAATAAAGACATAATTTCTCTAATGCCGGCGGTCATAAACAATTTCTAGGATGGATAAAATGCCGGGGAAATTATGTGTGACAAAATTTTACGTATCGATCGAAGCTTTTTTCGTGCTTAACGACGAAATCTACGTCCCGTTATAAAAAAAGGAAATAAAGCCCAACGACTCTCTATACGGCAAATCAATTAAATGTAATTAATTCCGGCCGCACACGGCGCCGCAATTTTCGCTGACGTAATATTCCAAGGCTCGCATTTTAAATGAGCTCGCACTTTACTTTAAATAATTGTAATTGCGGCAGCTCTCGACCTATTACGTATTTTTAGTGTGAACCTCTCCTGGCCGCTTTGAATGCCAACAAAAATCCGCACATTCATTAAATATCAAACCCATAAATAATGCGGTATCCGCGGGACACGCCGTCATTACCGTGCTCAAGTTTTGTGAAATATTAATTAACTGCGGTTCATTAATTTTTAGGTGCATTTCATGCGTTCGCATCCTACGCCGGCAAATTGCGCGAAATTTAATTATCCCGTTTTTACCGGAAACTCACTCGGAGATAGTTCAATATTTATTTTGGAAGTTGAACCGAGTCGCTGTAGTTGTAAAGAAGCATCCAGTAGGTATATTAAAGTTATTTGCGCAATTATTTACTTATCTATTCAGCCCGTGGAACGCAAACGGGGAAACTCGGCGAAACACGCTTTTATTTTATAAGCTAATTATAATTTTGCTGGGTGATTTATGGGGGGCTGTTGCAGGGCGTGATAAATAATTCGTCGTTTTATAACATCCAAATTTACTGTTTAATTATTTCGCTGCGCTGTGATTTTAACCATTTTTATCGCACAATATAATTAATTGTAACACGTGTGTCCCATTTTTCAGTAACTAATTAACTATATTTATTATATAAAGCCTTTTTGCCAAAAAACCCCTCAAGCTTTGACTTTGGTATTTATTGTGAGATATCAAAAAAATAAGAAATAGATCTAAAAGTGTCACTATAAAATATCCGGATGACAGCACAACAAACCGTAAGTCAAATTCCGCCCGCCCAATTAGCTGACCATCACTGAAAGCACGGCACCGGAAGAACGACCATAGAAAGGACGGCCACCAGAAGGACGACCACGAGAAGGATGACCAGATACGGATGACGCAGGAAGGATAAGAATATAATACTGAAACGATGATCAGATGGTGTGACACCGAAAGGATGATACCTCAAAGGATGCAGCTGTTCTTTGGATTGTTTTAAACGTTGCTTAATTATTATCACCAATTTTTTGCTTCAGATAATTTCGGATTTAACGGCCTACAAGCTCAAACCAGTAATTTGCATTTTTTGCAAATATTTCATAGTATATTTCATATTTTATACCTAAACTAAAAGTTCTGAAAACTACTTAAAATGCTGTATAAGAATGTAGCAGAAAAATTAACCAATTGTATGTGACGTCACAACCAGTAAGTGAACTTATGGTGTGAATAAGTGAAAATGGTTTTCGCCAACTTGTAGCTATAGCTGTTCCATTTAATAATATCAGTAGGTATATTAGGGTGTGCTTTATACAAATTTATGTCGAATTTTGTTGATTACGGTCCTGGAGAGTATTCGAATCCCGGTAAATATAATAAGCCTTCTAACTTTAGACGCCGATTGGTTGAGATTAACGTGTGCCTCAAAGCGAAACACTATGAAAAAACATCCAAAAACGGCCAAAATCGCACAAAATGCTGACATAGGCCTTCGCCAAAACTCTTAAATGTGTGCTCAAGATATTTTTATTATTTTTATATATATAGTTTTATTGTCGCTGAATCGAACGAGCTAACGTAGAAGGTAGAAGTCTCTACGATACGTAGAAAGAAAATTCGAAATAACTTTGGGACTTTTTTATAACATTATCCAATGTTTCAAGTCAATGAAAATTGTCATCTGTATAAGCTTAAACCTCAACAGTAAACGGATCCTTTGCATATGGGACATGTATATCAAGCCTCAGTTTCTCAAAAAAAATTAAAGGAAAGTTGCAAAATAAAACAGATATTTTTGCCATTTTGTAATTTTTCAAAGAAACTGAGGGTGGATTTTAATACTGCGAACAATTTCTGACCAATTAGATGATCTCAAACTATTTTTCAACAAGCTTTCGTGGTTCTTTTTGATTGGTCGCATTTGATTCAACGACGAAAAACATCTAACATAAGAAAACGTAAATCCTATATGCAGAGAACAGGTCACAATATCGATTAAAATTTTCATTTGCATAAGTTAAAATCTGAACAACTTATGCAGATGAGAATTTTCATCCACTCAAAAAAATTAATATTCTTATGAAGTGCCAAAAGTTGTTTTAATCACAATTTTTCTTTCTACGTATCATAGAGACTTTCACTTGGTCTCATTCGATTCAGCGTCGAAAAAAACCCAAGAAATCTTAAGTACCACATGCAAAGGACACGTTTGCCAATCAGTATGCATTGACTTGAAAAAATCGATGTTTTTATAAAGTACCAAATTTTCTACGTATCGTAGAGATTTATATGTTGGCTCGTTTGATTCAGCGATAATAAAACTGTATATAAAATATTTAAAAGAAACACACATTTAAGGGTTTTGGAGAAGGCATATTTCAGTATATTAAGCGATTATAGCCGTTTTTGGCAGTGTTTTGATAGTTTTTTGCTTGGAGGCACATGTTAATCTCAACCAATCGGCGCCAAAATTCAGGAGGCTTATTTTGTCCGGTATTCGAACACTTTCCAGCCCCGTAATCGACAAAATTCGACAAAATAATTATAGCGGACAACATATTGTAAGTATATGGTTTGTTGATGGTTATAACACAAATGAACAACAATATTTTGTAGAACAGGCTGTATATGATCCACTGTTTTCAAGGAAAATTCTATAAATTCTTCATATTGGTCAATATTATTATAAATTTTCAAAAATCTGTTTAGCTACTCAGTATCTACACATGACAAAACAAATATTAATAAATTTCTTTTGACTACACAAACAGGAAAAGATTGAAATTTAAGATACGTGTAGTTTTAATTATAATTAATCAGATTAATGCTCAGATTAATGATCAGCACTATATATTTTGACAAATATCAATTTCATTAGTGTTTTTGATTTTTTATAGAACATAGAAACTCTGTACCAAAATTGAAACAGTACATAAAAATATGATCAAATATGCCAACCTTGAGAGTTGGCATATTTAGTGATCTATAGCTGAAATCGTCTTGTTCTTTAATCGTATATATATTAATTATGAAATAATTAATATTAATTATTATTAATTGAATAGTTTTACAATTCATATTTGCGAATAAACTGTGTGTGGTAAAATTGTGCAGCTGTTGTTATTGTGGTTCTCTGGTGCTATTGCCGTATTTGTTCTTGTTATATCTTCCATTAATCACTCTGCGTTGGTAGGTGGAAAATATCATAACTTTTCTCTTCATATCTTTCATGTTTTTCCTATTACGGTTTTTAGATTATAATGTATCTATTTTCTCTTCTGGTCTCATCTCCTCTTACCTCGTGCCTTTATCATTCTTCTCTATTAGTTTCTTTTTTATATAATATTATGATATTATATTTTCTGCATTCATCCGCTCATCTTCTCTCATCTTTGATCTGTTTTTCTTTTATCTGATGTCTTCTCATCTTATTCCTTTGTCATTCTTCTCAGATCCAATTTTAGTTACGTTTCTCCCCTCGTCTCCCTTCTCTTCTTCTGTTGTTTTGAGTTATCTTCTTATCTGATCCTTACTTAAGTCTTGGGTTCTTGTTTATTTTCTCGTTTCTTCATTTATTGTTATTTTTTCTTAGATAATTTTTGACATTTGCAATGATATTCGTATATGTTCCTACCTACAGTCGTCCCTATGAGAGCTGACGATGCCTCATGTTTTTTCGAACACAGGATCACGTTTTCTACTTTTGTTCGCATGCTTAAGGTAAATTAAATAGAATAAAATGAATTAAGAAAAGTATGTAAGTCAGACAATATAGAGCGATGAATCACTATTAGCTCTTGACATGCGACTATACACGAGACTTGTTTCGTACTTCATAACTTTTCCATATCATTTAAGCACAGGCAAATTATCTAAGTGTTTAATCTTATTTATTTCTTCTTCTTCTTTAAGACATATTGAGTTAATTTTTTTGAGAATTGACTCTCGAAATCCTAACAATGCACCGTTTGCCGTTCCTATCCATCAAACCAATGATATATGTTAATATAGTCATCCCAATATCATTTTTGGTCTTCCAATGCCCTTATTTCTTGTGTACTGGCACCACTCTTCAATCATATGGTTCCATCTTCCATCTATGTACATAGTTATTTATTTAGACAACAAAAATATATATTTTAACAACAAAGTTTGCATATCCAATTAGCAGTAAAAGGTACAATCAGGAAATAACATTAATTATAGAGGACTCTCCTACAACAAGGGGATAAGTAAATTTTCAACAAATTGAAATACGACCGATTTTTAAGCTAATAAATAGTGCTTCACCATTTGGTGCAACAATGGGATACAACTTTTGTGTTAAACGATATCTAATAAATATTTAACAGGGAAAAAAATATCATTAATAGCATAAAACTAAAAGGTTTTTCTTTGAATTGCCCAAAATTAGCATTTTGCACTTATCCCTTTATTGCATCAGAGACTTCAATTACTACAAGTTTTAAATATAAATGGCAATGGTTAATAGTAATGGTATAGTAAAACTGTGTTGATACATGGACATTGTGATGGACCAAAGTATTATTCATAAAGTTATAGTAGCGTGAGAAAATTATTGATTTCACTTGTTCTAATCAATCATTTCGAAACTTTATATAAACAGCATCTTCTAGCATTCACAACTAAGTAACTGGACATTCGGTTTGAAAATACTTACCGAGAATCAGGATTATACTAATTAAATGTTGGGGTTTTAAAAATTATCAGTCCTGATAATTATCGTTTATCAAATACAATTTTGGTTTTTTCATTTTATTTAAGTGGTAGATTGCATTGGCTCAGTCATAATCAATTGCTTGACATAATACTACTTATTTCAACCGCAAAACAATAATTATGTTTTGTTTGATTTAATGAGTTGGTTGCTATGATAATTAGCTTTATTAATCGAATTCTTGGAATAGGCCATACAATAGTCAAGGCGATATAACTGGTACTATTAATGAATCGAAGCCTTAACTCATTGCACTAAAGATGTTTAAAAAGGTGACAATTTATAGATTGAATCATAATTTAATGTCTTATATTTCAGTAACATCCTTTGGTAAATTTTTTTTTATGATTTTGTTGAATCCTTTACTGTATTTTGTTGTGTTATTTGTATTGTTGCTGTATTTTTTTAACTGATAGTTAATTATACCACATCCACATCCCACATCCCACGTACGATACAGGCTGGAGATTTCAAGACATTCAAGAAGGACGTTAAGAGACTGCTACTCAGATTTTATCTGTACGATTTCAGATATTTTTTTCTTGTGAATGTTATCTATTTGTATGAACTTATTTACTTATGATTTATAATGTGCTTGCGGTGTCTTCGATGTTATTTTAAGCATTGTATTGTAGTATTGTATTGTAGAAATCTTTTTAATATATAATTAACTTATTGATATGACTTGTGTAAATCGTGTGCCGATAGACATGAAACATGAATTCTATATTCTATAAAACACATAAAGTTTCTCATCGAATTTTCAATCTTTCAGGTTTATTTCGACTTCCTTAAAATTGCTTAGAGATTTCCTTATTCAAAACTACTAATTATGTAGAAAATTCATTACATATACAAAGTGTTTCTTGTTTATGTCCCGGTATATTTCGACTTCCTTCAAATTTCTTAGAGATTCGTTATTCAAAACTACTAATTATGCAGAAAATACATTACATATACAAGGTGTTTCAAATTGAACCACCTAAATCGCTGTTTCCGTGTACCAGATTGCAGTTATTTTTCTGTAGAAATAAAAATAACACACCGAAGTTTGGCAATGTGTAAATTTTTATTTGTTTCAAAAGTGCCCAAATGTCATTGTCAACTTAAAACAATTTGATGTATCTGATAAATATGCCTTGAGGTAATTTACGAAAACGTGTTTCATTTGTAAAGTGGGTGTATTAATTCCAAGTAGAACGTAGAAATAACATTGAAACTTGACACTGATGACATGATAATGACAAGATAGATATTACAGATAGCTATTCTAAATTTTCTATTACTGGATAGATGGAAACTTACTGGATGGAAATGGCGATTCGGGTGGTTTAATTTAAAACACCCTGTATATGTAAGCTTCATAATTGTACTTGCTTTGTAAGATTAAGATCCTACAAAAAAAAAACCTACTATACAAATCATTTATATCTATTGTACCTATCCTAGTCGTTCATAAGAACACTAATTGGAAACAAGTCTAGGTTTACTATTACAAGTACAAAGTTACAAGTTTTCGTTTAGTTTTAATTTTGAAAGCTTTAAAAAAAATTGAAAAAATTTAATATATAGTCGTTCGTGGATAATGAAATTATATTTAATTTTAAATCTTTTTATTGGCAAATTGTTTTTAATATTTTTTTTGTCTCGTTTTGTATTTTTCGATTTACCTTTTATGTTCAAAGACGCGACGCAGAACATTTAAAATCCGATTACGCAGCTTCTCGTGCGATCTATCTCAACAGCAATGATTTTGTCACTCAATCGTCACTTAATACATCACTGGAGACACTTCGTGAACACCATGCCTAAACCCGCCCCCACATCAAGCCGAAAATCTTGGTTCTTGCACTGCAGTTATCCGTCCCCGTCGCAAGTGAACTACCCGTTGTCGAAAGCTTTTACCATGATTATACAGGCAAGTTAGATATATCGTTACGCATTCTTTTCCCATTTATAATTGTATAAGTTATACATCCTTGCGCACCAGGATCGATCGTCCTCTTTGTCGGATGTCATTAAATAAATGATGAGGCGCCGCCTGAATAATTCATGGCGAAAAAAATCATAAAAGCGAGATGGGCACCAATAAAACCCCTTGCGCCTACAAATATGTTATTATGTATTAAATTATGAAATTGATGCGATTACATGGAGGATTCTTGCCGGCTTTACGTCCTCCGCATAACCTCAATAGAAATTGTGCAGGCGTGTCTACTCCAAAACACATTGAAGTTAAATTTATGTACGTGCAATAAATACACTACAACAGTTATTTAATATCCATCACCTTTTATAATATCTGTTTATGTTACATTTTAAGATGGACGTTAAATATTTAGCGTTTCACTGCTTACATCAATTCTCGTTAAAATGACGCAGGCAAATACGTAAGTTTTCATTCAAAATCTGAACCTGAACACAACACAATGCGGCTTACGTAATAATCCACGTTTTTCCGCGCAACCCCTCGCTGATGCGGGGTTAATCCATTTCCGCAACTCGAGAGTCGATCCAGAATTAAATAATTGATGGCATTCTAAACAGGGCCGGAAAACATTCGGGTTTAATAAAACGATCTTGATATCGCCAATGGGAAATGATATCAAATTCAATTTGAATGCAATTATATGTCAATGAGCCGGCTAAGTGCTGACTAAATTTGATTTGGGGCCGAGTTGTTTGGAGACGTTAAAATATTTGGGATGGCAATTAAGTGATTGTCCCCCGTTTTAATTACTTTTTGGAGCAGGGTTTACGCTGTTGTGTATAAAAATAGGTCAGTATTAATCTCCGCCGGGATGTTGTAATGATCGCTCGGATTTACACGTACCAAGGAATTATGGGTCGAATTGATTAATTAATGCGCAAATCCTCGCGGGTTCAAATTAATTGTTAATAGAATTTTCCGGCCGGAACTTCCGAAAACTACGAAATTATTATTGCATAAAGTCCCACGTTACTTTCCATCGGTGTAACACCCACAAAGGGAATCCCCGACGAGGAATTATAAATTCCTCTCTCCAGTTTGCAAAATTCGCCGTATTTATATCTGCAGAGCTTCCAATTGCGCATAATAATTTTCCGTTTATTGTTTCGCATTTTCGTGACGGATTGCATAACAAGAAAAATTAAGACGGCGTTTCCCCTTGGAAGTGCGCTTGCGACGATCTTTATTTTTAATGGCTGTTTTATGCTTAGCAGATATTTCGCATTGTCGGGCGGGGGCCGCGAACACGCGAGGACTTTGATAAATTGCGTTCAATATTGTTTTGACTTATGAAACTTTTAGGGTGTTTTTTTTGCGCAACGGCCACTCACGTACATTAAGCTGTGCTGTGCATAAAAAGGAGTGGCGGAAAATAGTTACAGTTGCTCCATTAATTTTAAGGGTTTATAATGTTGGGGTTTTCAATGCGTGCCATCCAGATATGGAGGATAAAAGGGAGCGCTCGGATTACTATTTCTGATGATGCCACAAGAACATTCGGATTCATAGAAGGTAGTGGCAAAGTAATAAATAATTGAATTCATACACATAATCACTGCTATGTTATAGATTGCTTGTCAGTGGCGTAGTCAGGGAAAATTGCGCCCGATACATGATAATTTTTTGCGCCCCCTTCATAAGATTTATAAAATTTGACCATTTTCAACAGTTTCAAAAGACCCTTCTACTAATTTAAGTAAAATTGAACACTATTAACAGTAACTATTTGCTTGCTCGAAAATTGAACCATCGACTATTCTATACAATTTCACTTTCTCTGTATAAAGATATGGAAAACATATTTGAATTCTCAAACATAATCATAATATAGATTGAAAACTTTATTAGGCATTTGAGGGAGTCGGAAATTCAATTACTTAATAAAAGAAAATTCCTAAAAAGGAAATAACCATTCTTGTCTAAACGTATTGAAGTATCCACTTGGAGTAGCTTTTTTTTTAAACTTTCGTTTATAGTTTCAAAATGGTAGGTACCTATGTTATAAGAATCTTAATCTCAAAAATAAATTATCGCAGTCATAAACATTTTATTTTGCAAATCGTCATTTTGAGACGAAAAACTAATCAACACTAAGTTGCGAAACTGTTTTCTCTCAAAAGTTTTGACCAAATACTCTAGGCTGTTGTCGAGTTATTGTGCGGAAAAAAATAATACTAAACTCAGTTCCATTTTTATGTTTAACTAAGAAGGCTGTGATTTCATTTTATAAAGTTTTACACATTATTAAATGTCAGATTTCTTTCCCATTCATATATTAAAATAATTACATTATTGCTTGAATCATTCAAGTGTGCTGTTTTTTTTAAAGTGCCAAAAATCATTAATAAAAATACAAAAACTTAGTACTAACTAAAAATGTGTATAAAATATTTAAAACTCTGTACTCAATAGATACTCAATTTGATGGCAACATTGCCCACTGTCATAAAACATAACCTCTATTTTTTTAAATATAACCTATTTTTTCAAGTCCAGTGACTTTTTACCTTGGTCAATAATACTGATACGCTAACAGATCTAACTTAGTTTAAAATAAATATGGACCAGAGTATATACCTACACACAGATAAATCGAAAATTCTCCTAAATTACTAAACTCAACTCATACTTCCAGTTGTTATTTTTAAAAACGTGTTATAATTTAGTATTTGTTATATAAACCTAAATATCAAATCTAAATCAACCCAGACAAAACATGTTTTTCGTAAATTGTCGTTTGGAGATTAGGGAGACCTAAAATAGGTATTTGAGTCAATATTTGAAATTTTTTTTGCACGATTTCAATTTCCCTCAAAATTTATACTTAATAATAACATGTTCCGAGTAAACTCCACTTGCAGTGTCGTTTTTTAACAACTTTGTAAATTTGAATGTGTTATACAAATCTTCCTTTTAAAATTGAATTAGCATCGACAGATATTTTAGTGAAAATTGTCATTTTGCGATGAGTAAACCGAAATGTGTAGTCAAAATTTGAATTTTTTTTCGCATGATTACAATATTCCCTCAACACTTCCAGTGGTTGGGTTTTTGAACTTTTTTATATCTTTGTATGTGTTATAAAAGTCTGAAATTCACATTAACACGCATAAATTATCATTATTAGATCATGGTAGACCCAAAATGGGTATTTCGGCAAAAAATATAAATTTGCTTTGCACGATTACAATTTCTGACACAATTAATATGTCGTTGGCTTGGTTTTATAAGGTTGCATGTAACATTTTTTCAATTTTTAGATCTATTGCTTCACAGGGCTATATATTTTCAAAGCGGGACTTTTCAACTTGTTGGAAAGTTAAATTCGGATTATTAAGAATCTGTGAATAAAAAATCTAATTACAGTGCACAACACATCATTTTCTATAATAACAAACATATTTAAAGTCGTTATTCCCAAATTTACAAATTTGCACATACAACCTTGTAACATTAAGCCGACGATTTATTAATACTATGATACGAATAAATTCCACTTCAGTTGTATTTTTAAAAACTGTTTTATAATTTTGAAGAAATATGTTTGGAAAATTTAATTTCATAAATAAATTAACGCAAACCAAGTTTTTTTTAATTGTTATTTTGAGATCAGGGAAGCCTAAAATATAGTATTTTCGACAAAATTTTAAGTTTATTTTGCATGATTACTATTTCCCTCTAATTTATAATAATAATATCATACGAGTAAACGCCACTTCTAGTTGTCGTTTTTAAAAACTTTAGACATGTGTGAATTTGTTATAAAACTCTGTTTTGAAAATAAATATATATTTTTTCATTATAGTTTTAAAATTAATTAACATAATACAGATACACACATTTTCTTTTGTTAATTACCGTTTTGAGATCAAGGTGGCTTAAAGTTTATCAATTTAATTTCTTTTTTGTTTTATTTTGGACAAGTTATTCGTTAGATATATTAGCATACCCATGGTGAGGTTAGAAAATAGATACCGCTCCAGTGCAAAATTTCTTTGTAGGAGACTTAATCCAAATTTACTTTTCGCAACTTTATATTGAATCAAAATACCAGCCATGATTTTCAAGTATATTTACAATAATATCTGTAACTTGCAGTAGTAGTATTCCAATATTAGTAGTAGTAACAATATTTTAATGGCTATCTACCTGCGGTCTGTCCGCCTGATTCCAATATTAATAATATTAAATAATCATATTAGAAGTCATAATATGTTTAGTATAAGTTAAAAATAGCCGTCTTTCTGCGAGATTTTGAAATCTTAATTAGTTCTTGACTTTGTGGTAAATATTTTATGCGTTTGTAAGCTTTAACCTTGTTGGCTATACTTATTCTAAGCTTGCATTAAGATGCATTTTCCGGAAATTTATTAACGATTGTTTTTTTTTAAATTATATTATAGATTATTAAACTCAAGAGACAAATCAGTACTTTTAGCATTCATTAATGAGAAAATATAAGACAAATGTAGTGTGCACACATTTAAATAGTGTTTTATTCTTAGGTTGTACTTATCACTAAATAATACTAATAATACAAATTTTAGTTGAACAAGTAAGTTGATAAGGTTTTACTTTTTTTTAATCCAAAACCGTATAAACTCTCTTGGTACTGATGTGACAGAATATTTCACAACTACATAATGCATATTTATGAGAAAGTGGAAGACAAATTTAGTTTGCACGCATTTATATAGTGTTTTATTCTAAGTTGTAATTATCACTAATTACAACTAATAATACATATTACAGTTGAGCAAGTAAGATAATAAGGTTTTACTTTTTTTAATCCAAAACCGTATGCACTTTATTGGTACTGATGTGATTGAAATATTTCACAACTACATAATGTACATATATGAGAAAACAGAAGACAAATTTAGTTGCACACATTTATATAGTGTTATATTCTAAGTTGTAATTATCACTAATAGCTACTAATAATACATATTGCAGTTGAGCAAGTAAGTTAATAAGCTTTTACTTTTTTTAAATCCAAAACCGTATGCATTTTCTTGGTCCTGTACAAATATAGTGTGCACACATTTAAATAGGTAAATAGTGTTTTATTCTTAAGTTGTACTTAGCACTAAAGAATATTTGTACAAATTGCAGTTGATGAAGTAAGTTAATAAGGTTTTACTTTATTTTAATCCAAAACCGTTTAAACTCTCTTGGTACTGATGTGATTGAATTATTTCACAACTACATAATGTACATTTATGAAAAACAGAAGACAAATTTAGTTTGCACACATTTATATAGTGTTTTATTCTAAGTTGTAATTATCACTAAATAATAATAATAATACATATTGCAGATGAGCAAGTAAACTAATAAGGTTTTACATTATTTTTTAATATAAAACCGCATGCACTTTCTTGGTCCAGGTGTAACAGAATTATTTTACAATTACATAATTCTTCATCAATAGTTTTAACACAGGCTACTAGACAGTTTTATGGACATGATTACATGCTAATGTACAGTATTATTTCTCTAACATACTTATAACTAAATCCTACTATATAGTATGGACTATATTTTGAATATAATCTGCTATTCTGCAGTATGAACTATATTTTTTACTGAACGTTATACATATTTGTTGTGTACTTTTTTACATATTTCATATATGTAAGTTATATGTAAATATTTCCATGAAATTGCAGTGCAATTGAGAATTAATTGTTAAGAGAGCCTAGTATGAATACAATGAAATTTTAATCATAAATTAATAATGCAGATTTAAATATCACGATGGCCAATTAAGTTCGTCAGTACTTTCTTCAATGTTTTAGTGCTTGTTTTGTTTGTTTCTATTTTGTTTGTTAATATGTATGATTCGTTTTCAGATTGTTTTCTATTTTATTTTCTGTTTTTTTGCTTTCGGTTTCCTATTTTGTTTTCTGCTTTCAGTTTTCAGCACATTTTTTGTTTTCTGTGTTATATTTTTTTTTGTTTTTTTATGTTTTCAAAGCTGGATTGGGATTGACCTGATAGAATTATATATCCATTGCAGAATGCCGAGTCAAGAAGTATTCAGAGATATTGGAACTATTTACTTCACTTATTAAACAAAGTACGTTCAAATAATATAGTTAAGTAAAATCAATTTCTCAAATGAACCAACTTATAATCCATACTGATATAGTGCATATTCGTCAATTAATTTATAAATTGTGAACGAAATCTCAAAATTGCATGACTTGCATTTATGGTATGTTATTTATCTAGGATAATAATTATGTATGCCAAACATAATTTGTAAATACGGTACTTATCAGAGCAATAATATGAAATAATTCTATTGAAAATGTATTAGTTAGCATTGATATTCAAAATAAAAAGTTATAGACTTATCTCACATTGTCTTCTTGTTATAAATAAATACACATTATTTACATTATGGCCTCAGTTTCTTAAAAACTAAATACTTATATATTATTATTGTGTTACATATTTTTTAATCTCCATGTTTTGTTTTTTTAAAGTATATTGCTTGTTTTAAGATTTATTTATATCTGATGTTCTACACTTTTTTCAATTAAATAATTATATCTGTTTTATCAATTATATTTTAAAATCAAATTTGTTGCTTTCATTTTTTTCAAATCACATTAAAACTAAGTAACTAATATAAATTACAAATTCTTGTAGAAACGTTGAAGATAGTTTAACGTCGATATGTCCTTGCGATCGAAGAAGGTCTCCCAGAAGAGCTCCTAATACGAATTCCGCTCAGTATATTTGGCTTCATCTCGAATTACATAACAGTTTAGTTTAGAAATCAATAAAGTCATTTTGATTCTTTTTCCGTTAACAAGTAACAATAGTAAAGATGTTGGAAAAGGGTCTTTATTTTTGATTTGTTTCAGCCTACTGAATCGGTTTTCAAGAGCACGGGTGTCACTTTTGAGATACTCTGTATAAGTTTTGACATTTAAACATAAGTCCCATATAATCTCAGCGAATACTTAAGATTCCTATCATCTTTTATTAAACGTGTAGAATATGTAGTTTTTTATTTAGTTTCTAGATTTTGTCTTGTTTTGACATTTATATTTTAGAGATTTTTGGGAATATTCTTAATTTTGTTTGATTTTCTAAATTTTAAATTAATTTCCAAAACATGTTTGGAACTAACGACAATTTCTGAAGAATTTTAAATGATAATTGTAGGAATTTAAGAATTTTCTGAAATGTTTAGACATTTGTAACATTTTATCAGTTTCATTAAATAATTTTAAATATTCTGGTATTGAAGTTTTAGTTTTCATTTTTAATGTATTGAAACTTTCTGAAATTCTCTTACATTTTTGTATGTCGTTTTATTTATGGGATGATATTTAGGTTTTAATCATATCTTGGAGGTTTTCAACAAACAAAATTTGAATAAAGTTTTTTAAATGATCTAATTTTTTTATAATTTTTGCAAATGTCGGTACTTTAACAGCAAAAAGTTTTGAATTTTAACTTAAATCCCAAATAATTTGGTATGTTTTCGTTTAATATCATCTATCATTGAATATGTAGAATGTTAAAGTTTTAGATATTTTCTTAAGGGAACATTCTGAGGTTTGTTTGATTTTCTGCATTTTTGAATAAATTTCCCCCGCTGCTTATGTATCTTTTACACGGTCAATTTAAGGATGTTTTAATGAAACTTTTTGTTTTGCGAATTTTAGTAGAATCCATTTATTTGTAGATATTTACATAAAGTGCAAATTTTTTATATATCTGTATTATTATTTATCGGTTTCTTTACCGTACTTATTTAAAAATATTCTGGTATAAAAGTTTTTATTTTTATTTTTAACTAATTGAAAATTTCTGAAAATCTCTATGTGAAATTCTAATCGTTTTATATATAATTTATAATATAATTTATCGTTTTATTTAAGAAGTTATTAATTTTTAAATATTATTTGTAAATTAGGTTTTCTGGATGTATCCAACAAAAAGTTGAAAACTGCAAAGTTAATAATAAGTATAATTAGTTAAAAACACAAATATTGATTCATTTGAATGCACGAAAAGGAGTAAATCATAAAGTTTAATTCAGAAAGGGAATGTTTTAAAATACGAAGAATCATATTCGGATTATTCAATAATATAATTCTATTAAAATTGTAAATGTTTACAGTAAACAAAAAATGTAAAGTTAGTTAAATATATCCATCGATAACAAAAAGAAAACCTTATGCCTTTTGAGATATAGGTAAACCTAAGTATTTCAATATTTTGTAGAATATAACATAATCAGTTTTAATTTTGTAGAAATGTACCAACTAATGAATAAATTATTAATAAATTAATGAATTACTGATAACACTAGACTATTCATTCGCTTTTTCTGCAAACATAATTCAAATTATAAAATACTTTCCAGTTTTGCAAGGTTTTCCATTTAAAACTTGCAAAAAAAGAGATATAATTAAAAATCATACCTTTAAGACATTGGAGATCTTGAAGTTCTGTGGCGACTCGGCAATAAAAATATATTTATATACTTGATTGTCTTAGTACGTTTTGTTACAGATAACTTCAATCACTACAATCGACGCTTTACATCACAAACAAAGGAAAATATTTCATACAATTATAGTAAGTTATATTTTTCTTCGACGCCGTAACTCACTAGCAAACCATGATCTTTCATATATTTATTATGAATCATAGTTATAATCGGTTTGATTTGTTATGATTATCATTACTACTATTAAACGCTAATGAGGTTATTGAATACTTAACTCTAAATTGATTGGTTTGTATTTGCATTTTATGCAGCGCAACTTTATTTCGGTTCAAATTGATCTAACAAATAATGAATTTATAATGAATTATAGTTATAATCGGCTTGATTTGTTATGATAATCATTATCACTATTAAACGCTAATGAGGTTATTGAATACATAACTCTAAATTGATTGGTTTGTATTTGAATTTTATGCAGCGCAACTTTATTTCGGTTCAAATTGATCTAACAAATAATGGTATTAATTATGTAAATTAGCATTTACCAATTACTAATTTATAAACAATTTCAACTTGTACTTACAAGGCAGTGAATCTGCCTGTAATTCACTCAGTCGCGATGTACAGATTCGACTGAACATTTGTACACTGCGGCGGACGTTGAGGAATGCATTTTTTACAAAGTTCCAGTCTTTGTTCATTTTCATGCAGAAGCCGGCCGATTTTGAACTTGAAATTATTGCTCAGCGGAAGATTGGACCCAGAGGTACTGCCAAAGAACGCTCAAGGTTATCGGCTGTTCTGCAGTGTCTTGGATAAAATGGTCCATTTTCACGTCCATATGCACGATCCTGACATACAGGGTATTAGGCGTACAGGTGAAATAAACCCAAATATATTATTATTTCCTCACAACGGCACAAAAATCCCAACATGAAATCACGGCGGCATGCGGCCTTAATAAATTATTAAGACAAATTTGTTTGGTCCTGGTTTTAATTTTGAAACAACCCCACATTAATAATTTCGATTTAATGGCACGTTAATTTATGTTTGCCTTACAATTTCGTTCGGTTTGTGCTTTTGGGTGCCCAAATTAAATTTGAATGCCCTCGGTCTGCCGTCCTGTCTGCAAATGCGAACGTTTAAACGCGCGACGCCGCGATATTTAATTAATGTATTCGTCAATATTTGCGAATCGGTGGAGACATTATTAGCCCTATTCGCAAACGTATTTATACTCCAATTGGAATTCATACTAAAACCGCTGCGTGGCAAATATAATATTCCCACATGTTCGCAGGATTTGCGGACAGGCCTTAGGGCCAAGGGTCTAGGGAGAGTAGGCTGGCCTCTTGTCAGTCATCCATCACGATCAACTCTGATATTAATAATTAAAAGTTGTGCCAGACTTGATGAAAACGTGCATGCTAATTAGTATCGTGTTAATTGCCGCTATGGGCGTGGGGCACGAATAATGCATTTATCTTTTGAGTATTATTGGTTGATTGAGGGCTTAATTCGGCCAGGATGGGGCCGCACAATAGAGCCGTGTTTACAGAAGGGCTGCGGATGACACGTGCGTTAAACGACTCACCGCGCTACGTCACGTATATATAGATATGAGCCCTTGTTATTACATTCTTAAAGACGAACGAACGTACATATTGTAGGGCATCGGTATATTGGATCGGATCCTACGTTTTACGATAACGATATTGCGCGAAGTTAGATTTTCAGTGATCGTCACAACTGAAATGTGCAGCGGAAACATCTAAAGGGATACGAAATATGGATCAAACAGACAATTTCGTAACGACGCTATTAGATTGAGTGCTCTCCAAAGGCAAGAATACCCCACGATTTTTCGAAAATAAATATTTACCAGTGTCGGGGAAAATATAAAGTAATGACGGCAATGAGGATGTTCGCATTTTACACAGAGGACTTTTGTTTTTATGGCAGTTAATTTCAATTCATATTGCTTTCGTACCCAATCGTCCTGAAATTTGTACGTTAAGGTTTATAATGATTCTACTACGTACAAAAAATATATCAACTTAAATGTGTGACCTTGAAAAATTTGCAAACATTAGATATTCACGTGACAAGCTTTGTAAATTAATCATTACGGGCGAGCTGGAAGTTTGTGGGGCGAGCGACGCAGGAGCGAGCCCCATAATCCAGTGAGTGTAGTAAAGATTAATTGCAAAGCGTGTCATGTCCAAAATTTTATTTCCACATCCATTTGGCGATATTTAATTAAATTGCTTGACAATTATTATGTGGAGGCGTTGGGTAATTTGTAGCTGTTTTTATTTTAATATTTAATATTATATAACATTTGTTATTGATGTTATAGTTTCTTGTATTTTCCAAATAAATAATTAAAAACACATTAAAAGTGTTGGAATTAGTACCAGTCGAAGACTTTAAAGGCGATTTTCTTGAAGTTCAAAAAGATGCAGCAAGTGCGGTTCTATTACCAAATGAATCAAAAGAGCAGTATGGGAAACAGTACAAAATATTTTGTGAATGGCGCAAATCAAAGGGGACAAAGAGGGATAAACCAAGAGTTAATCCTAGCATTTCTCTATGAACAGGTAACTTTATTTCCAATTAATTAACGTACTAATTATCTGTTTTTAGTCGGAAAAATACAAACCTCCGTCGCTTTTTATCCGATGCTAAGAAAATCTCTAATTTCTTATGAGAACGTTTACATAGCAGATTTTTCTAAAGTTTCGTCCGTTTTGAAAACAAAATCTTTGGGATATGTGCCAAAAAATCTGCCGATTTGAGTAGAGAAGAGGTAGAACCGTTTTTAAAAGAGGCACCAAACGAACAATTTTTGTTTGTTAAGGTAAGATGTTAACCACTTTGGTGTATGTTTAAATTGGAAAATTTAACCGTAGACTGTAACCATTTTTGGAGTATATGTAGGCTGCCGATGCACGTTGTGACAGTGGCTCGATCTAGCTTAACTTTATTAAAAATTCGAAAACGGTTTATCAACCATTATTCCAATTTGGTACATGCCTAAAAGTATTTGAATTTTATCGTGTGAGATGTTTTTCAAATTTCTGCTGTCGTTTGTTTTGGAGATTCAAGGCTATCTTGTTTGTTTTTTAATGGCACGAGGGGTCAAATTTTATATGTTTTAAAATGGTATTTTTTAAACATTTATATATTTCTAAATTTAGTGATGTATGATATGCATATTTTATTTTTTACATAACCTCAAATAAAATATTAAAAGATTACAATTTGAAAAAATGTAAAATTATTTATTTTTCTTGTTTCTAGTGATTTCTATACCGCTTCCTGTCTTTCCATATCCATGAATGCGCAGTACACCTTTTCCCTTTCCCCCTTTTACACCTTTCTGGTCTATTTCTCGTAATTTCTTTTATTGTGAATAGGTATATAATCTTGTGTACTTCTCCCCTTTCTGTAGCCTTTCTGAACAAAGGTTTCGTGGAAAATATTTGAGACAAAAGTTACAGAGCTTGAAAAAATCTAATTAATGCTGATATTTTCTTGACCTTCAATGACCTTAAAGTTGAGAATTGAAGTCAAATTTAAAATTTCAAAAACCTAAGGGGGAACCATTAGGTTTTTGACCTAATTCGTGTAGACGAGGTTGAGAGAGAAAAATATAGTTACCTCGTCTAGGCGAATCCGGCAAAAAACCTAAGGGTTCCTATTTGAAATTTTAACCTTGACCTTCACCTAGCAAGTTCAAGGTCATTCAAGGCCACAAAAATATCACTACGAAATAGATATCTTCAAGCCCTATAACTTTTGTCTTAAACATTTTTGACGAAACCGTTCCAAGATTTCCAGGTGTATCCATATTATTTCAACACACAGTATAATGAAAATACAAGTCAATTTGTCTCAAATTTGTTGATAATGAGTAAACATGATAACTTAGTAGAATATACTAGTAAAATGGAAGCTGTTTCGAGTACATCAACTAACGATTACCACCTCGGTTGAAAGATATTGCCTGTAGAGGTAATGATGAATAATGTTTATGACATTGACAGCAATGATACAAAGTAACACTTTGCGCAACTGAAAACAGCTATAGAAAGTGGACATTGTAATTCTAAATAATATATGCTTTTAAAACAATATTTAAAAAATCAGGAAGGGGAATCAAGGAGCAAACATGGGCAGCCAATTATTATGTGGTCTAATAAAGGGTTGTCTACTCTTCCATTTCTATTAAGAATCGAAAGTGAATTTTGTAGATTTTTTTTATATCTCAAGTTGATATTAATATTTCGTAAAGAAATAAACACATTCAATAAAAACGTCGTGTACAACAATATAATTACTTTTTCTAATATATGCTTAGGTATTACATGACTTCAAAGTATAGAGAAAAATATCCCATTATTAGAATTTGAGTCGGGGGTCACGAATAAGTGCTGTAATTTAATGAAATATGTACTAAACTTCAAGTTTAGGACGTGGCCATTCGAACTTAAGAGGCGATATTGAAAAATCATTTGCTGTTTATTGTAGAACAAGGATTTGGCTATACAAAGTGGTATGTACTTTATATTTTTCATAACTTTACAATTATGAATAAAGTTGAGCTAGATTCGCCAAGCGTCACAATGTGCGACGTCAGGAATTGTATGATTTAAAATTGCAAGATGTTAAACATGAAGGAGATATGATAGTAGTTAAAATTCCAAACAAAAACACATGTCAGCCTAGTATTTGCCATCTTTCCTGATGGACATGGGTTTAATCTTGTGAAATTACATGACATTACATGACATTACGACTAAGCCATGTTACATAAGTATAGTCAGTACGTGTAAAAACTATTGGCAAATTTCCATCCGTTATAGCGTTATAGGTCCCTGTTATCGTCGTACAGCGGCTACATTGTTAGCTAATGCCGGCGCTGATGTTTTAACTTTAAAGCGACATGGGGCTTGGAAATCTTCCACAGTTGCCGAAAGTTATGTTTTCAAATGAAAAATTGCATAAATGATTCAATCTGGCAATGGGAAGGGTTCTAATAATGAAAAAGAAGCACCCTTGACTGCAGTCACAACTGCAGCTTTGTCTGGTTCTAACAAAATCGTGAAAATGGAAATTGAAAGTAAAAAACAGAAAATGGTTTCAGGAAATGTACAAATGGATTTCGAAAATGAATGAAAGTGTATTATAAATGTGTATAATTATAAGCCTGATTCATTATGGTTTTAAGCTGTTTATAATGAAATTTGAATTCGTTTTCAATCTATCTGCTTCTCTATAAGCCTGTAAAATATTACAGGTTTTTTATACAAGCCCGCAAATATTACAGGTATGTTCCAATAATTTATCGTTTACTTGATTACCATAAACAAAATAAGCCTATAAATTGTCATTTACTAAGAAGGTGGAATTAAAAATACATAAGGTAAAATTGTTATAATTTATATTTCGCAAGATTGTTCGGACATGCAATAGTTTTTAAAATTTTCTATATATGGTTATATCATAGATTGCACCAAAGTCATAACTAAGTCATAACAGAGTCATAACAAGTTTACTAGTTGTATGCGACTGCTGTACGGATTTTTTAAATTTCATTTTATAAATTACCTATCGTACATAAATTAATAGATAAATATAACACTTTTTATTAAAAAATACATTGTGGCTATCTTACCTTTTTTGACTAATATTAAGCTGCTGGTAATAACATTAAATACATTATTATTATTATTATTATTATTATAATTATTAGATCTACTGCAGCCGTTGGTAACTTTCTGCAGGCAATATTTGAATCGTAGGTAATTTAAATATACATAACAACATAAATAAATGTCTCGCTTGAAGAAAATGTATTTTGTTGGTGGTTATTTATGCATTAAGATGGTGCTCTTCTAAGTTAAGGATTACTTTTAGTTTTGTAGTATGAGAAATTAGTGTATTTATATGTTAAAACGTGGCGAAGAAAAAACACTGATGAGACAAACAAATTACACTTCGCAAATTTAAATTAACAAACACAATTATTTACCCCCAATGCCGGCGAATAAATGAACTTTTTCCCTTGCTTAAATATTACAAGAAAAACGGCCGGCGAATGTATAAGAAAAACCAGAACAACCTATTAAAACTTTCAAGGAACTCTTCGTGAGGGATAAAGAAAAAAGCCGTCCTTATCGCCGGGGCGGCGGAGCAAAATTTACAAAATACACAAATTTGCCGTGGAATTCGTGCGCCGGGGCGGCGGATTTCGGGGGGCGAGTGGGGCTTCGTGGGGGGCGAGGGTGCGGCGGGGGCGGTCGTAATGAAAACATCGGGAACCGATATCGGGGGTACGGCCGTAACGTGCTGGATTTAACGGGCGATTGTCGACGGTATTGGAAGCCGAACCGAGTTTCGGTGTTGTTTTAATTCAATTGGGAGTTTAATTTTGGGTGCATCTTTCATCTCTGCCACGATTCAAAAAGCCTCTGTCTGTACGAATATAAAACGAATTCTATCATATCAATTAGGCTTATAAAATTTATTGCACAAAAGAATTACTTAAATGTATAGTTGTTTTTATAAGGTACAGCATGTTAACCAGCTTCTGCCGGATACACTAAAAAATAGAGCGAATGACTTCCTGAGATAAATTACTCCTAATATGTTAGTTAACATGAGGTTTCAAATCTGAGATTTAGTTATAGATGTTTAGTGTTTGATATCAAATTGTATTATTGCCTAATAATTGATTAATTAATAATAGAGGCGGGATATATGTGCGTTTATCTGTATATAATTTAAGTCGTTTTTGAGCGCTTACAAACGGAAGAGAAGGGCATTGGGTGACTGGCCTTCACGGAGTGTACATGCAATTTCGAGTGCTGCTTATGGAAAGAGGATATGTGACCTATTGTTTTGGTGGCGTTACAACGTGGACAATTATGGATTAGATGTTCGAATGGATTAAAGGTGAGTACCTAATCTACAATATGTATATCAGATTGAGGTGTTCCGACATATGCAATTAGATTGTAATATTCACATTAAGTAGAGGCGTGATTAGTGTTGCAACCCAGGAAAAGTTCGGTCGAACAGTTGGAAAAAATTGGAAAAGTTCGAAATGTTGGAAAAGTAGCAAATGGGATTTGGGATTCGCCTAAGTCGTTCAAATTATATGTAATCATGTGTCGTTTTACGGCTGCATTGCCCATTCAACCTCCTTATTGAAGACATAATAAAGTTGGATAATATTCTCTGTTTAAAAAATCGAGCAAGAAGAATTATCACACAAATCAGAGGCAGCGACATTCTAGCAGCTCACTTTACAAAAATTCAAAAGAAAAAAAATATTAAGGTAGCTTTGTAGTTGCCTGTGAAAATCAGGTGGGCATCAGTGGAATGCTGCTTTAACAGTTTAATCAGCATTAGGTATTGTCTACAAACTTTGGCAGTGAATGAAATAGTTGTCAAGTATCAAAAAGATACCAAAACAATTCTATTGGATGATGATATTTTTTGGGCAAGACTTGAAAACACCAGAGATCTTCTAGAACCCATTGGAAAATTGATAACCAAAATCGAAGAAGATCAGCCAAATGCTTCACTAGTTCCCGAAATATTTGCAAACCTAAAGCCAATTTTTCAGGAAAAGGTACCTAAATGCCCTACAAGTAACGCGGAAGAAAAGAAAATTATGGATATGCTTTCCGATCGTAAAGACTTCTGTTTACATAAATTTCATCTTGCGGCAAACATCCTGGATCCGCGATATCAAGGGCATAGTTTGTCACCTGAGGAACATGTTAATGGACTTGAGTTTATCAGTAACATTGCCGAGCACAAGAATGATGTGGAAGATGGAGAAGTAATGACCGGCTTTACAAAGTACAAAGCAAAATATGGACTGTGGGCTAAAGAATTTGTTTGGAAATGTGCTCATAAAGTGGATCCTATTGTCTGGTGGAATAACATGTGTTCTACATTCGCTCTATCTACAGTTGCTTCTGCTATCTTATCAATGTCTACATCAGCCGCTTCCGAGAGCAGTTTTAGTACAGATAACCCAATTCATACCAGAAGTAGAAATCGTTTAACATAAGAGCTGGAAAATATGTTTATATCGGCCATAATTTGAAGCTGCTTACAAATGATACTAGAGAAAAAGGGAAGACCACTAATAATGATCATGGTTCCAAGATACTCTTACACAACATTGATCAAGATCCATCGGAGACATGTAGCTTTGATCTGCCTGTGGCAGTCTCTAGGAAACGGTTTGCAAGATGAAAATCGCCTGTTCCTGCTAAACGACGCAAACCAACTTTAGAGGAAAACGAAGAACATAGTTCAACTGATGAAGAATATACTTCAAGTACTGATAGCGATACTATCACTATCACTCATCATATCATGATGATACAAATACTTCGGTTAACAGTGGTTCATCCAATCACTCCGACTTCCATTAATTAAAAACTAATCGTTTCTTCAGAAATGTGTTGTTTAAAACGGATTTGCCCTTGTGCATGGCAAATTTTATTGCCCTTTATTGCCTTTAAAGGCGAATTTCATTAAAAAACACATAATCACTTTAAATGAGACTGCTACCCGGAGCTTTTACGGTATTAAAGACACCCTGTATAAATAAAAATGTTAAATTATGTTCAATGTGTGTATGTGCATGCGTATGTACATGATTTGCATCTCAACGTTTACAACTGATACAATAAAACTCAACTTTTCCATCTTTTCCAAACTATTCCAACTTTACCAGAAAAGTTGGTCGAAAATTCAAACAATTTCAACTTTTCGTGAAAAGTAGTAACACAAGGTGTGATCGTTTGCAACTGCGGGGCTCACATAAAGGAAAGGTATGTCCTTGTGTCCTTTGTATCTACAGTAATTGCATTAAGGAAAGGTACGTGGTAGTGTCCTTTATATCTACAGTAATTATATAAAGTAGAGGTATGCCCTTCTGTCCTTTATATCTATAGTAATTGAAATAAGAAGAGGTATGTCCTTGTGTGCTTTATATCTACAGTAATTGTATTAAGGAAAGGTATGTCCTAGTATTTGAATTAAGGAGAGGTATGTCCTAGTAATTGAATTAAGGAGAGGTATGTCCTGGTGTCCTTTATATCTACAGTAATTGCAGTAATTGAATCAAGGAAAGGTATGTCGTAGTAATTGAATTAAGGAGATATATGTCCTAGTGATTGTATAAAGGAAAGGTATGTCCTTATGTCCTTTATAACTACAGTCGTTGCATTAAGGAAAGGTGTGTCCTTGTGTCCTTTATATCTACAGTAATTGCAGTAATTGAATTAAGGAAAGGTATGTCTTTGTGTCCTGTATAACTACAGTAACTGCATTAAGGAGAGGTGTGCCCTTGTGTCCTTTATATCTAGAGTAATTATATAAACGAGAGGTATGTCCTTGTATCCGTTATATCTACAGTAATTGAATTAAGAGAGGTGTGTCCTTGGGTCCTTTATAATTACAGTACGCATGTGAAGGAGATGAGTCTTTACATGATAGTAAGAACTGGAATGCTCATGTGATTACTATTATTATTAGGTAAAATGGCGAAAATTTATATTTTAAATATGGCGTCAAGATAAGGCTACGATTGGAAAAAAAACTACCTTAACACTTTGATGTAGTTATTCATATAAGTACCTATAACAAATTTCGATAAATTTGAATAAAATTGAAATCGGAAAAACTAGGTACTGTATTAATTATTAGTTTCGTAATTATTTTAAATCGTTTTGTCTAAACATAACAAATATAGATAATTAGCGCTTCAATTTAAAAAAAAAACTACCATCAGTAAGATTTTGTCAAAATTGAATAATAATATTTTCCGAACTGCAACTGCAAAAAGATTTTTTTCAGGAGAGACGAAAAACGAATTAATTATTCCGTTTTAAAGAAGTGAATCCATTTTATAGTGAATATAACTGATACCAAAAACAGTGACAGTATTACAATGCGGTTTCTATAGTTATGTATGTGATAATGCTGAATATACAACTAGTTGTATTTTCACGGAAATACCTAGACAGCCACCACACAACGTCGTCTTATTTATCGGTTGAGTAGCTTGCAAACAATTGGCACGATTTGTCCACGCACGAACAATTTCTAGTCGGCCGCTAATAAAAACATAACCCGAAATGTCAGTGTGTCCCAAGTATAAGTACGTACAAGGATGTACAAGTACGTACATAAATGTGGTTTCCTGTTTAAAAGATGAAGTGATCTAAATAAATATAGGTATTTAAACTGTATATTTAGCTTTTTGTTTATTCTGCTTTACTAGATGACTCAATCAATTCATTATATTCCCTTCATACATATAATCCGTGGTGTTCTCAAAAATCGACAATGATTTTAAAAATACAAGTAATTTCAACCCCAATCTTTGGAAAACTATTTTCGTCAATAGGGTTTAAATTCGTGGTATTTATAAAATTATTATCGATAATGAGAACACCACTTGTTATAATACCGCTGGTAATAACATGTATTCATAATAACATATTACATTAATAATATGATTGGTAATGATGTTTACCAATCAAATGTATTAACTTGATTAAAACTCAATAATTAATAATAGTTTTTGTCTTTCCTGAAAATTCAATTTGCAGTCACGTCATTGATCCGTAGCGGCCATATTATTACATTCCAATTTTTTGTTTAGTTGGGAAATTAAAACAATATTATTCTATTCTTTGTAGGTATATAATTTAAATCAACATTTATGCTACCTTTAAACTTAAAACTTTTACCATTATAAACTCTTTGAGGATATGGTTTGTGCTGAAAAATGTTTTGCATTGGATTAAGTTGATGTGACTGGCGTGTGTGTTTCAGGGAATTTCGCTCGAGCACTCGTTCAGAATTATATCCAGGGGAATGAAAACGGGACGCCCCGAAATGTAATTAATTGTTCTGACATTAATGGCCGTCATTGTCAACTCGTTGTCATGTGTGGCGTGAAGTTGATTTTTTCGCACCTAACATAATTACGGGTGAGTTTTTCCTGCAAGATTTTCACGCCGCGCGAAAATCAACAGTTTGCCATGGCCCTCGCTTTAATAGGCTTTACTTTAATAATCACCAGTTGATATAACATATGATATGGTCACCCCATTCAGGACCGTCATTTGGATTTGGAGGACCCGTGCTTAAATATGGAGTCCCCCAGTAAATAAAAAAGTGAATAGAATTTTTTTTTTATTTTAATACAAGAAGTAGCAGGTGTGGGGGCCCTTTAACCCCCGGAGCCCAGGGCGTATGTCCGGTTGACCGGCTTCAGGGACGGTACTGACTATTAATTATTGTTTCTTAGAGCTGTTGTAGAGTTTAGGCTCAGACTTGTAATTTACGAAGATACAGCTAGGGTAGGATAATAATTATTTTGTGTGCACTCAATGAGTCGCGAATTGTTATTATTTTGGTTTAATATAGTCGTCTCAAGGAAAGCTGACAATGACTCATGTTTTTTCGAACAGAGGATCGCGTTTTCTATATTCGTTGTTTGCTTAAGCTAAATGTAATAGAGTGATATGAAATAAGAAACGTATGTCGAATTCCGGCAATATGGAGCAATGAGTCATTGTCAGCTCTCGTTGGGGACTATACACCCGTAAGCATATACGAGGAAGCAAATCGCGAAAGTATTTCAAGTTCCCTGTGAACATGTCTACCCTACATATAATTTATTATTTTCTTTGAAAAGACAGCCCCTTATTATGTCTTTGGTCTTAGTATGTACATATTTTAACAGCGACGTTAATTACATTTTGACGTTGCTAGGTAATATTTGAAAAACTCATAGCCTGATTGGCTAAAATGTGATTTTATCAGCTCTTTTCACTAACACCGCTAATAAAATATATACAGAATTGAGCCAATGACTCTTATGACTCAAAGATTCAATGATAATCCTGATATCTAGGCAACGGCTTAAATCGATAAAAGGCTATAAGATGGATCTTAATGTGCATTACACCTGAATATTTCGCAATTTCCTGCAATTTCCCCAGAAATTGCTTTCAATTTCAAGTTACGTTCCTGAAATGTAGTGATGAAATCATGGAAAATGTCATAGAAGCCTCATTTTCAAATACTCCTCCGATTCCAACACTTCAAAAACTCATTTTTGGCAATAAAAGAATCATATTATGTGCTCGAAAGTGAGCTTTTCGTATGGCGTCTCTGTAAGGTGCAGCGAAGGAAATGGTTTTATGGCTGTCATACATTTTATTATGGGTGTGTCAACTAAAAGTCTGTACAAACTTTGGACAGCACAAAACATACTTAAATCCACACTTAAACATAAACTTAACACACTTAAATCGCGAAATAAGATATCTAGTGGGCTGCCACGTAATCGCCTAACAGAAGTTTGTTTGTTTTTCACCAGTTGTCATAGTGATTTCAAGATAATGGTCCTAATAAAGTGAATCGCAGAAAACTGATTGGCGCAATTTATGCCAAAAGTGTGTATAAGGGCAAGTCTTTCACTGTTAATTATTTTTTTTTGCAATGGATATGCCTATGAGGACAGTGTATAGTATTATTTCGAGTGTTGAAGAAGGGAAATCGTTAGCAAGAAAGACGGGAAGTTGGCGAAAAGCAAAGAAAATATCCGATAATAAAACATCCCAAACTCGAAGCAAAAGTTCTGGTGTTTTTAGCGATATCCTCAAAGGGTATATCTAGACCATTTTTAGCGCCTTCTAGACTGTGTGTTAATCAAGATGTGTACTCAAAGTAGTATACACAAAAGAGATTAGTCCCTTTTCTTAAAATATACTATCCAAACAAGCAGTATATTTTTTTGGCCAGATATGCGCATTATGTCAAGCAGACTATATCTGTTTTTGAAAGATATGACATACCGTATATTCAGGAACATAATGTTCCAAATGTGCCTCAATTGAGGCCTATTGAGCGTTTTTTGTTTCAATTGGAACAAAAGGTACACGAAAACGGAAGGGAAACACGCGAAGAATTAATTTCAAGAATCAATTCAAAACTTAGCTAATTATTCTCAAAAACACATTTTCAAAAATTCACGACGGCCAGGGTGAAGACAATAATAAGAATAGCTGCCCGAGCAGATTACGAAGTTAGACATTGACTGACTTGATGAGGTGTAAAAAGGTGTTATATTTGTTAAAAGGAATAAAATTCAATACGTTGTAAAGTTTGTGCAGGTTTTTAGTTGACACACCCATATTAATTAATATTATGAGTGACACTAATATTATTATTTTTATAATTATTTTTTTAACAGCAAATTTATCATTTGTTAGTACTAACAAAACTAACCTAACCTAACGGAACCTAACCTAACCTAACAATAAATTGTACGTTCCATACCATTTGCTGGGGAGATTTTTAATTTAATTGTTTTTTTTTTGTTGTAAAAACTAAGAAAAACTACTTCTGTTAAGGAGACTTCATTTTTACCACATCTAAAAGGCATTCATTAAATTCAATATCTTCATAATTTTCTTTCCTAGACCTTTAGGTCCTCTTTCTCTTCCTCTTTAGACATTTTCCGTCTACATTCTAAAGATATTAATTTTGGGTCGTTTTGCTTTTACTTTAGCATAATGTGATGATAACAATTAATTCAGTGGTTATCTTATTCTGTTTAATCTTTTTCTGGAAAAATTGCAGGAAATTGCTATTCATTTCTGATGATTTCCTAAAAAAAATTGTTGAAATCAAACCATTCAGTTATTAAATATTGGTATTGCCCAAGTGGACAATTCTACGCTACAAAAACCGTTATGAGCCCTTCTTCACTGGAACTATTTTTACTTTTTCTATTGTTTATTTGCAGAAACTATTTGAACTTGTGATCAATGGTCATTACAATCGACGCCTTAATTGATTTAACAAATATAATGTGCACAGCACATGACTTTGTCCATATTAATAAACAATAAATGGTACAATATGATGATATCAACTGTAGAGTTTTGTACAAAACAAGGTTCCTGATATTAAATGATTTGATTGATTTTTCCCTCAAAAATATGCAATTTGATTATCTTCAACTTTATTGAAATATCTGTCATTATCAAAGTTGTTGATATAGTAAAATAGTATAAGAAGTGTATATTTTCATTTGAATGTTTGACTTTGTTTTCAAAACTATTTAAAATCTATATCTGTTTTTTTCACTGTAAATCGTTACAACAACATTTTGGAATATGTTGGAGTGCTGATAATTGCAACAAACTTTTCGTTTCATTTATTCCTATAAAAACATTTATAAAATTAAAGAATATTCCAATATAATTTTAAATAAAACACTAAAATGTGCTGAAAGTTTGGAAAAATTTTCATCACACTAATTTAAAAAAAAAATGTAAGAAATTTGATACAATTCCAATGGCATTTTAGAAAATATGATTGTAGGTATCGAAAATCAATATAAGAGAATATATAAATATGAGAATATTTCAAAAACATTCTGGAAAATTACTAAAAACTGGCAAAAATTGCATCAAACTTTTCGTCATAAAAATAACAAAAAACTGGTTGCAACGTTCAAATAAAGAGAAAATGGTTTTGTAGTAATTTAAAAAACTGTAAAAATGTGATAATTTTTTTGCATCATTTTGGAGAATTAAAAAGAGTGAAAATTTTAGCTATTATATTATTACAATGGACTATTTTAGACATTTTGGATACTTGGCCACTTGGACAGAATGGACACTTTGCAAATTTCGAAAAAGCGATGAAAATTTTATCAATATTTTTACAGCAGTGGACTATTTTTAAAATGATTTATTTATAAAAATAATATTTATTACTATTTTTATTAAATCTCGGAAAATGGTGAATATATCTTTAAGTTTTTCATCAATTTTATTAGAAGAAAAACATACGCAAAAGTTGATAATATGCTAATAAAATTTTCGGAAAAAATTATTTTGTCGATCGTCTTAAAATTCAAAAGAATTTGATCTAGAATCTGATTCCGTAAAAACATACAGCGTGTTCCATTTAAAAAAAAAACGAGTTATATATTTTTCCTGCAAACAGGTAAGTTACAGAAAAAAATATTATTGATATATTTTGAATACAAGATTGCAACGACAAGTTTCTTATCAATCATTGTTTTGTATCTTTGACAGTTACGCAGATATAAGTTGAACAGTACATATCTTTCCTGAAAACAGGTAGGTTATAGAAAAACATATTATTGCTCTATTTTGAATACAAGATTGCAACGACAAGTTTCTTATCAATCATTGTTTTGTATCTTTGACAGTTACGCAGATATAATTTGAACAGTACATATCTTTCCTGAAAACAGGTAGGTTATAGAAACAAATATTATTGCTCTATTTTGAATACAATATTGCAATGACAAGTTTCTTAACAATCATTGTTTTGTATCTTTGACAGTTACGCAGATATAAGTTGATCACTGGAAAAAAACCACCCTGTATATCTACAGAGTGTGTTACGAAAATCGCCCCAAGTTATTACTCCATTATTTATGCACCAATTTTAACAAACAAAAGGTAAATAATATAATAATAAAAACACCATGAAGTGTCCAGTTTCTTTGTTTTTTTTAATTACCTCCAAGGTCAATCAACAATCAACGTTTATTTTTAAACTGCCCTGTATATTTTTTATCATAGCATCTGGTAAAGAATGCATTTCTAAATCCAATAAAGTGAATCTTTCTGGTGTTTAGAAAACATTTATTTCTAATAAAATCAACTAATAAGAAGCAACATTAAACTATAAGCCAGCAAGGACACACACAATTACAACACCAGAAACAGCAATTACATAAGAACCCAAAAGAGCCATACAAGGAAGTACAAGCAAGAATTTACATGAATCGCCATTAATAACTACAACACTCTAAATGATAGCATCAAGATTCTTATTTATGATTTAATGTTTATCCAAAAATGAATTGGTTCTCTGTTCGATACAGTTTTCAAGATTTAAAGCCATGTTTCAAATAATTGAGATAGGTCTGTAATTTCCGAGGTCAGTTCTCTCTCCACCTTTATACAACGGAATAACAGTGTCTTTCTTAAAATTAATTGGAAAATAACAATCTTCGAAGCACCTATTATGTATAGCAGGAAGAGGTATAGAGAATAAGTCTTTTATGCATTTTAGTATTTTGATGCTTATGACGTCTGGTCCTGTTGCCCTAGTTAATTTAATTTGTTTAATTATTGTCTCTACTTCGCTGTTATCTATTTCCCTTAAAAAGAATGTATCTGTGACAAAACTTTTTGTTTTTGGTGCATAATGTGTATTTTACTCAATGCTGTCAGCATTATTTTTTCCTACGTTAACGAAGTGTTCATTGTATTTTTGTGCTAGTTGATATAGTTATATAGCATGCCAAACACAGTTTGGCAGCAGACTTACCTTGAAGTCAATTTGTAAACAAAACTAACTAAACACAGTTTGAAGAATTTTATTGTTTTTTTTTGTTTATTAATATTGGTCTATAAATAATAGATTTATGGTTTGTCGACGATTTCATAAGAAAACCCAATATATGTATGAATAAAGTAAAAAAAATACTTATTTAAATAATTGCTGAATTTGGTAATTTCCTTTTATCAGTATCTAACTTCCATCTCTGATCGAATGCGCGTATAAAATCCTCAATCCTCTATATACTTTAACATATTATTAAGAGCAACTTATCATCCTTAATATAGCGGTTGTCTCTTCATGGTCCCAAGTTACGTGTCATACTTTCAAAGCGAGACATGACCGCCGGTGTACACGTGTACGGATTTATCCTCTAACACTGTGCACCATCGTTTCGTAATTTGTTATTCACTACAGATGCCGTACAATTCCCTGAAGCTTGCCTCAAAAATGTCGCGCTGATCTTAGACAATTTACGCGACAGAATATTTTAAGTCTCCATCTAATAATAAAACTGAACAAGAACAGAACAATACAAAAATTAAATTTAAGGTTTTATCCATATTAAGAATTGATTATATTTAAGGTTGTAATATTTAGTTGTAAGTATAACATTTGTATATAGTACAAAAATTGTTTAAGTTTGAACTGTGTGAAATTGTTTAAGCGTGTCACTTTTAATTTTTTATTAATAACAACTTTCTTGTACACATTTATGGAAAATCTTACTGAAACAGGGTTAATTATGAAGGTACTGCGTACTTTTTTTTTAATATCAATGTCAAAACTTAAAATGGTTTAAACTTCGCCATGGCCGAATGTACCTTTGGCTCCCCTACATTAGCAAATCACAGATTATTTGCCATAGCCGTAACGTTATAACGGTACACGAGCACACACCCTCGATAAATTCTGACATGTAAAATAACCTTTAACACGACAATCCGCCTAAAAGCGGTAACTCCAGCGGGGGTTCCCCCTAACACATCACGCCTTAATTACGAAAACACCGGTGACATATGTGATGCGTAATAATAAGACGTGCAGATTATACAAGTTTATTAAGCCGCGCTATTAGTGTTAATCGCGGCTTCAACAACTTATAATTAACGATCCGGATAAGCGGGTAATTAATTACCCGTCTTTGCGCTCCTTAAAAAGCGGCCGCGGTTAAAGGCCGCCGGGTGAGTTAACTACACCCCCCTAAAAAGACAACGAGTAGCTGTTAGTTAATCGCACCTTATTAGGTGTGGCTGTGGAAAGAAAATGATTTCGTGATTATTAAGCTTCGACAAGTTTCAGTGCCCTTATTTACTTGTAAAGTCTGTGTGGTTACTTCTTCTGGATGCAATTAAAGTGGTATGGTTAATGAAGTTAACGTCGTAAAGGAGCAATTGTTGGTAGCCCCTGCGAATTGAGTCGAGTTGGTTTTAGTTACTTTTAAGGACTGTTTTAGGTGGCCGTTAAATCGTCTACTTAGTGAAAATGCTTTGCTGGATATTGAACCTGGAGCTCATCGTAAAATGCTGTATTTTCTCAGGTATAATTTTATACACCCACATAATAAAATAAGGTATATTTTGTATTAATGACATATTAAAAAGCAATTGGATTAGGCGGTATAAAATTTTATGTAGTTGCGGTGCTGTAAATATAAGGATGATTGTTCTTCAAATTTTGATCGTTCGTAAGTAACCCCCCGAATATTTTGTATTATTTACAATGGTAATAAAAAAGGGGCAATAAACCGAATTGGGTTGATAGGTAGGAGTTTTACGATTTCGCGTTCCCTCCACTTTATCCTCTATAATTTATCGGTGCGGCTACGCACTTTATTCAATTGATGGTTAATTTATATCAATTCTGCCCAGGTTTACGCGGAGTTATGGAAATTGGGTCAAATATCAAATATCCCAATTTATTTCTAACCTAATTTATGCCCTTTATTTGCGCACCGCGCGATCGCTTGCCCCTCCTCGCCTTTTTAATCTGCGATTTCCCGCTCACAATTATAACTTCGGGTGGATTACTTGGGCGAAGAGACGTGCTCCAGTTTTAATTATAGTCGAGTAAATTATGGGGCATTTCAGGTCGCTCAATTTATCGTCGACGCTAAATAGTTTATGAAAACGTTGAGAAAACATTCTCCTTCTCGCACAACTCCCATTTATCTCCCGCTGGAATCACAGGTCCCTCCCAAATTTCGCCATTCATACAACTACAGTGTCTACACTGAATAAGTGGATTCGGATATCCATAATTCAAGATGAATTCTTTACGAGTTTGTAGATTTTGAAGCTTTAGATTTTTATAACGCCTCGGGAGGTTTGTGCCCAATTTTTAACTTTAAGTTTCTTAACACATCACTACATAGGTCAATGTTGGAGGCATCTACTTCGTGACACATGATGAAATTAAATAAAACAAACAATTTTCTTTGTTTACTTCACACTGTTTAATAAAATTAGTGACTATAGTTTCGGTCACGTTCTGATCATTATCAAAGTAAAAGCAGAAGAGTAAAATAAAATACAAATTAAACAAATATTTATACATATCTGTAATACAGATTTGAAAAGTGGGGAGTAAACTAGATCTGCCTGGTCGTTAATGAACTTAATTCAGAATTGGGCGAAAACATATTCGACTATGGTATAGATATGTGGATGATATCCTGGCGTCCTTCATAGGGGCATATAGACAATTAAATCAATTTTTAAATTTTATAGACTCGATTCACCCGAAAATAGTGTTTACCGTTGAAAAGGAGCAGCACATTTTTTTTAAATATTTACATTTGTCAATAACGAATAATAATAACGTTTTCAAATTTGAAGTGTACAGAAAACCTACATTTACAGACACCTTAATTCCAATTAACTCTAGACACCCCATTAGTCATAAATTAGCGGCATTCAACTCAATGATTTTCAGAACTCGCATATTACCTTTATCCGCAAATGATTATAAAATACAAATTAATATTATTCGGAAATTAGCACTTAACAATGGATCTACTACCAAAACACTCAATAATTTAATAAAAAAAACAACATCGTAATGACATTAATAAGACCATGTATGCAGCGCATAACTCCGAAAATAAAACGTTTTAATAATAAAATGTTAGTCCCTAACATTTTTCGGAGAAGTCAGCTTCAAAATTGCTAAGATACAAGGGCTGTTTGACGGAAGAGTGACTTTTTAATGAAAACGTTATTTTTCTGTTCAAAATATATTTTATTTGTCAACATAACACCCTTTCAAGTGTACACACTTAGCCCGGCGAGTTTACAATTTTTTTAAACCTTCCAAAAAGTAATCTTTCGGAAAGTCTTCAAAATATGCATTTGTGTCGGTTATCTCCTCTTCATTTGCCTGAAATCTTTTTCCACACAGCCATTTTTTTAAATTTGGAAATAAGAAGAAATCACTGGGAGCCAGATCTGGCGAATATGGCGGATAAAGCAGTAATTCGTAATGCAATTCAGTCAATTTAGTTGTAGCAATTGCAGACGAATGAGAGGGCGCATTATCGTGATGGAACAACACTTTTTTTCTTCATCAAATGCGGTCGTTGCTTTTCAAGTTCGGCATCAATACATGTCTGCATAATCAGCATAATACTGGCCAGTTATGGTTTTTCCTTTTTGTAAACAATTAATAAAGATTACACCTTTAGAATCCCAAAAAACTGTGGCCATGACCTTATTGGTCGAAAAAAGTGTGTTTGCCTTTTTGGGAGCATATTCGCGTGGAGAAATCCAGTATTTAGACTGTATTCTTGTTTCTGGAGTATAATGATGTATCCAAGTTTCATCTACTGCGACATATCGACGAAAAAAATCCTTTGAGTTATGTTGAAAAGGGCCAAACATTATTCTGAATTCTTAATGCGAGCGCGCATTTGATCACCATTAAGCAAACGCGGCAACCATCTCGCGGATAGCTTTTTCTTATTGAAATGTTCATGCAAAATATTGTATACCCGTTCGGTTGAGATGTTTACTTCATTAGCTATCTCACAAACTTTTATTCGACGATTGCCAATTACAAGGCCATAGAGTTTATTAACCATTTCTGGAGTAGTCACAGTAAATGATGGTTTCGGACGATCTGCATCAACCGTGCTCATATGGCCACTTTTAAAAGCAGAAACCACTTACAAATCATTCCATGGGACGGAGCAGATTCTGGATAATATTTACGTAACTTTTCCTCGGTTTCTTTAATTGTTTTTTCCGTTGATCTGTCATTTAAGCATATCATTAATGTATGATTTGTACAGAGAAATCGTTCATTAATAACCCCCATTAATGAACGATTTGTTTTAATAAACTATTTTAGTATAGGCCACCAAACATACTATATTCAAATGTCACTGTAAAACGTCAAACGTGATTTATAAGTTATTTGTGGCTATTATGGATCTCGAAGACGCTCTAATATTGACCCCGCCAGAAGTTTTGGAGAGTGCCAATGTTGCTTCATTGTGTTTGCTCCCGGAAAAAAGCAGGTCTTTATACGAAAAGACATACGGAGAATTTACAACATGGTGCGCAGAGAAGCAGGTAACGCGCCATTCGGAATCTGTTTTATTAGCGTATTTTGCTGATATTGCGGGAAAAGGTCTGTTGGCAAGCTTATGGCCGAAATATTCAATGCTTAAAGCGACATTAAATATAAAAGAAAACATTGATATAAGCAAATTCAATAAATTGATCATGTTCATTAAACGACAAAAAGAAGGATATCTGCCGAAAAAATCCAAAGTACTCGAAAAAGAACACATCCAACGATTCCTATCTGATTCTCCAAACAGTGTCTTCTTAATGACTAAGGTAATGAAATAATGACCAACTGAAAATATAAACATCGTATTACATTTCAGGTTGCAATGATTTTTGGAGTAGCTGGAGCATTAAGAAAAGATGAATTATTGAAATTAGAGAAAGATAATGTTCAGGATATGTCATCAAAATTTTTAGTTACAATTAAGGCGTCCAAAACACAAACAAATAGAATTTTTACAGTGGTGGACAATGAAGAAAAAACATTGTTAACATTAATTAGAAATTACATTTCATTGAGGCCAAGACACACTCCACACAATAGATTTTTTATTTTCTATAGAAATGGCGTCTGCTCCACCCAACCTGTAGGCATCAATACATTTTCCAAATTACCGTCACGAATTGCAACATTTTTAAAATTAGATCAGCCTCATCTTTATACAGGACACTGTTTCCGACGATCGTCTGCTTCAATTCTTTCCGACGCTGGTGCAGACTTCGCAGCTATTAAACGACATGGTGGCTGGAAATCCACTTCAGTTGCTGAAGGATACATAGAAAATTCAATTCAAAATAAAATAAACATCGCTGAAAAGATTCTCTCGACAAATAATTCAAAAGCACCTCATACGAGTGCTAATAATAATAATGAAACAGAAAATTCCACAACAAGTGTCGAAGACAATAACTTAAACTTAAATTTTAGTTCAGAATACCAGAAAACTGAAAATACTATGTCTATTCCTGGTTTTAATTTCAGCAATTGCACAGTTACTAATCTAACTATAAATATAGACAAACACAGTGCAACTTAAAAATTAGTAATCTTACAAATTAGTTAATAGGTTTTGAATCATTTGTATATGTATATCACAATAATTATCACAATTAATTTGATTTTTTAAACTTTTTTATTGCTAATAAGATCAACGAAAAAATATTGTAACCAACACGTAAGATTAATCGGCGATTAATAATCTCGACAATTAACGCGCTCGCTCGCTCCGCTCGCTCACGCGTTAAAATTTCTCGATAATTAATCGCTCTCATTAATCAACTTGTTGGTTAAATAACTATTTCACGTAGAAAATAATGTTTAATCAACACTCGATTTTTTTTTTATATATTTACAAAACAACGAAAACAGTTTCCTTCAAATAAGTATGAAACATAATCTATCGGTCAGATTGGTGCCAAATTTTGACAGTAGACCTCCGAAAGACCTCAGGAGCTAGCAACATAATCATTATAACGAAAGTGTTACCAACCTTTGAAAAGTCACTCTTCCGTCAAACAGCCCTCGTACTTAATAAACACAATGTTGCATTCAAATCATGCGTTAAATTATGCAACGCCATATTTAATGCAAAAACATGAATTCATCATTTCAACATATCAGGAATTTACAAATTAACTTGTGAAGATTGTAAACGGGTTTACATTGCCCAGTCTGTGTGTAATTTCAACATTATTTTGAAAGAACATATGAGAGCATTTGAGTCGTATAGAATCAAAACTCACGATATCAAAAATCATCGAAATCGAGTTTTTTTTATTTGAAATTTTGCTCTGAAATCAAATATGGCGTCGGTTCGAGTCCAAACTCACTATATCCCGAGGAAAATCTTATCAGAAATAGGGGTTTGGAGTCAAAACTAACATTATCCATTGGATATTGGTACTTTTGACACCAACTGATTTTAAACCAATCACAAGCCATCTTAAGGCCGTCAACCTCACCCGAAGGTTACTGTTAATAACCTATTTTTGGGGCCTAGTTTTTATGGATTTGTTTTGTTCTAATAAAATTATTTTTATTGCACATATAATTAGATATTTTATTAATTGTATAACTATTAGGGAATCACAACTGCTCGTAAATCCGGTTCTCCCCGGTGAAAGAACAAGTAAAATAAAAAAGGACCCTAGCAAGTGTAAAACCAATATTCAACGAACTGTAAGGTAACGGTTTTTGACAGCTTTTTTAAAAAGAAAAACAACATGTTTTTCCACTCCCTGCATGGCAAGTACACTGTTGTAACATTGATTTGATGGAAGTAAGCCCCACTTACCGATAAAGCTTTGGTTACAATGAACAACGGGAAGTAAGTAAACACTTACCTCCCTCAGGGAAGTAAGTAAAACAATTTCAGTAGCGTACCTTCTCTGGCACCACTCTTTATAACACTTATACGCTTTTTAATAAGGCCCCTTCGACTACTCCGGCAGTAGGAAGGAACAGGCAGCATCTGCAGTCTCTTCAATTGTCATTTCTTGTTTATTTTAATTGAATTCATTTTGCAATTGCAACGAATGCAATTTCTGACATTCATACTTTGTTTGAAAAATTGTCTTAGCAACCAAAGCCGTACTGACATTTTGTTCAAGTTGCGAAAATAAATTAATCAAACACAAACAATTAAATCAACTTAATAAATAATACTTAAATGATAACTATTATTTAAAACAATGGAAACATAAAGTTATTATTAAATACTTATCTTTCTTTCAGGTACCAAGCAAAATCAATGCCGGACTATCCCGGGACAAGGAAAATAAAAAAGGACCCTAGCAAGGGTAAAAACAATGTTAAACGAACTGCAAGGTAATAGTTATTTAGGCATTAAGGGAGGTAAGTATTGTTTACCAGTCGAGGTCGAGTTTGCGCCCGAGCGACAGCGCAATAAAGTCCGAGACTGGTCAAAACTTACCTCTCGAATTGCTTTAACTGTTTTTCCACTCTTGAAGTTAGTTTAATTGTTTATGTTTGATTAATTTATTTTCGCAACTTGAACAAAATGTCAGTACGGCTTTGATTGCTAAGACTATTTTTCAAACAAAGTGTGAATGTCATCAATTGCATTCGTTCAGTTATAAAATGAATGCCAATGAAAATAAACCAGAAATTGCAATTGAAGAGGCTGCAGATGCTGCCTGTTCCTTCCTACTGCCGGAGAAGTAGAAGGGGCGTTATCAAAATGCGCATAAGTGTTTTAAAGAGTAGTGTCAGAGAAAGAACGCTATTGAAATTATTTTACTTACCTCCCTGAGGGATGTCATATTCTACTTACTTCCCGTTGTTCATAGTAACTACAGCTTTATCGGTAAGTGGAGCTTACTTGCATGAAATCAATGTTACAACTGTGTACTTATCATGCAGGGAGTGGAAAAAGGTTGTTCACTGATTTTTTTAAATAGAAAAAAAAATGCTTATTTAAAACATTGTAATCATAAAGTTATTATTAAATACTTATCTTTCTTTCAGGTACCAAGCTAAATCAAAGCCGGAGTATCCCAAATGTAAAGACATCAAAGGAAAATATCTTTGCAAAACGCTATCTATGAAGGATATTAAAAGCTTTCATGCCATGTTTAATAAAAAGAATGGGCGTGAGTATCAAAATCAATTTATACTCAAATTAGTAGATATTAAAAATGTCAAACGGCGTAGGCCAAATCAATCAAAAAAGGCATTACCAACCAAAAAATATAAAACACAACAAATAACAACAACATATTTTGTTATAAACTGCAACAAAGAAATAATCCTGGTATGTTTACAAAGCTTTGTTTCAATTTTGGGTGTATCCAGATTTATAATTAATAATATCACAAAACAATTCCATACAGACAGGTGTTTGACAGAAAAAGAGCCGGATTCAAAACGCATCGGAGTTTATCCAAAGAAAACAATGTGTAATAGCGTTTATTAACAAATTTTATTGTTCAGAATCCCACAATTGCACAGAGCGAGTTAATTGACGGTACCTTTCCTCTGAGTTAAATATTGTAAAGTTATGGAGAGTGTATCAGGTGGAACATGGAAACGATAATAATACGAAATTAAAGCAATCGTATTTCAGAATGATTTTCAACACAAACTACAACTAAGGCTTTGGGTCGCCACTAACAGATGTGCGTTCTGGATGCTTAAACCTGGACGAACAAATAAAAAAGGAAGCTAATTAGCCTACAAGAGTAAATCTTTTAACTGAAAAGCGAGTCCACAAACTGAGGGCCAAAGCATGTTTTAAAACATTTCGGGATATGGATGAAAAAATACTAATTTCTTTTCTCTATCTTTTGACTGTGAAAAGCATCTTCCTATACCGAAGCTGCCCGATCAGTCAACTTACTATAGTAAGTAAATATACGTAGAAAATTTTACAGTGTTAAAGGTCATAGTAAATCGTTGTTAAATCCTAACGCAGTAATGTCATTCTGTGGACTCAAAATGAGTTCCGTCGTGATTCTAATATGATATCTTCATGCATGTTTAACATCTTGTGTACAACAGACATGACTCGTTACCGCAAAGGTCGTCTGGTATCAGATGGGTGTGCTACTCAGAATAAAAATTCTACTTTTCTGGCCATGTCCAGTTACTGGTTGTATTTAAAATTAAGGAAATAGAAGTTGAATTTTCCGGTAACAGCTTTATCCCCCCGGACAAGGTTTTTGGGTTTATTGAGAAGGACATCAAAAAAAGAGAAATAATGGCAACGAAAGAAGAAATTTATGAATTATATCGAATTATGCTACACTTAAACAAGTTGGGCAGGATTGTGAAGTATTCGATTTCAGAGAATCAAAGAACAATGCAATGAAGGCGATAGTATCGAGGCATTTCAAAATCTCACAATGCAAACGACTTATTATTCACAAATCAAAACAAGGAAAAATAAAGATTCGGGGAGAGACAAGTTAAAATTTGGTCCAGGGGGTTTCAAAATCACTACTAAAACAAGGAAAGAGAACTATTGATTTAAAGCCAAGATTATTGAACTGCAAAAGCATGTGACCCAAGAGAAAAAGGCAGGCGTTCAGAAACTCCGCGAAAAACACTATGGGACAAACTGGAGAGAATGGTCTGATTTGGAGTTTTTCAAAATGTTACTAATGGAGCAGTTGTTTACATTATTATTTTACATTATTATTATTGTACATTATTTTAAACCTTTTTTTTAATTAATAGAAATATTATTCTTATCTTATAAAGTAATCTTTAGTTTTTGAAACTTAATGTAAATTTCATTGCCTATCGTTTCACTTATATGGAGAAATAAATTACTTACTTAGTTAGTTACTCTTAACTAACAATATCCCAAGGGTATTGGTTCAAAACTCACATTATCCACATATTGGTTATAAAACTAACATTATCCAATTTTTAACTGCTTTTATTATTAAAATGCCTTATAAAAAAAGCATTTTTTTATTTTACAATTCATTTTGTAGTACTAACAGGATGAAATCAAATCATTTGCAAAATTCGGGGAAATAGATTTTGGTATTTGGATATTGTGAGTTTTGATTTTATACGAGTCATTTAGATTTAACCATGATAATTAAACATTTGCTAACCACCTCATAGAAAATTGATATACTTTTGGGACGGATGTACTACAGATACTTCATTTCGCCGAGAAAGGTCTTAAGATTAAGTCCCTCGAAATTCTAAAAACCAGGCGTAATCCCGAATATCCGGTCATTAACAACCAGACATACCTCTTTTACATAAATAGGTGTTTTTATTTTATTTTACTCTAAGTTTGATAATGATCAGAACGTAATCGAAACTATAGCCCCTAATTTTAATAAGCAGTGTGATATAAACAAAGAACAGTGTTTGTTTTATTTCATAACATCACTACATGTTTAATGAAAGAATTCAGTGCAATTATTCACTTGTAAAGTTCGTGTAGGTTGCCATTTAAAAAAAAAGTCGTTCACTTTGAAAATAACATTGTCAGAACGTGTCGCATCACAAGAAAAAAATGAAATTCATTAAATTGTGATAAATAATGAGGTATTAATCTGTTGGTAAAAACATTGTTAATACATAATAAAGGCTCTACGGAGAAGATTCCTTACTTTTTATTCACCCTGTATATGAGTTCATTGGTCGAGTAAAGGATATTACTATAATTAGATGACATATTTAAGCGACAGTCTGTGAAAATACTGAATACTGAAATTGTCACGTACTGTCGATATCAGGATTTTGCTAAGAATTGATAGTTATTATTAGCCGGTGGCTGCGTGATAACAGAATAATGGAAATCGTGTATTAATAGAGAGGATTTAATATTTCCATTATAAAATTGTGTATCAGTGAAACTCTCTGACAATGATAATGTCGATGTTAATTAAAGCCGCATAAATATGGACTGCATAATGCGGATTGAAATAATTATTAACGAATTTGGAAAATGGAATTAATACGTACGTATCGGGGCGCGGATAAATAATGAATTTAATCTAGTAGAAAATAAAGTGACGCCGGCAATCGGGCATTAAAACCAATAAATAATGCAGACGCGAACGATTTATTAATGGGGATGCACCCGATCGGGTGCATTATTATCGGAAATCGTGCGCGCATCTCCTGCACTCGTTTCGGACAATGCATCAATTGAGTCAATTGCGGCGTTTGCGGTTAATTAACAATAACCAGTGACAATGCAATTGCACTTCGGGGTTGCCGTGGCAACGGTCAATTCAAGACACATGCCACGAGGGAATATGAACATGTCGCATGCACCAGTAATATTGCATATGCGCGCGTACACCTGGACGTATTGCATTCGGACTCTGTGGTCACTGGATTTGAATTGAATTGATTATTGTTACGTGGTCGGAATCTAAATAACGACCTGCACGTTTTCCCCTCGTACGTACACCATTATCGGCAAACTGCATAAAACCCAGGGATGCACACGTAAAAATATATACATCAAATTCGAGCGCTGCAATATTTTTAACGCGTCGTGCCATAAATAATACAACAGCCAACAAAGCCAAACATTTTTCATGTATTTCCTTAACTGTTTCAAGAATACCGCATATCAATTTTAAAGCGGGCATTAGCGGAATCTCGGTGTGTGACTTATTCATGAGTCGGTTCATCAACTTGTGTTAGCTTAGTCTACTTGGAAAAGATAACCCCCTCGTTAATTGATATCGATTAAGTATCAGTCCGTAAGTAGCTTATACTCGTTACACCAATGAGCAGACCTTAACTCCAGGACAAGTATTTAAATACTGTCATTGTATACGTAATTACATATTCAATCGTGTTTAAACTTAAATTTAGGTTTGGTTGACTTAATCCTATCAACTATGCTAAACTGTATATCCATCGATTTTTGAATATTTGCTTAATGCTTTCCACTAAAACGAGACTCTTAACATTTTTTCTTATACAAGCACCATCCTGATATGCATTATTATTACTAGTACAGAGCGCTCGAGAAAGTATTGTCAACTTTTCAAACTAGTTCCAATGAAATAATGACGAATAATCTGTGATGTAAATAAGAATAATGAGAATGGCATTTGAAAAAAACTAGTTACATTATTTGCTTGTAACCTAGGTAACATGTCAGCAACGTTGCAAAAGATTTTATGAGTTTAATCTTGAACAGTGTCATCTATTAGTATCGAGCGTAAAAGTTGCCACCACTTTCTTCTTCGCTCTGTAGAAGTATCATAATTTTTATTGTTATTATTTTACAAATACTATTGTTATTGGAATATTTGAGATATTTTGTACCATGCATATTTTACATATTTTACACCAAAACTACCCAAAACTGAAAAACGCGTACTCTGGGTATCCTGCTGAAGACTACTTCTAACAGCACGTTTACACCAAAACGACCCAAAAGTAAAAAACGTTTATTCTGGTTATCCTGCTGAAGACTGCTTCTAACAGCACGTTAACACCAAAACGACCCAAAAGTAAAAAACGTTTGATATTTTGCTAAGTCAAAAAAGGCAAAATAACATATTATTAGTCATAAGTGTATAGAGCTCAAATTTACACAGAAATTCTTCTCTCGGTTACGAATATATCTTCATTGAGCGATAATTTAGCAGTTGCTCATAAAATAAAACAAAGTTATAGTTGTATATTCGATATTTAACGAATATTTGCAATCTAGGGATACCCAAAAATCAGGTCAAAAGATGTCAATAGGGTCTTCCTGAAAAAAAATAATATAACCTTTTTGTGTCTTAACGTAAAGTTTATAACCTGTAATTAAACATCCCACAGAGAAAACGTTTGGTTTTCATTGTAACTTATCAACAAACAACATACAATATCGTAAAACTTACACATTTTGTCACGTGACCGACGAAACGCTGTTATTGGCCGAGCGGCACTGTGACGTCTTTGCGCATGTTGGCGATCGGGAGTCAGTGCATAAGGGATAGGAATCGTGGATTAATACGACTTAGAATCCAGTCTGACATAAAATAAGTTCTGATGGGTTAGTAAAGGGACAGCCAGATAATCTGATAGCAGTTCACGTGTTAATGGTTCCCGACTTTTTCTCAAAAAGTGAATTTTTCAACGTAGCCGAAACGCGTGGAGTCGCATATAATTTTCCAAATCCTCTTCCAGCTGTAAGAACAAATAAAATACTGTTTAAACTTTGCAATATATCCTACATCTCATACGAATTGGTAATGCTGATTTCAAAATTTGTAATTATTGATCATCTAATCAATTTATAAAATCAACAGTTTGCTACAAATATTGTTTCAACATGTTTTTTAGTTTTAACTAAACGTTTGTGTAAGAACATATTGTACAAAATCTCACAGTACTTTAAAAAAGTAATAATGATATGGAAGGTATTGTTTTAGAATGGAACCCACAAAACTATTTTGAGGTTATGTTATTACTAATGTATATATATATAATCGGAAATCCCCTTGAATACCCATTACTAATGATGATAGTTAATTATATATATTTATCGAATTTCGTCGATAATTTATTGAAAAATTATGTACTTACATTAAAATGGTCTTCACAAAAATAGTGAGACGTCAAAGTGACACTCGCGGAATCACTTCGGACTTGTTGTAACCCCCTTTTCCGCATATCCCCTGTTGGGACGTTTATAAACAACTTATTTGATTCGCATTTACTGCTGCTATTACATCCAGGCACAATGCAATACTTATTCGTCCTTTTTTTCGTAAAACCGACGTTTTCTTTCTGTCGCTCCATTGTAAGCAATGCTACAGCTGAGCGCCACGTGCGTTGTGACGTCACAGCCACATGGCGGGCTTTCGGGACTTTTTCAAACGCCGTTAATTTTAAAATCGTGTTTGCCAATTACAACGATTTGTCTCAGCACAAAAATTAGTGCCAAGGATGTTTTTAATGTGTCTAGAGTTCAGTTTCAAGGTTTCTGAAAAGTCGCGGAAGACCCTATTAACGCTTAAATAAATTATAATTAAAAACATTATAATAATCATAATAATAATTTATTTGAGTCAAATGCCGAATTGAAAAGAACTAATTAGGTATGAACATATACAACGAAAACTTTAAAAACTGAATACCTGGGCCACATAATGAAAGATTACAAATTGAAATATTGCTTCATCAAATGAAAGAAACAATGTTAGCAAATGCAGAGTGTCTTGGATAAACTATGTAAGGGAGTTGTTAGGCTGTAGCAACATTTCTGTAGCTATATATTATTCTCAGAGCTCTGTAAAAAGTATTTCTACAATAATCAATCAAATTACGTTTATCTTTTTTCACATACAAAATGTGAAAAAAAGTAAAGGTAATTTGATTGATTATTATTATTGCTGTAGCTGTAGCTATTCCAAGCGCATCTTCGTTTCGAGCATAACAAGAAGTAGATATACAACGACTTTTCGAAAATTTACACATTAAATCATACCTGCTGCAAGAAACCGAAAAAAACCTAGAAGTTGGAAGTTGGAAGGAGAAAATGAGAAAAGCCGGGAATAATCTGAAGTGATGGCACAAATAAGGAGAAAAGGGAAAAATGTCTTCATGAGATTTGTATAAGCATTAGCTGCTTGAAATCGTGAACTATCTTTGCTATAACAATAACGATATACGACGCTATAACTCGATACTATAATCATAGAAGCCCAAACATGGGTATTCACAGGCTTAAATAGACTTTGTTCTCCTACCCCATTTATCTTATAACATTTTTGCTAGTCTATGTGCAAAGATGCAGCCAACATTTATTAGAAGCACAGAACCGAACCGAAGAATAAGAAAATATATAGAAAATATCAGTCATCATTTATTTTGGAAAATATTAATATTTGCACAGATTCTAAAATTTAAAAAAAACCTATCACAGAATTAAGATACCTACTGAAATGAGCAATATATGACTGAAATCGTAAAACGTAAGTGAAACGTAAGTAAGAATAAATAAATTATCTATAACATATCAAAGATCATAATTTATCTTTGAAAATATTAATATTTGCACACTTATAAAAAAATCACAGAGTAAAGATACTCGAGTGAGCAATACTTGGTTGAAATCGTAAAAAGTTATTACTCGATACATTATTAATAACAAATATAGGAACCCAAAAATGGACTAGTTTCCAAATTAACTTTATTCGCCACTGTCTCTGGTCTCATAATATTTTTGCTAGTTTTTCTGCAAAGAGGCAACACAAATTTATTACAAGTATCGAACTCTACTTAGAAATTAAAAAAAATGTGTAGAAAATATCAGAATCATAATTTATTTTTGAAAATATAATCAATTCTTTGCACTAATTCTACCAAAACTCGAAAAATTAAGAGACTGGGATCGGTAATAGTTGGTTTAAATCATAAACAGTGAAATTGTCGATAAAATAATTTTAACAATATTAGAAACCCGACAATTTGTATGCACAACGTGCTAAATTGACTTTAAAAATTAAAGTAATTGTTGGTAAGATAGGTCAAATTAACTCAATCGTTTGGATAAAAAGATAAATAATTCTTAAAAATAAGATAATATTTGATGAATAGTTTAAAAATTTTCTGACTTTGTTCGCCACTAACTCATAATATTTTTGCTAGTTTTTGTGCCTAAATATATATCAAGTGGAATATTTTTCGCTTATTGTAACTTTCAAATATAAAAATATGTACTTGGCAATACCTAGCAATAATCATAACTTATTTTAACAAAAAAAAAGCGTTCAAGAAAGTGGGGACAACGTTTAAGCTAGATACTAGATTACACTGTTGTGTCATCACTGTTGTGTTTGTGAATGAAGATGCGAAGCAAATATGTTTTGCAATGTTGCTGAAATGTTTCCTCGGATACAATCAAATTATTTAACTGTCTGTTTTTATTTTCAAATGTCATTATTTCGTTGGAACTAGTTGGTAAAGTATTCGCACAAATTTTATCAAAAATATGTTTTGTAAGGACATACCATGAATTTATTTAAAGCAGATTTCTCATTATTTTCGGACTAAATTGCCATAACTGCCATATTGCCATAAACAACAGTGCAACTCTCTTTTTCTCTGTTTCACTCCAATACTCTACATTTTTGTTGTTAAAGATATGAAGTGGTTTGAGTACCATGTGTGAAATAAAGAGGGCTATTTCTTACCTAAAGATCTAAAGCGGCCAATACGTGCTGAATTGAGATCGCTTTATCCAGTCTCTTGACTGATTTGATTTGGAACCCTTAAAACCAGATGGGGGGTTGGGGGGTCGAATGAGATAGCGTACCAGGGCGTTAACGTAGGCAGCCTTGCGATGCTGGTCACGCGCCGAAAATAAAACGTTACAACAGCAATATTCAGAATCATTAATTTTCTAAGCATAACTATATGGTTAGTTATTCTAAATGCTAAATAGTCGATCTGGCAGTTTTTGTCTAAACGGAATATTCTACTCTAGAAAATAAAGGATGTCTAAAAATCTGTATTTTCAATTCATAAGTTTTATAGGATTTGTTTCATCGTTCCTTCATTTATACAAAGAGTACGTAGATTATCTTAAAATATAGATTTTGCTTCTACCATCCGTGTGGCTTACCAGGGTCAGCAAAATCTCAATAAAAAACAAATATTTATAAAAAAATTATTTGGTTTAAATTAAAAATTTGAATTTAATAAAACTTAAATTTGAAAACGCACTGAAATATTTCCACTAAAGTCAAAACTTAAAGATGGTTTTGAAAACAAAAGACTATTGGAGATATGTGTTAATATTGCAGTTTTTTGAACTAAGAAATATATTTGCAACATATTTTTCGTATTTATAAGTAGAAATATACACAGCTTGATTTGACCTAATACTGAATGATAAAACCTTAAATTTTGGATATTTATCATTATGCCTTGACCAATAATGTTAAAAAATGTCTTTTTGAGACTATATAACATTGATATACCTATTTCTGCAACAACACAATGGGATGTATTGTGTATCAAAAAACCTTAACAGTAACATGTACGTTATTCGACAGCACCACATTCAAATATCAAATTATCCTCATTTGATATTCGAATGTAATATAGTCACACAAGGGACACAGTTTTTGATATACAACACACCTGAATGAAAAATATTTTTTTATGATGACTCGTATTTTATTGGAATATAAATGTTACTTAACTAACGTAAACTATTATTGAAAACTTTATATTATTTTAATATTTAACACAAATGAACCTGAAATGATATCATTGGTTAGAATTGTAGATTAGATTATAGTAGATTTGATTATAGTAGATAATTGTAGATTATTGTAAGTTAGATTAGATTGTAAATTATTAGTAACTTGAAGATCATATTAAATTGTTTATTTATACACACGTATGTATATGTTAGGTTGGGTTAAGTTAGGTTAGTATTGGTTAAGCATGTATACATAGTTATTTGCTTATACATAGAGTATGTATAAATACGGAATTGCATATACATGTAGTATATAATTATCCCTACTCAACTTCAATTGATTAAAACGTGCATATACCGGATGTTAAAAAAAATAGCTTATTGTGCAGAATTAGATTCTAGATCATTTTTTTCTTTACTATGGTGTATTACAATTACCATTTTGCTAATCGACTATATCTCGGAAACAGTTTAGTTGGGGAATCAAGTGGACTATTTTTAGTTTTATTATATAATTGGGTAACATATATGAACATATTTTTTTAAATACCCTGCATTTTATGGTATACAAATGTATTCCTTTATCTAAAATAATAGATTATTTTATACAAATATATAATATATTCGATTAGTTACATCAAGACATTAGTTATTGGATCATTTTTATAATAAAATTAGCTATGTATGTATTTGGTAATATATAATTAATTTATATATTTTTTATCTCTACTTCAGAAACATTCTGCTTTTTTGGATAATACATTCCGTCAATGGGGATTTTGGCAATCTGTTTCCCTGAGGCAGCAAAGAAAAATGTAAATTTGCAATCAAACATTGGCAGTATTGTCAATTAGCGTGTGATGCCAGTTAAGTGGATACGGGCAAAATGGATGAATGCGTTCCCATTTCAACAGGGAATTCACATCAAACACATTTTGTGTACGTCGCACTGAGCCCACATTTTTTTGTCACAGAGATGAAAGATTTACGAAAACAATACAAAACTGTTTAACTTTCAAGAAGGAAACAGTAGGTAATTAAATATTTAACGGCTTTAAACAGAATAACATCGGAATATTTACTATGCACGACAAAAAAATACTGGTCCAACTATTAATAGAGATTTTAGTATGATTTTATTGGATTGAATGATAGTTGTGCAGATAAATAACACGCCTTTCTAATTAATTAATATGGTATCAATAGTAATATTAAGTACATTCACAATAGAACATAACTGTCCTAGTTTTATTTTGTCGCGCGTAGAACGTTGTGATATTTTCAATATTTGCATATTAAATCTTATATTATATCATCGCTTTACAAGTGAAATACACTTAGCTATTACCAGAGAATGGTCGCTACCTATTTCTGGCTCTATAGTCACCTTTGCATCTAATATATTTGTTCTTTAATTTGCTTCTACTAATATATCGTCGTCTTACAAGTGAAATACACTAAGTCATTTTTTTGCTGTTTATAGTTAAGTTTTATTTTAATGGTTTACTAAATTGTAACAAATCTCAGGCTCAGTAAGGGTCTAGTAAAGGGTCTTGTAGCCGAACTTCCTAATTCTTAACTCATTAAATGACTGGGTAGGAAAGGTAACAGCAGAATATAAAACTTTAATTGCAGTTTCTCACATTTTACAGTTTTTGACTTAAGTGATTTCGCTTCTAAGCCGACGATATGTACCTGCATTTAGTTCTCACTAATAGTAAATCACGGATTCCGAGCGAATATCTGTTAATTTCAATATGAAGATAATATCATCACCCTTATTAAAAAAATTCATATTAAGAAAATTAGATGCCATTGCATACAATGCATTTAAACACGAGATTATATATTTTTTGTCATTTATACTTTAAAACAACGTGTTAATATTATTCATAAATAAATGTTTCTTTACAATTATTTTTTTAAATATGAAACAATTCGCTCTCGGAAAATTCATTAAATTCTATAAAACGCGATGCAAATATGCATATATGAACGCAAAAATGCAGGCTGTACGTTCGCAACACATAGAATTCAAATTAATTTTCTATCCGACAATGGCAAATAGTGTATTTCAGCAAATATTAGTTGGTAAACATATGTCGCTGGGCAAATATGGATTCAAAAATTATCACCTATATGATTAATATATTTAAAAATGATTAAAATTCGATGATGGTGGCTACATTATTCGGTTATGTATAAAATATGTGATCGTGATTATATGTTCGTTATTTATGGGCTTTCAATTTAAATTTATTTTACTTTTTACGACACGCTATTTAATTAAATTGTTCGATTAATTTGCTGTGACCATTGGATCTGCGATTTAATTAAACATGATTTTTGGAGTGGTAATTGTAATCATGAATTTGTTTTTGTTCAAAGTTGTCTACATTGTCATTGTTGTTTACTATGCAAACAGTATCGATATTATTGATGACTCGCTGTTTTGTAATTAATGGATAAAACTCTCCTTTCTGCAGTACTCAAGATTGCGATGAATACAACGGAAAATGCACGCAAAATTGTCGTCTCTTGCACATAATGATGAGTAACTGTAGTAGAGTGTTTTTGGTACTATTCCAGTGTTCTCCTACAAGTATAATTTTAATGGAATAGTTTTAATAGTGCCCCTAGACTTCCCACATCATAAACAGATATTAAATTTGTTCGGTAAATGACACGTAGCGTCCGTATTTAATTAAAATAGTTTCTGATGGGAGTCATATTCGTGCCGTGCAAAATAAACATCCCCATTGATTTCCCGAAAATCGCATCAGTTTCAAAAAGCGACGAGTATTAAACGGGCGAGTGAACAAACAGTTTATTGCAATTACCACGGCCCGATAGATTAAGCCACTCATGTTATATGTATTTTAATGCGGATTTGTCGCTCGGATGATCGGCGCCCCGGCTGATTTATATTGCCGCCCGACGGCGAAACTTAATACGTTCGCGTTATCATTACAAAATTATAAAAATGGCAAATCCCCGGCCAGCTCATTGTCGTAATTAAACTGCGATTTGCTGTGCACATGAGTGTGGCGCAGTTTTGATCGGCGGCGTGTGATTTTATTACGGAGATCGTTAAAGGGGAAATAATTAATGACCGTGAATTATGGACTGTAATTAATTGGCCATTGTATGAAAATTTGATTGCTATGGTAAATTATTGCCTGTTTGTTAATGCACTACAACAAGACTAGCCAGATTTTTGTACGTCGATAAGTTATCAATGCATATCGCCAGAAATTGTTTGCGAATTCTTCATTCAATGATTCACGAATATTTTCGACTTTCAAGAATAAAGACACCTCCACCTATTATAGTGGACATCGATAATGATTTTAATGAACCGAATGTTATGGAAAGTCAAATTCCTAATGCTCAGAATAAAGTCATTAATGATAAACACATTAAAATTAAAGTCCAAGATGAGATAGAAATTTAAAAAACTCTCCGCAACATTGAATGAAAATGCATATCTTTGGCATTCTTATGAGAATAAGCAAAATAGGTTAATTAAAGTTATGGCCAACAAACTATACAATTCCATAAACCCTGATCATATTCTCCATCAAATGAAAAAAACGAGGCTACAAACTCATCGTAGCCACCCCTAAACTAAAATACGGTACAAGAAAACCCCTAAATATGTTTATGCTCTCATTCAACCAGAATAGGAGGGTAGGAGTTGAAATCCTACCCTTGACACAATCCAGGCTTGTGTCGTAATGCAAGAATTGTCAAGATAAAAAATACTGCGCCATCGAACCGAGCTGTATCAGATGTACCGGAAAGCACCTGACAATAAACTGTGATAAACAAAAAAATGCTCAACCAAAATGTGTTCACTGTGGTGGAGAACATCCAGCAAACTACAGAGGATGCATGGTTGCAAAAGAAATGCAAAATTTAAAAGACAAACGCAATAAAAAAAAAACAATTCTTTCTAACAAGCCACAGAGAAATAGCCAACAAATGCATGTACACAGCAAGTACAGAGAAAAAGTCATACAGACAAGCAGTCATTAACAAGTCCGAAAATAACAATAAAAATGAAACCCAAAGGCAAGATCAAAACGCTTTAATTCAAAACTCTCTTCAGCAAACTATGGAGAAATTAACAAAAATGGATGAACGTATAAGCAGGCTTGAACATAGTACTAGTGGACCTATTCCCAAAAATATAGAATACAAACATAGAATGGAATGCCAATGGACTCTTGCAACACCAACAAGAATTGCAAGCAATCCTAGATATAGAAAATATTGACATGTCTTATTTGCGAGACTCATTTTACAAGAGAGTCCTTCATCAATTTCAAAGGATATAAGGCATATCACACCATACATCCTGGAAATACAGCCAGAGGTGGTAGTGCTATCATAATCAAGGAAACAATTGAACATAATAATAATAGGTTTACTAATGTCAGTACATACAAGTGTTTACATAAGTCAAAAATAGGTACATAGAATATATAAAATTTCGTAACTCTAGCGGTCATAAAGTACATAATTTGAATTGATATACATATCATTAGAGCTAATTTTTGAAGTTCTAATTTCTTATCTATAAACGTTTCTGAAGCGATGCCTTTCCTCTTTGTAATAATTGTTATTCGGAAAACGATGATGCAGGTCCATTAGCAACTATAGCGTTTCTCGCATATTTTTTAGTTTCTCATTGAACTACATTGGTTTAAGTTTGTTTTCTGTTAGGTTCACTTGTTTCATTGGAAAACTTTCCTCCTACGCATATACGCTTGTAATATGTCCACGAAAGTGCAAAATTTCGCATCTACATCATCTTTGGAAGACAAAACAGAAGACAGTTTTCTCGTTCGAGAGCACTATAAAATTTATATCTTCCCAGCAGCGTTATAGGTCTATAGATTTTACCTTCTGATTGAGACTGCACTTTCTTTGGTAGATATAGTTCTAGGGTGATGCCTGTATGGTCCCCCAGTATAAACTCCGATAGTTTTGCATTAACGTAATCTACATTTATATTTGTAAATACGCTATCTAGTCGATTGTTATATCGGGTTTTGAAGTCCACGACTTGAGCGAAACCGTAAGTTTGCATAAGGCTACAAAACTGTATGGTCTCAGAATCAGTTTTCTTGTTGAGATGAATATTAAAATCACTCCCTATAATCATACTATTGTCGGTTGTATTGGAATCTTCGAGAAGTATGTTCATTTTGTCTATGAATACAACAAAATCGGCATTTTTCGTACCCTAGACATTTATGATGATGATGTCATTATGATTATCCTTGACTGCTGCTATTTCGCATATATTATCAATTGATAACCAAGAGACGGGATATAAAACAGATGAATTTCAAGCTGCTTCTGCAAATGTTAAAACAAAAACATACAATATCACTATCTCGGCAGTTTAATGTCCGCCTAGGCATGCTCCCAAAAATACAATATTTAGACATCCTAAATAAACAGGGATATAGATTTATCATTGGAGGATATTGAACTTTAATTCTAAACACATTCAATGGGGATCTAGACGAACAAATGCAAAAGGAAAAGAACTACTACAAGCAGTCAACCAACTAAAATGCGAAACAATTTCAAACCAACATATTGGCCTACAGATCTTAATAAAATTCCAGATTTAATTGATTTTTTTTATTATAACACGAAAATATATGTACTCTATATGTACGTGGAAGAGGCTTGGCATATGAACTCTGACCATTCTCCGATTGTTCTCACCATTAGCGATAGTAGTATACAAAAGGAAATACCTGCTAGATTGACTAACAGATTAACTGACTGGCAGAGCTTATAACTTCAACTTGAAGACACTATCAACATGTCATCTTCAATAAGAAACGAAGACCAGCTAGGTAATGAAGCGGAAAATTTTGTTGATAATATCTAACAAGCTACATGGGATAACACTCCTATTATTAGCCCACAAAAAAAAGGAACAATTACCCCTAAGAAATTCGAACCCTTATTTCCGAAAAGAGAAGAATCTGGCTGTTATCTAGATGCCCAGCAGATAACACTAGAGTAAATAACGCAACACAATAACTCAAAAGAGAGATTCAAAAAATTAAATATGACTCTGTTAGTGAAAACCTAATTAGACTATCAAATGACAGTAAAACTATCATTTTGGAATGCTACTAAGAGACCAATCTTGCAGAATTCTCCAATTTGAAGTGCAGATGGGACATATGCAAAAAGCAATACTCAAAAGGCTAATATATTTGCCGAATATCTTGAAAGGACTTTCCACCCGAATGAGGGTGAAGCCATTCTAGACTGGGAAAATATTGCACAGGAAGAAGGTGAAATTAGACCCTCTACCCCTAAAGAAATTGCAATGTAAATTAAAAAAACACATTAACAAATTCTTAAACAACTACCTCGTAAACTTACATATCTTATTAATGCATCTTTAAGATTAAAATATGTACCTAAGATATGGAAAGTAGCAGAAGTGATAATGATTCCTAAACCTGGAAAACCACCAAATAAAGTTTCCTCTCACAGACCAATCTCGGTATTACCTGTAATCTCAAAACTGTTCGAAAATTACTCCTCCCGAAAGCAAAAACATAATACCAGGACATAAGTTTGGTTTCAGAGAATCTCATTCAACTGTAGATCAAGTCCATAGAATAACAGACGTAATTGAAAAATCATTGGAAGAAATAAAGGTTTGCTCTACTACCTTTCTTGATGTATCGCAAGCTTTTGATAAAGTGTAGCACGAGGGACTTAAATACAAATTAAGAAAACTTCTGCCCAGACCATATACACAATTAGTAGAATCATACATGTCAGATAGAGTTTTTAGAATTAAGCAGGAAGATGCTTACGCTGAACTAAAAGAAATAAATGCAGGAGTGCCACATGGCAGTGCGTTAGGGCCAGTCCTCTACCTATTAAACACCAGCGATATACCTGCATTAGACCATAATACGATAGCCACTTTAGCCGCCGACACTGCCATATTGGCTGTATACTTCATTTAATGTCATGTTATTAAAAAAAAAAAGTGTTTTCACAATGTTTATTTACACTTATGTTTTGTTTTTGTTAGTACTTACCTTAAATTTGGTTCCACCTTTTTCGATATTCTATAAATAATTAATACATCGATTTATCCGCTCCAATAATATATTCAATTATTCGTAATTATATTAATGTCTAATATGACAATACACCATATCAATAATGTAGTCAATTAATGTAAATGTGTACTCTGTTTGGTTTGTGTCGTTAAATAATTTGTGGTTCTATAAATAATCGAGCTGCATTGCTGTTGCAATGCTGCCGTTATGTATTAGTTAATAAACTATGCAATACGCAATAGAAGTGTAGTTACAAGCAGTTATATATGTGCCACTATTCGAATATAATATCGTGATTAGATAGCTAGTTGACATATGAAATTATAAAGCATTGGATTTAATAACATGAGATTCGTTGTGACTTCCGTTGGTTTGGATGCAATACATTTCATAAATACCATTCACACTGATTGATGGAAATTGCGGTATAATCAATATCCATATCATTCTAATTCTAATATTCATGTTATTATAGTAGCCCAGTAATTTATGGCTCTGTTAGAAAACAAACTAGGTGATAAAATATGTAAAATCTAATTGACATCACATAATCACGCATTTATTTTGAAGAATTTTTCATCAACAAATGATGCCATTGGTAGTGCAAACGTAATGCAATGTAAATGTTTGAATAAATTTCTATATGAATGATCTATGAATAAACAAGTTCTCTTGTTTAAAACATAATTATCATTAATTCACGTTAATATTTAATAAGTAATAATAAGTTAATCAATAAATAAGCAATTTAATTACTAGAATATTGCTTTAAATAATTGAAGTGTTCTACTATCATTGCCATATAGAAGTATTTTTACACACAATTAAATATATGATCAAATCAAACATTTCTAATTGATTAAAATTTAATTAATTACACAGTTTTATCAATCATTAAATATTTCAATATGCATTACGAACGTATTCACCATTATCATTACTAGCTTTATTTCATAACACAAATCTCCAAAAATTCCATAGAGAGAAAATGTGTGAATATGAATGCAAATCAATGCAAAACTAACTAATATGTTTCAGTTTTGTGAGATTAGAACCAATTGAATGCAGCTGAGCAGTTGGCATTTATGTTTCGTGCGTAGTTTTTCCATTTTAAGGTGCACTTTAAATATCTTATCACTTTTCTTGGGAGCGTTTTGGTGGACTTCTCAAACAATATTTGAGTAATACATGCTTATTTTGAACTTTTCTGTGCTCAATTATGGCCAATTTTTAGTTAATTTAGGACTATTAAATTGCTATTTAACGTTTTTTTATTTTAAATCAGACCAGTGTGAAGGAATACCATATTGTTATTTTAATATAGATTTAAAATTATCCCTGCAATTATTTAATGCAATATTTATACATGGATAATATTAAGTACCAAACTAAAATGTCGCATATACATTTATATGTAATTCTCCAATAGATAATACTTGTATATTATTTTCAGAGGTTATAAAATACAGCAACAAATGTTAAAGAGAATGTAGAAACAGTAGCCGGAAGGACAATTGATAATAATATCCGTAAAAATAATGCACTTCCCGCTGCGGGATATTTGCAATTTCCTCAAGTTTAACATTCGCATTTCCGCTTAGTCATGAATTCGGTATGTATTATTTCAAGAATTGTATAGAATGGAAGGAGTCAAATATACAACACGGCTTTATTCATTTGGATATTCATTGTATTCGTTTTAAAACAGTTAACTCGAACGTTTGTGTACACAAATATCGGTTAAGAAAGTGAAGAATAAATGAATCGTTTATATTTTAAGTGGTATAAATCCATTTTTGAAAAAGAAAACTGAGTTAATTGCAATATTAGTGGGATATAAATATCTGATTTTTATATTTATAATCACACATTCAAGAGAACACGATTTCTTCATGAATAATCCAAAAATATTTAGTCGTAAAATGTTTTGCAAAACGTCGTTGCAAAACTGTTTTTTTAACTATAACACAGAGAGTAACAAGAGAGTAACAAGTTTAACAAGAGAAAAATATAATGATATGATGAGTTTACTGCCTTATATACCTCTAATTTACCACGAATACTTCATCATCTTTGTTAATATAAATATATTTAAAAAATACTATAGTTCATTTATATTCTCTAAAACCTCATCCAAAGACGCGAAGAAACTCAAACACAAATAACCATGTGGCTTCGTTTCGGGCTTCAAATGAATTGGTCATGGGCCTGACTGAACTTGTAATCCACCAGTGATTAAGACAAAATATCAAATCAAATCAAATCAAATCATTTATTTGCATGTTGCCACCAGTAACAAAATATACATACACATACAGACACACCTATATATATATATATATATATATATATATATATATATATATATATATATATATATATATATATATATATATATATATATATATATATATATATATATATTTACAGTGGATATGTAAGACGGGGTTTATTTTAAATCTAAGTTAAAATCTTAACGTACAGTCATGCTCGCATAAATCTAGTACAAGAAATTAGGTTACAATAGCAATTTTATATAGCAATGTCAATTAGTTTATACTAGATTGATGTGAGCATGACTGTACGTCAGAAAAAATAACCCAGTACGTATATAATCAAATTTGTTCTTGGGCCTTCATGAATTCATTGAAATTGTAGAAGCAATTATTGATCAAGTATGATTTCAGTTCTTTTTTAAACAGGTTTATAGTTCTGGTGGCTGTTATTTATCTGGGCAGGCTGTTGTAGATTAAAAATAAAAGTTTCAGATTGTAAATATTTTCTATTTTTGAGGCAAGCGTTGCAGCGCCGTCATCGAGTTATTGCAAGCGCAAAGGTTGCCGCACCTTAAATATGCCCCTGGCTGAAGAGTTAACAAACATTTCGATACAAAAATTATGTTATTAAAAATGGCATAGAATCTGCAATGATGTCCTATAGCAGGTGATAATTTAAATTTCAGCTTTAGTTATCCATGGAAATTTTCACAGAAAATAAGAAAGGCGAGATCACCAATCACCAGTCCAGAATTCTGTGCCATAGCAACAATTTTGTTGTATTGAATTGTGAAGTCTAAAATAGTCCGCAAATAGTTGCTATGACAACATTTACGGACAAGACGGAAAGTGGGGTATTATTCGGACGGTAATTTTGCGAAGCGTGTAAAAAAATAGCTATGTATGTAAGAACATAATTCTGAGAGATCATTTATATTTCTGCCGGAATGTAAGATAATCAATCTCTCGTTTCTTATTTGCTGCAAAAATTTCCATGGATAACTAGAGACAAAATTTAAATGATCACTCAGTATTTTGAACTTGTTACATAAATAGCTACTTTGGTACACGCTTTGTAAAATTACCGTCCGAAAAATACAAAATTTTTCGCCTTGTCCGTAAATGTTATCATAGCAACTATTTGCGGACTATTTTGACTTCACAATTCCATACAACTAACTTTTTGCTATAGTACAGAATTCTAGACTTGCTATTTTCCACACAATTTTACCCTGGCAATAAAAGTTTCGTTATTCTATAAACATTTTGGAGATGTACTAAAAATTTGTGTTTGTCCCAAGAACTTATATTATGTTTTTTTCGGAATCACCTGCTATTCCAGATTTTTCCAGACGAATCGGCAACGAGTCAAAAAAAAACTTTATTTCAGGCACTTCTAACAAAATATCTATTTCCTACCCCTTAGACTCCCGAATTTTTAAAAGTTGAATTAAAAGTTACTGGTCAACTTTTTCGCGATTAAATGGTTTGAATACATCACTGAATTTTTGGAATTTATTTTTTTCGGATTTTTACTGGGTTTTTAAGGATAGTCACAAATGTGTCTTGGTAGTCAAATAGTCATAGTCAGAAATGTGACATTAAATTATTTATTACAATGTAAGTTCACAAAACAATTCTGATGCTTGCCAAAACATAAGTATACATTACACTTCTTACAGTGCACTCTTGATCGACTTGTACAATTTTCCATTCGGCAGCTAACAGGATTTTTAAGGTCATCGGCAATAGGCCAACGCTTATCTTTGCATGGCAAAGCTGCAAGTGTTTTTCATTTCTTTCTTTCGTTTTCCGCTGCAATCCGTTCTTCTTCATCTCCGGTATCTGCCTCATATTTAGTTAATCTTTTATTGGACCCAGCAGTCAAGTATTCCGCAAGCTTAAGTCGGAAATTGAGAAGTTTCATAGGTTTGGTTTTAGTATTTTTATAATCTCGCTTGTATTCCATCCAACTGTTTACAATGGATAGATCAAAGAGATGCTAAATTACTTTGAATGTCCATTTTCTCGTTCTAAAGAATGTTCGATAATATTCTATCATCTGATCGCAGATGTCCTCTCCGCCCATCCGTCTAGTATACATGTTCACTACTCTAGGGCAAGTTACTTCTACCCGCTGTTTTTGTGTCTTATCCCATCTTTTTACAAGACACTTAGGTTCTTTACCAAAAGCTGTTGAAATCATCAGCACAGTTTTGTTGTCCTTCCATTTTGTTAGGCAGATTTTTTTATCACTGCTCATAATTTCTTCAGATTCCCCTCTTTTCATTTCCGTATCTTTCTTGAAATTTAATCCTTTTATTGTGTTGCCCATAATAGTGCCAGTTCCATGAATTTTTAAATTGCGCAATTCATTCGTTAGACCTAAAGTTGAGAAATATTGGTAAAAAAATAAAAATATATTTTCAGGCAAAGTCTGTGAGAGTCTTATGGTCACCGATGGTCCTAATCCTAACTCTCTTTTTATTAGTGGGGTGGTTAGACCTTGATATATTTCAAAATCCAAAACTGTGCCATCAGATGTATTTACGACAAAATTCTTAAGTCCTACCGGCCTTGGTTTATTCTTTACATATTGACGCACCGGGCATCTCCCCAACAATGGTATCATTTGCTCATCAACAGAAAATGCAGAATTCTGCTTTTTGACAATAGCATGACATCGATTTCTTACTGCATCAATCATAGGCTAAACCTTCCACAATCTGTTATTTATTTGCTCTTCATCAGAAAAGCTAAGATTGACAAACACGTGAAAATTGACCCTTAAGGAATAAAATATGTCGCGAGCCATAATATCTGCAACCAACATAGATATTTTGAATCCCAGTACATATGAATTTTCGGTAATTTTAAGCAGCCCATGAGCGGGTAAACAAAAAAACTTTTTTATCTATTGGGCAGTTACAATAATCGAATTTCCATTTTGCTGTAGATGGTACTGGGCTGTGCATTGAGCACCAAGTTCAAAAAAGTCACCATTCAAATATTTAGAAAAATATTTCCATGGAGTGAGTACTTCGCCTTGAACAGAATCGGCATCTGATGGTGCGGTCAGACTCTGGAAGGAACCTCATACCCAACGAAACATTGTTGACACAGGTATTTCATCATCGCTACTCCAAGTTTCTTCTTGACTTTCGTCTTCATTGGTTTTGTCTGGCAATTCTCCATTTTTATCATCAATTATTGCAGTATCACTTTCGCCTACGTAATTTTCTTGGCCGTCTGCTTCCCAAAGATAGTCGTCTTGTTCCTCATCGACATCAAAATCTGATCCAATCTCGTCCAACAGCATGTAGATCTCTTCGGGGTTATTTGCGAGATGCTCCAAATCAATATTACCACTGGTTTCGGCAGAATTAAAAATATTTTTTGTTGACTATGTCGGAAAAACGAAACAAGTAGGCTCCTGGAGCTCACAATTGTGAAAATCAAATTGTGTACTTAATTACATGGTAACGTAACCTCAATCTACATGTTTTAAAGTTTACAATTAAAGTAAAACTAATCAACAAACATAATTTACAATCTGGAGTAAATAAGCTAAACCAATAATTGAAAATAAAAATACTTACTTTGTGTCGCCATGGCACTGAATTGACTAGCACTTAGCACGTGTGTGTTCAATGTGTTCTCGACGAAAAAACAGTGCAGGCTCATGAATTTGACGTATTATACGCATCGCACAAACATATGAATCAGGAGTCAGGCGTTACCACATCCAGTATGACCTTTAAAGTGACTTTGAATACGGACCGCACAATTGTGGGTACTTGGAGTCTAAGGGCTACAAACGTATTTAAATATGTAAATTATCGCAGGAAACAAGTACTTTGGAATTTCTGTTGTGCAGTGGTGCCAACTTTGATTTCACTAAATTGACTACTGTCAAGGTAACAGATTACCGTAAAAAAATAGTGACACTTTTAATATCAAAACTGTTGTACACGAGTATAAGAATACTTGAAGAAGACCTAGTACCTAGGTATGTATATATTACTCGGAGTAGAAAGGTTTTTCGGACTTTCCCTGAATTACATCGCCTTGGTCGACGCCTCGGCGGTAAACGGCTCAATACAAAAATTAACGCTTTCAACTCCTAGTAGTATCATATATTATTTCGTTCCAGGACGAAAAATAGGTTTCCCAAGCAACCACTACGTTTAACGAAAAGATGATGTTTTCGTCCTGATTTCGAACGGAAAAGCTTGCCTTATGTTTCAATCGAATAAAGAAAAATTAGTGGTATGGATACGTAAAGTTAAAAACATTATTATTGTAATATACAAGATTAATAGCATGTTGTGTGTAATAAGTTTGTATACATAAATGTGCTCAGTATGCAACAAAACTTGCAACTAATTTTAGTGACCAGCACGTTAATTACAATCGCAAGCATTTGTGTCATCTTGATTTATTAGAATGTATAACCGTCGACGTTAAGTTGCCTTCTAGTATAATTATTTAACGTCGTCGAAATAGACGCAACCTTGTCCGCCGATAACAAATGGGACTGCATATTATTATATCTCGGTGGTCCTGATACGCTCAGCGAATGTCACGAATTAATTTGATAATGACACAATGGAATAGGCGATGCCTGTGGTGCGGTGATCGATAGCGCGAGGACTTTCATTTAAAAAACAATTAGCGAAACACGGCCGAGCACAGAACACGGAATACACAAATTAAAGATACAATCTGTCCGCAGTCTCCGCTGTCTCAAATTTAATTGCATTCCCTGGAAACATCAGAAAACGCGGCGAGCAATCGACCGATCATTAGTATGGCTATAATTATAAACTGCAGACGCAATAATATATTTTTGTCGTCTTTTATCTAGTTGTATAAATTTAAACGTTAATTAATGAATCCAGGAGGTTGCCACAAAATGACCTCTTGCACACGTACACTGCTTGCGTGACGATTTCAGGAGATTGAATAACTACCAGGCCGCTCCGAGGAACGGCGCTTATCATGATCAAAAAGTTGCCGTTTTAGACATTAACGAAAGTGATAACGTGGAACGCAATAATGACAAATAACTATTCACCCTGCCGAGTGGCTCGGGGAAAACTTCCGGATGGTTATTATAGTGAATTAGGGAATGTGTCGAACGCAAGAAGTGTTTCGGCATTGTGATAAGAATTAATTACATAAGTGTAGTGTTGAGTGGTGCGTTGGCGTATAAATCTAAGGGAGTATGGTAATGTGCATTAAAAGATATGCAAATTGTATATTGTTTCTTTACACGTAATATCAATTTATAAATCTCGTGTTTTTTAGTGGTCGTAGTTGTGTTGTTGGTGGTGTTTTGAAAGTAGTTATTTGTGGTTATTCGGTAGTTTCGGTTTCGTTGGGGGGTAAGTGGATGGTTGAGGTGAGCTGCGCAAAAAGGGTGAAACTAAATACGTAATTTCACTAGTGGAAACTTTTGTTTGCTAGTGTGTGTGTATAGAAACCGTGCATACATATTTTATCGTCAACAGATTTATCCAAACTGTATCCAATGTAGCCAAGTTGGAAACTCTAAGTGTGTGTTTGTGTGCTAAAGCCCCCGGGGACTGCACTGTTCAGAGATAATGCCGCTAACTCCGGCCAACTTTAGATTTTTGTTGTTCTTTTCGATTTAGGAAAGGTATGCTTCTAGTTCGCTGTGTGTGACCAGACTAGATTCTTATTTCCGATTCAGCCCGTCTCCCACCGCCGGCCAATTCATTCCCTATTTAAGTTTTTACTTTAAAGTAAAAGTTGCCTGTTTGTTAAACCAATTTGCCTTATTATTTAACCAGGGGATATTTCCTCACGACGCTACGCGGGGAGAAAGGTAAAGGCCTTAATTTAGACTCGCAGAGACATAAAATGCTCGACTTGCCCTACTAAATCATATACGAGCTGTGCAAGCAAACAGTAAAAATCTTGCGGTATTTTGACCTAAATTTAATTAACTCTTGGAACTTTCGCACAGCCCACGGACTCGTAAAATCCGGCTAATTTATAGAAAAAACAACCGCTAATTATTTAATCCTTCTGGCGTCTTACATTTTTAACCCGGAGCAACGCAATGCGTCCAGACTCCAGACGCCCCTGGTTATTGATGACGCCCCCGGCTCGATAACTAAGCGAGAGCCGGCCCATAAGAACGGCAGAATTATTTCTCACAGCTGGTTATTTCTGAGTAATTTTATTGATGTAATACTAGATCTCGAATCGAATATATTTGATTTTACTACAGCCCCGGGTCATATTTCCTGTATATATCCACGGGATTTGAATTTTAAATTCGCTCCTCTCACTTCGCGCACATTTTTACAATCCGAAAGTTTTAGATAAATATTTGCACATTATATATTGTGGAAAATATTGGAATTTATCGATATTTAAGCTTCATTTGTTATATCGTGTGAAACGATTTTTTGCCGTGTCGCCCTCCGAGCTCGCAGCGATTTTATATCGCTTGCTTTAAAAACGCGTCTCTATATAACACCCACTTAAAGGCAGTTGATTGAACTCCAACAAAATATAAATTCACCTTAGAACATAACTTAACATTTTCAAAGAGAGTGAAATATTTATTTGCCGAAACTCAATTAATGTTCATTACATAATTGATTTACTATTAGATAGTACTTTACTTATATACATAGAAACTTAAAATTAAACTAAACTGTAATTTTATTATAAGAATTTTTGTGAACTTTTAAGACATTTCCTATAAACACTTATTAACTACTCAAAAATTTGATAGATATTCTACAGATCATGAAATCTTTTTAAAATCTTACGAAATTATATAGAGACTGTTCGATAAAAAGAGCCCAAGACTATAGCGACTTGATTTGTTATTTAATTATTAACAAACCATATATTTTATTAAAAGAGACAGTCTTAGCTTCAAGTTGGCGAAAAAAACTTTTTTTAAACACCTTCATTTATTTGTTGCGACATCACCGACTTTTTTTTTAAATGGACCGGTATAATTTTTTTAGTGAATTCTTGCAGAGCATTGTAAGTACTTTTCATCGGCCTAAATTTTTAGTATTTTTTTGAAAATTAATTGAAATTATTCAAATTTTTGGAAAAAGTGTGAAAAACTGATTTGAGCTAGTGGGCTATTAATTCCTAAATTATCTTTAATAAACAATTGGTGATCATAATAATACCAATATCACCACAAACGTCGCTTCCTGAAATTGTCCAATTTCACGAAGCGACGTTTGTGGTCATTTTTTGATGTACTTTATGATCACCAATTGTTGTGTTACGTCCGTAACACTAACGCATCTGTTAGCACTGTTCACCACATTTTAAGAAAGCATAAATTACATCTTTGTAAGGTACCTTACATCTTTATTACTTACGATATTAAATTACTTTTATTAATTCATTGAGTTAACCATGTTCATAATTTACAACTGAATGATGCTGAAAAACGAATAAACGTATTTTAAGCCTGCTTAATTATTATCAACAATTGTTTGTACTAGAGAATTTCGGATTTAACAGCCTACTAGCTCAAATCAGTTTTTTACATTTTTTTGCAAATATTTCATAGTATAACCCTACTAAAAATTTAGAGGTGAAAATTAACTGCTCGACAAGAACACAACACTAAAATTATACCTGACCATTAAAAAAAATTGTCGATCACGTCAATACAAATAAATGCAGTTGTTTTCAAGTGTTTTCACCAATTTGTAGCTAATACTGTCTCATTTAATAATATATATATGGTTTGTTGATGATTAAATAACAAATGAAGTCGCTACAGTCTCGGGCGCATTTTATCGAACACAATGTATAACACTCATGGAAATTTGGTGAAAATAACGAAAATAACAGAAGTTGTCGGAAAATTCATGACATTTGGTAAAATATTTTACATTATTTTGAGTTTTGAGTACGTTTATATAGATTTCTTATGTTCTTTATTAAATTTTCGTGGATTTTCCTCTTGTTTCTTCCACAGATTACTCCTTTTTATGAGTCGAATTATTTCGATATGTTCGCTGTTTGAAAAAATCTAGGTTGGACAAATATATGTTGGACAAAACGTTCCACAAAGCATCGTACAGAAGGGAGATTCCTCTATAATTGTCTTCCTTGGCATCTCCTGTATTGAATATGGGCAGGAGAATCGTTATTTTCCAGTCTTCCAGTACCACATTCGTTACCTTTACTCTATTCATAAGTTTAAGCATCATTCGTTTGTCAGGTTTTTCCATATATATTATATACAGGGTGTCCTAAATAGAGCTTTCAAAATAACAAAAATACCCATGCAATCCCACTCTATTTAGGACACCCTGTATGTTTATCTCGTCTAGTCCCTGTCGCTTTTCTAATTCAACTCAGCTTATAGCCTTTTCCAGCTCTTCCATTGTTATGGTTTCTGTTCTACTTTCCTGATTACTTATTTCTTACTCTATTTTGCCTCCTCACTGTTGGTGTTTAGGTGCAAACGAAGGCGGTCCCAGCCTTCAAACGTGCTTCTACAGACATCTACCGACAACCAAAGACCTTTTCCAAACCTTCTCTAGGCAATGGTAGGTAATGCAGCCGTCTACCTTGTCTAATTACTGTGCAATGATTTATCAAATAAGGACATTATTTTGTAGACACCCTGTATATTATTTTTGAGCTTCGTGAGCCTATCAAGATTATCGCAACTTGCTATTTTGAGTGTTGAACGAGAATAAATTGAGAAAAGCAAACTTTGTTGATGTAATCGATCAATTTGCATCTATAGAACCATGTGATAGTATAAAACTAGGTCGAAAAGGTCGCGTTTAAGATCAGTTTGCAAAGGTAGGCTCGTTCGAAATAAAATACGCCGCGAGTGTTCATGAAATATACTGTCAGCTAGACAGCATGTATATTTACCTATGCAATTTCTGATCTTGGCCGAGGCTCGCCGCATTTCCGACCTAGTGGACGGATAACTTGAATGTGTGGTTAGTACAGGAAGTGATATATTCCCGGCCGATGCGGTAATTGCACAGCGAAGAGGCAAGCCGAGAAGGCACTTCTTATTCGCACCGCACATACTACTTTTCCTCCTATCGCGACGTATATGTTAGGGATATTATTCTATGGAAGGCGAGGAAGGCACCTCCAGGCATCGTCGAATGTGCAAACTTGGCATAATTACAGTTGATTCCTCCTAAATGTAAAGCCACATATAAACAATTAGACACGCGTATAGAGAGTTTATGGATTTCCGTCAAAAAAAAAGAAAATTGACAAGAAAAGAAGATTGTTGAAAAAAAAGGTCATCAAGCATTTATGCATATTCTACGCTTTGGGCTAATGCATAGACGAATGCAAGAGCTACTAAAGCTTAGTAGCTACTAATGTATCCAGAATGTGAGTTATCTTGCAGAAATTACATTCGGTGATGTACTTTCTAAACGTTTTTAGTACCTACTAAGATTTATACGCTACTAAGTTCACTATGCATATGGCTGTTAATGATTAGGTCAAAGCTGAATGTCAATCACAATATTGACATATCAAAATATATTAATGGTAATTAATGTGTTAAACTTCGTGCTTTTCTCAAACGACAGTCTGCAGACTACAAGTCAAAAAAAGACACGATTCTAAGCAGAGAGCAAATCGAGCAGTATTTTATAAAAGCCTGATGATAAATGTCATAAATGTGGCAATATCGGTAAGCTAACTGTTACAAATATCAAAGATACTGTAACGGTGCTTTTATAATTTTCAGGAAGCATTTATTTTTGGAGTAGCAGGAGCCTAGGAGCGTGCAGGCTCAAAGAACTAATTCATATGAATGTGTCAGATGTAGAGGACTAGGTGATAAGTTTTTGGTAAAAATCTATTATAATACCAATACCAATACCAATCAGCTTCGTCCTCTCATAGTAAATTAAAGGTATTTAGAAATGTGTAAGAGATATGCCGTTTGCCGGCCAATTAATTTTGACAATCCTAGATTTTTTCAAAACTGTGAAAGGTAATCCGAATTCATCAATTTGGAAAAATGACTCAAATGGTTGCGAAATATATAAATTTGCGAAATGTTAAAGAATATGTCTGTTTAAAGAAAATATCATTGTTTTTGTCGATCGTCAATGACTCTTCTAGTGGATGCCGGAGCTGGTTTCATGTCTTTCAAGAGACATGGAGGATGGAAGTATAGTAGTCCTAGATAATTATCTTGAAATATGGCTCAAATGGTTGCGAAATATATAAATTTGCGAAATGTTAAAGAATGTGTCTGTTTAAAGAAAATATCATTGTTTTCGTCGATCGTCAATGACTCTTCTAGTGGATGCCGGAGCTGGTTTCATGTCTCTCAAGAGACATGGAGGATGGAAGTATAGTAGTCCTAGATAATTATCTTGAAAAATGGCTCAAATGGTTGCGAAATATATAAATTTGCGAAATGTTAAAGAATGTGTCTGTTTAAAGAAAATATCATTGTTTTCGTCGATCGTCAATGACTCTTCTAGTGGATGCCGGAGCTGGTTTCATGTCTCTCAAGAGACATGGAGGATGGAAGTATAGTACTCCTAGATAATTATCTTGATGAATCCTTAACCAACAAGAATGAAGTTGCGAATATATTTTTTTTGTGTAAACATTATTCGCGCAAATCAACAAAATGTTGAATTGTATAATAATGAATCAATGAACGCCTCTACCACAAACGCAACAAAATTAATGAGTAGTATGTTTAATAGTTGCAGCTTTTTGTATAATTTATATCTTTATATATATATATAAATGCCATAGTTAAAACTTATTCTAAAAAAAATATATATAAATGTAATAAGATATATAAATTGATTTAACCAAAATCTTTTTTTTTTAAACTTTAAAGGAATTATAAATAATATTATAAAAATAAACTTTATCATAAAACTATATAATAAAGAAGAAAAAAAAACAATAAAAAAATTACCTTGTTTGAAATAAACATTTTTATAAGGTCCATTTGCTACACCTTGTCTATTCAGGCTTTCATCAAAATTAGTATATTCAAGTCCAGTTACGTACAAAAATAGAAGACGAAGAGAAATTATATGCTGTAACAAATGCATTCCCGGCCTAGGCCAGGAATAAAAATATTATTGTACAGTTATTTCTCCCTTACATAGCAACAGTCATCACTACAGGAATAGAATATTTTTTGAGTGCGAATAGGCTGGAAAACAAATGATTCGAAGACTAAGGGAGAAAAAATACATCTCTATAGTACTCCTTCCCGTTGAGAGCAGATAATGACTTATCGCTCCATATTGAAATTATTTATTTTATTTGCAGGAATTCGACATACGTTTCATGTTTCATTTCACTCTATTGCATTATCTTTAGCATGCGAACGAGCGATTTTTTTGTTTGAAAAATCACGAATAATTGTCAGTTCTCGTCAACATGACTGTAGTTATTTACTTTTTTGACTTATTTTAATGTCATATCCGTAATATTGCCAAAACCCTTACGTTGCATATTTTACTTTGAACTGAATAAAAAATCAAACCCTTCGTGTTCTATTTAATGACATAACTTGCTACGGGCGCTTTTTTTTTATACCATAGGCACCGTTATTCCTAGATACGCCTCTGCAAATACATAATTTAGGACATCATGGCAGGTGCTGTTTTTAATAATTTAAATAATAACTTGGATCATAATAAAGTTTATGTTTGACTATAGTACAACAGTGTTTTTTTAACGAAATGTTTGTTGACCCCTCAGGCATTATGTTTTACGATTTTTTTGTGCAAATGAAAAACTGTATCAAGTTTACGGGATCCCCCAGAATGTGTATATGACTCACTAAAGGGTCACGACCCAGATAACCACTGCACTAAACTAAACTAAACCTTCGTCACGAAAACTGTCACAAGTCGAAATATATTGATTTTCTTGTACAATTCACTTTTTCAACTCTTATGTGACTGAGGGGTCGCGATTCAGCGTTTAAGAACTATTGCACTAAACTAAACTAAACTAAACTACCTTTTTCACGAAAACTGTCACAAGTCTAAATGCGCAGTTTTCTTTCACCAATGTTCCAATTCAGATGTAACACTGTTCTTGTTGGAATTCGGAATGAGTGCAAAGACGGCTTAAGAGAATAGCGGAGGCAATGATGTGAATATCGCGATTGTTTTAACTCCAAACCGCCTATTTTTGAGTACGGAGGCGGGGGATATATACCCGAGTGTACGTATTGTGAGATCTTTGAGGATAAAAGAATATCCTCAAAGATCTTATGAATTCGTCCTCGCACCACATTATATAAATATCGGGGTGAAACCCGGAAAGAATCTAAATGTAAATTGAAACAAGGTGAGAGTACCATTATTCCTCTCCGCGCGTCGAATGAGCGCCCCCAATATTAAACCAGGGCGCACCGAACACCCCCCGAATCGAATGAACACATTTTTGTGATCTGACACATTAAAGGGAGCGCCACTTTTATTTAATGCCGCACTTAGTTCGACGTTTCGTTATCTATAATCCAAACAAAAATTTCGATTCCTTTTGATCAGCATCTTTATATCGCGCGCCCCGTCCCTGCCGCCGCCCCCTCGCCGCCCCGCACAAAGGGAAATAATAAAATGTAACGGAGGACAACGGAGTTAAACGCATAGCTGTCATGAAGCTTGACGGCGGGGCGTGCAGCATAAAAGGAAATAAATGATGAAAATATCCGCGGAGTATATGTGACTTATAAACTAAATGTCACGGGAAGAATAAGTGCATGAATATGGCGGGTCGTATACAAAAAAAGAGAATGACACAGTGATGTGTGAAGCGCAGTAAATAAGATTTCTGCGTGATGTGCAAAGGGATCGCTTTATAAACCCCAATTACCCAAGAGGCACGGTAATTTATTATATTTACGTGCGTTATTTATTATTGGCTACGAATATCTATTTCAGTTAATTGGGTTAATGCATCGCGCTCGTAGGATCGGTGGCATTCTTAAAATAATTCGCATTGAGCAAGATCACTGCAGCTGTGCTGCTACGAGCAATCAATCTCGAAGGCAGCGGATTTTTCCTCTGTGCAGAGAGCATGTTAATTTATCAGCTCGGGAGATGCAAGTTTGTCAGCGGAGAACGCGAAGATTTTACACGGGGCCCTTATTAATGAGTGCTATGACGCCTAACTAACTGCCACTGGCTGAATACAGTTGATCTAATGACGCGTGAAAATGTGAATTATAGCGGGCCGCTTGTTTTATTTCGCGCTCCTTCACAAGGATGTGCAGAGCTGTGCACGCCCACGGCAGGATAATTATGCGCGGCGGTTTTACAGACGTACTTTCGGAAAACGTGAGAGATGAAAGTCGTTCTGCGCGACGTGTGATTTAACACGGCTTAATGAGATTTTATGGAGGAAAAATGTACGTGTTGTCACACCCACACGATCACGGGATGCAATAAATTTCGCCAACTAACTTATTTTAATGGATATGTTGTAGCAGTATGATAACGAACAGGTCCAGGGTTCGAATATCACTAGGAAAACCATGGTTTATTATCCACTGCTACCTCATATAGGTTCTCTCACGTTTAAGGACTATAAAACAGACGTCATAAGGCCTTATTTAAATTTAAAAAAAAATCAGTCGAAGAAGTCTTCGTGTTTGAGATACAGAATTTTGAATTCGATTTTTTTTCAATTATAAAATTGCTGCTCGCAATAAATTGCGGTAATGATGTTGATATATGACAATAATATTATGATAATGAACACGATAATGAATAATGACATTACTGCAATTATATTGCGGTGAAAAAAATTTGGGACCAAATATTTAGATACTTACTAAAATGTCCACTGTTGTATAAATTGCTCTAAAAACAAATCCGGAGACACTAAGCACACGGCTGTCGATGTTAGGTGCCCACAATATTTGTCTCAAATCCAACGTGAGAAATCTAAAACTAATTACAAATAGCAATTAGAGAATGTGGAATTGTTCCCAACACTGGATGTCAATAACTCATTATTGGACAATCAAAGGCAGCAACTATTAGTATACTATCAAAATGTAAGAGGAATGCGAACCAAATTAAGGGAATTTTCGCAATCAGTTGCACTTAATCATTATGACGATATTGTAGTAACAGAATCGTGGCTGAATGATCATTTTTCTAACTCAGAAATTTATTTCTTGAATTATAATATTTACCGGAGAGATTGTAACTATGCTGAAACTTCCAAGAATCGCGGCGGTGGAGTATTGGTTGCAGTGAGTGAATTGTGATGTCAACTCAGAAACTAATCATTTTTACACAGTTATGTATACTTGTATTGAGAAATTCGTACCAATTAAGTACATAATTCATTCATTTAAGTTTCCAAAAAGGTTTGACATTGTATTAGTGCGCAATATTACAAAAAAGAAAATTGCACACAAAAAAATTAAGAACTCCAAATTGCATTCAGACTATCTGTTATTTCAGGAACTTCGAACTCTTTGCAAGTCACAAGCATACTAATGTTACCAACAATATATCGCTGAGGTACAATATAACCTTAAGATTGACCCAAACATTTTTTTGAGTTACGTGAACAATAAGCGTACAAATAATAAAATTCTAAATACTATGACGTACGGTGGTTATACGTATGACACTGGAGATGGCATATCTAATGCATTCGCGGACTTCTTTTCGAGTAATTAAACTACTCCTAATAATGATATTTCTACCAGTTATAAACCCAACACTGATCATTCTCTACACAATTCTCGGCTACGTGAATACACAGTTCTATCACCTTCTCTCAATATCAACATAAGTGAAGTGTACGAAGTATTACAATCTCTTGATCCGCTTAAAGGCCCGGGCCCAGATTTTGTTCCCTCAATTATTTTGCGACATTGTGCATTTATTTTGAGCAGGCCTCTTTGGATTATTTTCCTAACAGGCCTAAATACTGTTATTTTTCCTGATTTGTGCAAGCCTTATTTTATCTGTCCCATCCATAAAGCTGGTGATACGTCGAGTATTACTAATTACAGACCAATATCCTTGTTATCCACAACGCCAAAATCTTTGAGAAATTGGTGATAAAGAATATATCTTTTCAAGTGCGAAATGTTATGATACCTGAACAACATGGCTTCTGTGCTGGTAAGTCAACTTTTTCCAACTTACTTCTTTATGATAATTATATTGTCGAATCTCTAGAGGCTGGCTCAAAGGTGAATGTTGTTCACACCGATCTAGCTAAAGCTTTCGACACAGTTAATCATCATTAATTGATATCTAAGCTATCGGAACTAGGCGTTGCGGGCAGTTTACTGCAATGGTTTGAATCATATTTAAGTCAAAGTACTCAACGAGTTAGAGTTAATGGTTTTATTTCAAACGAAATTTTGGTCACATCTGGCGTTCCACAGGGATCACGTTTAGGTCCTCTCTTATTTAATATATTTATTAATGATGCTGTCAAATGCTTTAACTACTGCAGAATTTTGCTTTTCGCTGATATGAAAATTTTCCGCGACAGCTCACATGCTAGTCACCAAACATTAATGCAAAGCGACCTCAATAACTTTTTCAAACGGTGCAACATCAATGGGTTATCTCTGAACATCAGCAAATGCTTTTATATCCAATTTTCAAAATCAAGATTGCTTTCATGTAACAACTTCAAGCTGAATGGATGTGATATTGTGAGAAGGAATTTTTTTAATTTTAATTATTATATTTTTTATAATTAAAAAAATGCACACTGGTTTGCACGATTGACACGATTGTTACATTCTTTATTCTCCATATATTTCTTGATAATTCTTGAAATATCTAGTCATTTCCAAGTAAAATCAATATTGCGAGGTATTTTCCAATCATTTCCATAATTTGTTAATATTTTTCATTACTAAGATTTCTAGAGATTTCTTATTAATTTACAATATTTTTTAACATTGTTCGGGATTTCTCACACTAATTTCCGGAATTTATAAACATGTTTCATTAATTCGAGAGATTTCGAGAGATTTTTCAATAATTTCGAGATTGGTGTATACGATGATGTACACGATTATTACATACATTTGTTTTATTTTACAAATTATTCGATGATTCTTAAAATATATGAACATTTCTACATTTTATCAAGAATCAGAGAGATTTTCCAATAATTTCCACGATTTATTAATATTTTTCATGATTTCTACATATATCCTAATAATTATCATGATTTCTGGATTTTTTTTAATAATTTCGAAATCAAAAAAGACAAATTGTTTGACATTTCCACAAATTTTCCAGTAAATATCTTAAATTGCATAGATTTTTGAATAATTCCCAAGATTTAATAAATAATTTCCCAATCATTTTCGAGATTTCTATAGATTTCTCCATAATTCTTAAGCTTTTGAGAGATTGGTCAATAATTTCGAGATCATTAAAATCAAAAATTGATTTCTCAGAAAGAAAACAATTTCTCATTCTCCAAATATGTCAATAATTTAAAAAATATCAAGACATTTTTAAATATTGTCAAATTTCGAAAGATTCGAAGCTCAGAAAAAAATACGGCGAAATACTGTGAAAGAGGAAGGGGGTGAGAGGGCAGGGGATGCCAAAAAAATTTAACAACCCTGTTGTTAGTAGGGGCACCCCCTGCCCTCCCGCCTCTTTCCGGCTTCACTTAGGGCTTCGCCGTATTTTTTTTTCTGAGCTTCTCCATTTGTTTTTAAAGGTAAAAAAAACATTGTATGATCTATTATTCTATTTGAATAATTTTGAGGATTTCCATTTCCACAGAGTTCCCAATAAATATCAATAAAAGCAGAGATTTTTAAATAAATCCCAAGATTTCTGCAATCATTTCCCAATCGTTTTCGAGATTTCTATAGATATCTCTATAATTCTTAAAGGAAGCCAACCATCTGGTCCTCCTCGACAAAATCAAAGCACGCTTTCTGAAGAAAGTCCTCGGCCTCCCGAGGAATACGTCTAACACTTTTACTATCATTTTAGCGGAAACCAAGACCATGGGGGAAGACCTGATGAACAACTTTGAAGAGATCCCAATACGAACAGGGCTGGAATACAGGAGAATTATAGAGGACAAGCGATGGGAATTTGTAGCAGAACGATACACCGAAGGACCACCTTTCAGCTCCCAGGGCTGGAAGAAAGCAAACCAAAATGGAAGGCACCTACTAACGTGTGTGACATTGCATGGATTCCATCATCTTACATGCGACAAGAAACATTTCCACGAATCAGACGATGACTGCAGATACCAATCCTGTGGGGAGGAAGCGGGAAAACACCATATCCTGACGTGCAGAGCAATGAGAGGGAAATCCTTAGCAGACGCCGTAGCACACCTGAATATGATCTCAACTTAAAAATTTAACACTATATCGCTCTTGTAAAAACAATAATAATTTTAAATGATTCAAAGTACATTAAATTTTTCTGTAACTATTGTTGCGAATAAAGAGATATATAATTCTTAAGCTTTTGAGAGAAAAACACCGGCAAAAATCTATGCGAAATAGGAAGGGGGTGAGAGGGCAGGGGATGCCCCAGAGGGCAGGGGGTGCCCCTGCTAACAACAGGGCTGCCAACTTTTTTCGGCATCCCCTGCCCTCTCGCCCCTTTCCTGTTTCACTTAGGGCTTCGCCGTATATTTTTCTGAGCTTCTTTATTTTTTCCAAAGGTAAAACCAGAAACAAATTGTATGATCTATTTCAAAAAATCCCAAGAATTCTTAATAATTTTGAGGATTTCCATTTCCATGGATTTTCCAATATTTAATAATAATTGCAGAGTTTTAAAAATAAATCCCTAGATTTAAGCAATCATTTCCCATCATTTTCGAGATTTCTATAGATATCTCCATAACTTTTAAGCTTTTGAGAGATTGGTCAATAGTTTAGAGATCATGAAAATCAGAAATTGATTTCTCAAACAGAAAACATTTTTCCATTCTCCAAATTTGTCGATAATTTAAAAAATATCAAAATATTTCCTCCAGATTTCTGGAGGTTATTCAATAAATCCAAAGATTTCCCAATTAAAAAATGCAATTAAAAACTCCGCTTTTTAATAGAGTCCTTTTTAGAGTCACAAAATTTCTGCAAATACACTTAAAAATAAATTTTGTGACTCTAAAAAGGATTAAGAGCTATACAAGAGTTCCATTAATTCCATTAACAAAATTGTTATTGACGTTATAAGTGAAATATTATTGACGCCATAATTTTTTTAAGTAGGTCAGGAATTGCGAAATAAATAACAAAAATATATAAATAAGAAGAATATTTATTACCAGAAAAGCTACATAATATACTATATGTAAATATATACATGACAACAAACAACACAAGAAAACAACAAAACGAACATTGCAAAAGCAAAGACACAAATAGTAAATACAGTTTTTATATTAACACATATTTTGATTTATTTCTTATTCTACAGGGTGCGGCATCATAACTTCCTTTTTTAAATGTGCGTCTGTTGTGTAAAATGTGTAAAAATCGACCTGTTCGAGGATTTTTCAATATTTTTCGGCAGGAGCGCTTTGGTTCCTAATTAAAAAGGACCTTGTATATACGGTTTAAATAATACGCTATATTTAATTTTAAAAAATGTTTTTAGTTTTGAAGTTCTAAACTTCATTTAATTTTCAATGCAAAGTCAAAGCTAATAATTAGCAAAATACGAAATGATTTATATAACGCTTTTGCGATTAATGTTTTTCTACATATTTACTCACCTGCTAATAATTCCACGAAATATTGCCTACATTTTGTTGCATTTGCTATTGATATGCGAACAAATCTTGAAGCTTACATTGATTTTTTATCGTATGTGTTTTATGTAAGAGCAACGACTTCTATAGGAAAGATATCAGGAAAGAGGATTATTTCGGAAAGTCAGTTGAGCAGAAAGGAGTTGGACAGAAATTTTCCAGCCGATGATATCACGGCGCTCTTTAAATTTAACGCAGTTCGATCCGGCGACGTCCGCTATCTTGTCCGGCGGTGGGATTTATTTGAGTCCGAATTAGAGCAATGAGGAGTGTAATTGTCCGGTGATTTGATTTAAATATTTACGGTGTGGTGGTGTTTGCCTTACGGACGATTGACCTCGGCAAACTGTTGCCCAAGTTGCAGTCGTAGGAGTGAATTTGTCCTCAACCCACATTAAGATAATTAATTTGCATACTCTGTGTATATACAATCATGGCAGAAATTATAATAACTATTATTATATCGACGTTCACGTTTTCATTAATCTACATCAATAAATGCTTGTGATATAAGTAGATAATATAGAAACATGGCATACAATAACGTGTGTTCTTAATAAAATTAATTCATTACTATAATAAAATAGTCATTTTTTGTTGCTTCCGAGTGTTTGTATAGTCAGAGCCAACTTAATTCGGACGTGACCCATCGCAGTTATTTGTCAGAAGCGATTTAGTAATAGTAAAGAATTGTATATCTAGACTACAAAATCATTGGAGCATTCGTGGATAAAAATAATGTAGCGTACGTAGAAAAATCGGAGTTCGAGGTTTTGAAACTCTTAAGTAGGTAGGTATACATTTTTGAAGACGTGTACTAAGTACTTACTCATTAGTAATCGAGAACTTCTGGCCACTTCAATTTTAAATGTGTGCGATAATAAAGACGGTAAAAATACTTAAATTTGTAGCCCGAAAAGGTATTATTTATGTACGTGCACCACGGGCGATGGAGAAAGTTTTTAAATTCACTTGGATATATTACGTCATAAAACATCAATAAAACTGTCAATTTTAAGTTCCGTTTTATTTCTTCTCGTATAATGAAATTGCCGGATATAATATATTTATATTATATACATGCATAGTCAACAGCCGCTGTTGTAAGCAATATTGTGACCGCTAGGTTTCAGTCGCTGCTCACAATAAATACACTCTAGAATTATAAGCGCAATGTCACCGCTGTAAATGTAAATATTGCATCAGGCATACATGCCGCAATAAAACTATGCTGTAAGAAAATCGCTTCAATATTTATCCAAACACGAGGCGATACGGAGGCAGAGCAGCAGCAGGAATAGAGAAAACGTTAAGTGTTGGGTTTATTGTAGAGTTTGTGCAGTTGTAGCGGTATGAATATGTTCACTTCTATTCCCTCCCCATGAATAATTTAGCGTTCGTTTTACCTTGTGAAATGTTGAAACGCTGCACTCACACGCCCGCCGAAAAAATATCGCCTTTTAATATATTATTAATGGCGGAGGTGCCGGGCGACTCTAAAGGAATTCCGGTTATCTGCACAAGACGAAATCAATTGGATCTTCCTTCGACACGTCCCCGACTCTTAAAGGGCACCTGTTTTAAGAAGGAGCCGCCGCGGGATAAATAATTCATAAATAATTTATAAATTCGCGGAACTTTATATAAAATATGGCGCAATAAATAGGAACGGAAACGTGTTTTATACGTTCAAGTTCAAGCCAGGCGATCTATTCGTGCGCGCTTTATTCGTGTACGAGGGAATTTTATATAAATTTATTGGACTCAAATTTCCGTAGTTGTGGACAAATAATTCTTATTCAATACCAAACTGTAACTTCATTCAACTAAAAATCACCACCATGTTTTTTAACCTAATACATTACTTCTTACTATTATTATTTAAAACGTCTACGAAACATCTTACATTGAATATACATAATCACATTCAACCATATTTGTATAATAATAAAGAATAAATAAAAAATATAATAGCATTCACAAATAAGTATGCATATACTTATATATTTGATATTTATTTGTTAGCTTCAAGCTTCGCTTCAAGGTATGTCTAAAAATGTCTACAATAAAATATACAATTCATTACAAATAAGTTTCGGACTACCATTAATTAGTAGCAGCCTAAAGGTACATTGTGAGTGCAGAACATATCATTTCAATGCCAAATTTTGGGTCATTTCAAATGTTTTTGGGGTTATTTATAAATAGTTATTTACCGAAAAGTCATGAAAATGATTCGAGTAAAGTAAAACATTTCAATGACGAGTTGTGTATTCATTTTTTTCTGAAACCCCCTAATTATAATAAAAATTAATATTCATTAATTTAACAAATTGAATGGACGATTTTCTACGAACCTATCTTGTAGTACGTTTCTTTGTTTCTAAGGTGAAAATTTTGTATAAATAAACGAAAAACGCTGTCGGTTTTTTTGTGCATTCGTGTTCCTTTTGCAATGAATTGTGAAGAAACTACTGACGAACTTCCTTTAGAAATACGAAAAACCGCAGAAGAGCCCGTGGCAGAGCTACTGCCGAAAACATCTAAAGGGAGACATAATTTTGTTTATGATGCCTTTGAAGGTTGGTGTAAGGCTAAGAATAAGAATATCAGAAGAATTACAGACGACGTTCTTTGGCTTACTTTGTGAAGAAAACTAAACATAACTATAATGCTTCAACTCTTTGGAGTATTTATCCATGCTTAAGTCGACATCATCAATAAAAAGGAATATTGATATTAGCAAGTTTAATAAGCTAATTGCGTACTTAAAAAGACAAGGCGAGAGATATCAAGCTACGAAATCAAAAGTGTTGTCCCATATTGAAATCTACAAATTTCTTATAGAGGCTCCAAATGAAGATTTTTTTATGCTGAAGGTAAAAAATGTATTATTTTATTTCATTTTAAACAGATTTCAAAAATTTTCAGGTTGTATTTGTCGATACCGATATTTCGCCAAGGGTTACATAGAAGAATCATTAGCAAATCAACTGATGACTGCTTATCGAATATAGGACAGTAAAGAGGAAAATAACGTTGACCTCACGAAAGACTGTGAAGTTGCTGGATGTTCAAAATCTGAAACTTCTCATTTGACAGTTGGTGATGAATATAACTATAAAGAAAATGAAGTTTCTGTTTGTTCAAATGCGATGATAGTTAACACGGAAAATGATGTTATTATTCGAAATTAAAGTCTGCGTTATCCGGGATTAACATATCCAATGAAGAAAACTCAACCATAAATATTAATATTCAAAAAAACTTTACAAAATAGTGTGTACGTGTTTTTGTGACTAATCAGGGAAATGCAGTTTTCGTGACTAGTCAGGGAATTGCAATTTTCGTGCCGCATTTGCGGAGCGAAAGTGGTGCTACCGCTCCGGTTTCAGAAAAAATATATTATTTCCATCCATTAAAATATATATAACATGGGATTATGTGTCAAAAATATAGTGACATGTAAATATTTTATTGAAAATTTTGTTCATAAAATATAATAAAGTATTTCTTGATTTGATTTTTTTCTAATTAAAAAATCACCTAAACTTTCAGATAAAATCGTTTAATTCATATTGCATAAGTGCATAATCTATAAGCCGTTGAAACTCAAAGTGGTATACCTAAGTCCTTTTTTTTTAAATTTCAGTTAAATAGAGAAATTATCCATCCTGACAAACCATCAAAACAGTGATCATGGGCCGAAAGACGAACGTCGACAGCCCATTCTATATGTCATAGATCTATCTACCATCATCAATATTATATTATTATATGTATTAAGTATGCTGTAGATATGTATCTGTATATGTACTAAATGTTCATACTACTACTAGAGAAATGGATTCAAGGATATTTCTGAACCTTTCTGAATTTAAAAATAAATAGACTTACAATCTCTGGTTTTCAATGGCTCGTACATTGTCATAGTATTTTTTTTTATAATATGTAAATGTTTCAGTTATAAAATTAGTGTTAAGAATAGGTTAGTTCTGAATATCTGAATTGTTTAAAAAGTAGTAGAAAGAAAGACACCATCAAAGTATGGCGAAATTTAAGATTTAATATATGTAAAATTGTACATTTAAAAGTGGCGCAAAAAGTTACAATATTGAAGCGGGTAACAAAAGGCCCAAAAAATATAAGGATTCTAGAATTCGAGCGAAATGGAAGTAGAAAAGAACGAGCAAATGTGAAATAGGATATAAAGAAAATCATGGAAAGTCGGAGGTCGACATGTAAGCGTATAAGGTCGACATGGGAATGTAGTAAAGAGATGGTGTGGCAATTATTGATAGTCAATTCGAAAAATTAAAAACCGTTGCGTAAAATGTATGTGACGTCACGAACAACAATGCATATTAACCGAAGTTATAAAAGGTGTGGAACGACGCTAAAGGCTGATTCATATCCGCCTATATGGGCGGCTGAAATGAATAAATTTATTATTATTATTATTATTATTATTATTATTATTATTATTATTGTTATTATTATTATTATTATTGTTATTATTATTATTATTATTTTTATTATTATTATTATTATTATTATTATTATTATTATTATTATTATTATTATGATTATTATTATTATTATTATTATTATTATTATTATTATTATTATTATTATTATTATTATTATTATTATTATTATTATAGATTTCTTACGCGACGCAACACTACGCTATGCAATGCTAGCGCTACGGGCATGTTCGACGTGCATTAAATGCTGTTTATAATGCCCACAGCGAAAGCATTGTTACAGCGTAGCGTTGCATCGCCTAAGAAATGTATGAGTCAGCCTTAACTTGAAGTCCATTACTAGTCACGAGCAACTCCACAATACTCTGTAATTCAAGGGATGCGGAGAACAAAATAAAATAGTAACGGGTTAACGCCTCTTGTATGCGTATAACTAAACATTAAAGGAAGAGGACATCAGTCGACATACACAGCAATAGGCATTAAAGGGAGCAGTAAAGCAGACCGCAGTAATTCATCAATAGAGAGCAGCAAGCAGCAGCAGCAAAACAGAGGCATAGATTTGATAGACAACAATGGAGAGACAGCAATACCAACATCAGGTAGAACACCTCAATAGGCATTGCAGGGAGCAGTAAGACAGCAGACCGCAGTAATTCATCTATAGAGAGCAGCAAGCAGCAGCAACAGCAAAGCAGAGGCAGAGATTTGATAGACAATAATGGAGAGGCAGCAGTACCAACATCAGGTCGAACATCTCAATAGGCATTGAAGGGAGCAGTAAGACAGCAGACCGTAGTAATTCATCAATAGACAGCAGCAAGCAGCAGCAGCAAAGCAGAGGCAGAGATTTGATAGACAACAGTAGAGAGGCAGCTATACCCACATCAGGTAGAACCCTCAATAGGCATTGAAGGCAGCAGTAAGGCAGCAGACCGCAGCAATTCATCAATAGAGAGCAGCAAGCAGTATCAGCAAAGCAGAGGCAGAGATTTGATAGACAACAGTGGATAAGCAGCAATACCAACATCACGTAGAACACCTCAATATGCATTGAAGGGACCAGTAAGGCAGCAGACCGCAGTAATTCATCAATAGAGAGCAGCAAGCAGCAGCAGCAAAGCAGAGGCAGAGATTTGATAGACAACAGTGGATAAGCAGTTATACCAACATCAGGTAGAACACCTCAATAGGCATTGAAGGGAGCAGTAAGGTAGCAGACCGCAGTAATTCATCAATAGAGAGCAACAAGCAGCAGCAGCAAAGCAGAGGCAGAGATTTGGTAGACAACAGAAGAGAGGCAGCAATACCAACATCAAGTAGAACACCTCAATATGCATTGAAGGGAACAGTAAGGCAGCAGACCGCAGTAATTCATCAATAGAGAGAAGCAAGCAGCAGCAGCAAAGCAGGGGCAGAGATTTGATAGACAACAGTGGAGATACAGTAATACCAACATCAGGTCGAACACCTAACATCTAAACCTAACGAAGATCAGTATTCGGAAAGATTATAATTCATATGGTACCAACAGACATTACATGAAATTTGCGATACGTGAGCAACATGTGTCATTTAGGTTAGATTTTTGTTATGATTAGTTCTGAGTTTATTAGTTATTAGTTACCAGTTAGTTTATATAATTAGTTCTGCGTTATTCGATTTTTGATTATTATCATTTGAGAATTTGTTAATTTGTATTTTTTTATTAAATTTATGAAGAGTAAAGCCTAGTACATACCGGGAAACAAAGTGTTGGCAACATCTATCAACATGTATGTGGATACAACATAGTATGTGTATCTGGATACATGTTGTCAGTAATGTTGTGCCTTCACGCCAAAATCTGTGAATTTTGAAAAATGAACATGGACATCATCAAATTTAAGATTCCTGTCTTTGTATTATTTTGTTCAAACGTCCCACAATGCGGGCACACGTAGCATCGGTTCTATATCATTTTTTTTGTCCATGAATATTCACTTTCTTCACTTTTTGAAAAAAACTAAAATATGGGTATCACTTTTACAGAAATAAAAACGAAATAAACACAATCAAGCAAGTGAAGCAAACACTAAAAATATGGAAACCTGAACTAATGAAACCTCACTAACTAATACGACGGATGCAATATGTTGGCACCACCGACATGACAATATAGTCATTTTTTGTAATTTCTCATTGTATTTTGATTGAAAATTATCTGATGTAAGGTGTCATGAAAATTCCCTACTCAACCTGTGCCTGTTATATTTCTCATTTTACTGCGTTTACACTTTTCACTATTGCCACCATAAATACCATACGTTCATAAAAAAAGTTCATCAGGGGCGGCTGTGAAGACTTAACGTATGTCCGTGACTTGATTCACATTCATAAAATTCAAATCGAATGTCATTGAGTCTATCAATGTCAAAAATATGGCAAAAACGTCGACTTGTTACGAAAAACTGGCAGCTAAGATCGAAAAAAGGGAAGCTGCAGGCCCACATCGCGTATGCAGAAAGATGTGCAAGAAGAATGCTTGTCAAAGGAACCAACAAAATCATTGCAGCGATTAGAGATGAGGTTAGTTTATCACTTGGCACTTGTCAGAAAATTGAACATCTGGAACAATTCACTGACATACATTTGAACTTCCACAGCCACCCTTGATGGACTTCTTTATGAACATATGGTACTTAGGGCTGTGATATCCACCTCCTAATAAGGTTCCATATAACTTAATGTAATGAAATAAATAAATAAATAAAATATTAAATTAATATTTAAATAAATTTTATTTGTGCCTGTTTGTCTTCAAATCAATTTTATGTAGCTATTAAGTTTACTTATTAGCTAAATAAGTTAATAGGTGACTTGAGTTGCTATTACAACAAAGGTGTGTATTAGTTTAAGCCTCCTTAAAAGTACCTTATAACTAATAGGAACTTTACTAGAAGGTGGATATCTCGGGCTTTAGTATACTATAGTATATTGACTCCTTTATTGCAAAAGAAAGTATATTTATTATTATCATTTTATTTTAATATTGTCGTTATTATTATAATTGTTCTTATTGGAATTGTGCTTAGGCACTCTCAGGTGTAGGGTAATGAAACCTTTTGTTTTTATGAACTAGTTTCGGCATGGGATCCGTCATTAGCATTAAAATAGTCTGTATATGTTCAAATCTGTAGGTGTTGTGATACATCGTTTGTTTAGAAGTATACATTTGAGGATGTTTGTATGAAATGTGATGATTATGAGTTTAATTGTTTGTGAAATTTGTAGACATCTGTCTAATTTTGTGTGTTTTCTTTTGTATTATAATTATAATTTATACAATTATATACATTATTCATGCATATTAGAATTTTTCTTATTTTAAATATTTTCGTTGTTATTTTTGTATTCTTATTTTTATTATTGAAATTATTATTTTCAGTATTATCGGTAGATATTATAGTTGGTAGCATCAAGATCAAATTTTTTTTTGCGCCTTAATACATATTTTAAAACAGAATAACACTTTTCAATTATATTTTTATTGCAAGATATACACTTGCCAATATCGTTTTCAATTATCTGAACACTGTTTTATAAGTATTATGGGGCCATATTTCCATATAACCAGGTGTTTTTTATGAGTCTGGCGTTGTGATGTAATTATTAGATAGAGCGGGAATGACTACATGCGTGTATACATGCAGAAATAGCTCATAACATTGTTCCCATGAAATGCGGACATTTTATCATTAACCTGATAAACGTACCTACTTACTGAACATTCTTAGCTCATGCAATTATTAATTAAAAATGACATTCTAGTGAACTTGTACTCTTAGTATGAGCTGAATCATTGGAGCTAACTTCTTTACTTTAATTTTATTAGTACAGTAAATTATAGTTATATTATTATATTCTTTATATTATTATATTATTATATTATTTATATTACTTACAATAGGTGTTTTACTGTTTACAGTAATTAAAGATTTTTAATGTTTACGGAAAATATAAATATTTATTATTAAAAAATAATTGACGTATATGTGATTCTAAAAATAATTCTAATTTAATTCTAAATAAAAAAATATAATTTCTGCTATCTAAATAAAGTATTACATCTATAGTGCTTGATTAATACGTTAGTTGTTGTGATTACTTGCGTTATCATGGGCAATATTTTTTGTAAGCTCATCCAGCCTAACCTAGCCAAACTGATTATTTTAATTCTACTGATAACTAAGCTATGTTGATTAATTTATTAGTTTTATGGCCGTATTTGCCAACGTCCGATAAGGCTATTGAACCAATGACCTTTACATGTCATGAAATTTTGCGTGACACTGACAGATAAATTAATATACTGCAATAATATTCGACTTAAGTTTTGTTTCATTCAGATTACAGGTGATGGACAGAGATGATTCCGCTGGGGTATTAAAATACACAAAATGTTATTAGTCCAATAGTTATACATTGCTTTATCGGACGTTGGTGAATATGGCCATTACACTATAGAAAATCATATTCAGATTAATAATGGAGTTTTTGTAAATACGATGTATCGATGGTCTGAGCCCAAATTCAGTGTGATGCATAAACTCTGTATAAAATATTAGCAGCTATTTTTGTATAAAATTAAGTTGTCTCTAATATTATTGCAATTAACTGGTGCACAATGCCTGCATATTATTTTTTTTGTATGTTCGAATTTATCTTTGAAATGTTAATCCAAAACGATAAAATCCTATTGCAACGGTCGGATGTAATGCATACAAAATGTAAGATATAAAGGCCACGTAAATAGGGTGTAATGCAAATCGAAATTGTAATAATTCACAATGGCACTTTACATAAATAGCAAATTAGCTGAAATTAGTGGCAATAAACAAATGTTAAATCGCGTAATGGCAACGCAGTGCTACGAACACATGTTATTGAGCGCTTTTAATAGGCCCGTAGAAAAACCTCCCTCCCGCTTCGCATTGTTGTTCGTTAATTAATTTGTAATGAAACATGTACGGATTAATATAATAAACTCATTTGGTGGGCCAGCGTCGGCTCATTAATGGAATTATTAGAATAATCGCGGGATAATGACGCGAAATTACCGATCCACCGCCCACCCTCCGGCCTCCAGCCGTCCAATATTTCGCGAGTTAGTCGCTGTGCGATTGCTCTGAGTGTTAATAATGAGAGCTTTGCAAGTGACAGGACAACAGGGTGTAACACAAACCCCCTCATCCCTATCGATTTATTAATGAAGACTAATTGTTTTCTTACGCCGTTTTAAATTGCTTCCGAAACGCTCAGTCAATGTCAACGAATGTCGCCGGTTTATTATTTCAAACAGAGAATCATTGGGAAGTAATACATTCCAATGTCAGTGTTAAATATTTTTTCACCTATCACACAATATAGTATTATTATAATAACCATCAGCACTTGGGCTGGTCAAAAACTTTTTTAAACAAAGTTTTTGTTTTGAAGAACTTTGTTAATTTAGTATCAATTTATCTAGATGGAGCAGTAGCAAGATTAATATTCATATTAACTCTATTAAAAAAAAAAACAAGGCAATTTGACTAGTGGATATGTTTCGTCTACTAAAAATGAATTGTCTAGCAATATCATTGTCAAACGTCAACGTCTTTTAAAATTACAAAATTGCATAGTAAAAACAACGCACTCTATAATATTAATTAATTCAATTAATATCTGCATGATGGAAATACGTAAATATATCAACTGTACATAAATTCTACAGAGTTCAGAGTGGTTATTCGTTATTAATACACCAAACCGCTTTAATGTGCGCTATCAATCGTCTATCGCATTTTTTATATGGTTCATTAATATCCCCAGTGTTAATTGATGCAATAAAAGTGACTTTATGCGAGCAGAAAAACGCAATAAATTAATTTAATTGAATTATATAGCCATTCGTTGAAAAAGGCAAACATACGTGAATTAATAAAGCTAATGGTTTATCTGTTATAAATAATTATGTTTGATTAATACACGAGAGACAAATTAAATTGAGCTAATTTATTTTCTCTATTCTGTACGTTTCCAATATCAGAACGAGCAATCCTTTCTCAGGGTGTTCCGTTTTGTTGAAGCTTATGTTATGTACCTAGTGCAAAAAGTATTGAATTTCGATGCATTCGATTAGGGAATCAATTTTCATATTCTCTAGCAGCTCTTATTATATTTCTATTATACAGGTCATAAACAGGGATACTGAGGAATGCTTAGATTCTCGAATTATGTTTATGTCTGTCCGATTGCTTTGTTAATTGGAAACTTCTCAAAAACGAAGGTTGTTGTGATTCTGAGCTATTTATGTAATACTTATTGAGATGTAAATGATCATTACGGAAAGTACAGTGCAATTTACTAAATAATTAAATCGATTCGAAAATAAAGAATGGGTATACAGAGTGGCCCACGGTCAAGGACCATTAAGGCCCAGTTTTATGATCGTGGATCATCCTTGATCGTGCTTCAGTTTCTAAGGATACCATTGCATTAACATTCGTATCCCAGGTAACTGAACCATGATCAAGGGTGATCCACGATCGTATAACTGGGCCTAAAAGTTTATGGGGTTCCCGATTCGATAAAAAAATTTAAAAAACATCCAAACATGGCTGATTCTGTTCTCCTCAGGTGAAATACTTTCAATCTTCTATCACTTCCGGTTCTACCGGAAGTAGCCATCAACTTTTCTCGTTTCTAAACAAAAGTACTTATTTAAAAATAATCATTTAAAGGGATAGTAATTATTTTAAATATTAAATCGATTAGAAAATATTTTTTTGCAATTTTCTTTATTAACGTTTTTTTGATAAAACTAAAACCACTAAAATTTTTCGACTTTTCTCGCGTCTAATGGAAGTAATTTATAATTATTCCTATAGGATTATTATTATAATCTATAAGAGGTAGTAATTGGTAAAATTTCGAAATCTTCTAGAAATATTGTTTTTTTTTTAAATTTAGAATAAATATAAACTATTTATGTGATTACGAGCAAATTTCTTAATAACTTTTTTGATAAACCTCACTTCGGATGTTGTTTAGTTTGTATGTAGGAAAATAGATTATAATAATAATTCTATAGGATTTCTATAGGAGAGGTAGTCAATTGACGAAATTTCGAAATCGACTACAAATATTGAAATTATTGAATTTAGACTAAAATTTAAACTATTTTTGTGATTACGAGCAAATTTGTTAATAACTTTTTTGATAAACCCCACTATGATTGTTCAGTTGTTGTTTATTTTATATCCAATTTTTACAGGTTTCTAGTGAAGTTATATCAAAATTGCCAAAATTATGGTTCGAGAAAGTAGTGATTTTTTAAAAACACCGATAAATAAATAGGAATATACATCGCTGAGATGGTGAGATGTGAAACCTATTGTATATACAATAAGTTTTCTTTGATATTGATACCGATATTGATATCTATATTCATATTGATACTGAATGACTACTTTTTTAATAACTAAATAGTCAGACATTTAATATACTATGCTATACTGTACTGGGTGGCCCAAATTGGATGTTTCTATAGGGGATCTCGGTAACTAGAAGAGGTAGAGAAAATCGGATGTTGTATCCTCGATCTCTTTTATCAAGACAAACTCAATGGTGAAAATAAAAAATTTATATCGGCTTTTGTTTTCGTGTTATGGCCAAAAACTCATTATTTTCCATTTTGGATTTTTATCAATATTTTATATATTTATCATTTTATTAAGATAAGAGTAGCATAGTCTTGAGGCAATTTTTTACGGGGAATTGAATGAGTTTTACAGATTTTTTTATATATTCGGTAATAAACAAGATACAATACAAGCTTATGTTTTTTTTTAAATAGAAGTCATCTATGAGTTTGACTTAAGGCTTTGACCTTAATAAATAGGTTATTTTTTCTCTTTTCAATGACATATCTCATGTGGATGTTATAATTGCATTTTTCTTGAAATCTATTGAAATTCTATCAAAACGTCATAGGTTCCCTTATTCGGCGCAGTAGGCTTGTTTTGTTTAAATTGTTTGATTGTCAAACTAACACATTTGACGTGATTTTTTCATTTCGAAGTGTTAAACAATGGTGTTCGAAAATTATGAATAATTTTATGTGTTAGAATGCTTCATTCAAACCAATAACAATTCTATCTTTCCAACACGAAGGTGCACCTACACATACATTTCGATTATTACATCTAAATTTTGGAGCAAATTGGTTAGAAACAAACGGATCCGAGGAATTGCCACCACGATCACTCGACTTGGCGTTGTTAGATTTATATTTTTGGGGACATATAAAGGACAAATTATATAAAATGAGAACAAACATTTAATTGTGCATTGTTACTCTATTTTTATTATCTTACATTGTTATTATTATTATACTTTATTATTAGTTTTATACAATATTATCTTATATTATTGTAAAATAATAATTATTAGTATTATGTAGAATAATTATATATTCAACCTATAATTTTCAAGTCTAACTTAAGTTTCCTTATTGTAATTTAAATATTGTGTCTATGCTTCTCAGTATAATTAAAATAACTTACTTGTATTGTACTTACAGTACTTGTATTGATTAATTTATTTAATGTGTAATGCTGTACTGTCATTTTCGATGTAAACAGTGTTGTACTTCATTAATAAATAATTGTAATAATACTAAGTAGTAATAATAATAAATAATTAGTAATGAACTAAGCATAACATCAATATAATAAATATTTATTAATAATATTTATAAATCTAGTAATTTTATAGATTTTAGTTATGTAAAAAAATTACATTTCGAAATAATATGATGATATATGAAAATATGTCATGCGTGTGTGAAAAATAGCATTTGTACGAATCAATTAAGAGGATTGTAATATTCGGCGGTAGTTTTAATAATTGAAAATTATGGTTGTCACAATTCAAAATTAGTCATTGTGTAATAAATTACCAGAATGAATGACGCAATTACATGATTTTGTTGTTCAATTCGATAATTAATATGAATTTATAATTGTCTAAATTTTCAGTGCATTGGCTACATAATGATGCAATAAATAAAATATTTTCTACGCCGTTGCGTAAACAAGTGCGTAGATAGTGTAAGATAATTTATGTCACCTCTAAATTAATAAAGATATATAGGTGCGCGGTCTGTATGACGTGACGTGTATTTTAATATACGGCATCCTGTATTTTAAACGGGAGCATTGTTAAAATAAGAGGGCCTTTGTTCCGCCGGCCGTACACAATATTGTGAATATGTCAACTATTATAAAATGTAATAATTGGGAGCTGTGCGAAAATAACGGCGCGGTCCGCGCGATAATTTAGCGATTATAGAGGTATTGTGTGCGGTCCAAATGGGCGGCTATCTTAATTTATCTGTTCCAGTGCAGCGCGTCGACATTCAAATACATGGTGGAGGCGCCGGGGTGACTGGGGCGCTGTTCGCGGCAGGCTCCAGAACTAATCAAGCTAATCTACTGTATTTACTGGCCTCGCACGGCCACTAAATCCGATTTTGCCCTGCTGAGATGAACGCTGTCCGCCTCGTCCCGACCCTCCGTCTCGCTCCCTCGCGCCCCCGTGACGCCCCCCTCTCGCTTCCCCGCATTAAATCCGTAATTGCATTACCTTTATAGCCCAGTTCGTTACTATTAATGCTTCAGTTGCTTATAGTGTTCATCATGTTTATCGTATAAATAAATGTTGCACCGTTGTACGTTTGTAATTTGTTTGTGCATTAGAGTCAATATGGGTGCGATATGTATTCGGTCGGACCTAGCTAGTAGCCGCTAGCTCTATGATGCTAGCTAATTCGGCACGTATAACGTGAATTCTTCGTGGCCGTTTTGCATGGCATTTCAACGGATCGCACCTTTATGCAAAGATTCCAAAGTCTTTATGAAATATAAGGTTATATCAATATATCAACATACCGGTCACGTACGCTCTGAAATATAAATTTCTCCAGAAAGTATTTATAATAAATTTCATTCCGATTCAATATAAATTGATGCCATCCCGGGCGAAAAAGCCGCAAATGATTGTATTCAGATGCAAATCCACTTGTGCATCATTTATGGTGCGTATATGGCTTCGTGAATGATTTAGTCGTAGCTGCATTGGGGATTGCGCGGGTGCGAGGGGCAATCCCTCGGCTGGATCTCGACGCAATACAATAAATATGATGGGCGGTAATAATATGGGCATGATGAGGAGGAAATGCGCGGCCGATGAGATCGATGGCGATCAATGCGACGGAGCATGAAGAGAAACGCACAGGTTGCTCATTTTCATTCCGGTCGGGTAACTGAGAGTCGCAGATGCGATGCCCAATAACAAGACGGAGACGCTAGCGCCTTGTCGTCATGCATTTTTATTCCCCTCCGCGAATGTTTTAAGAAGGAGCAAGGTATTAAGGAACAGGCCGACAAAGCTGAAAAGAATAATGATTCTTAATTTTCATTTCGTTCCTATACTCGGCGACGTGACCAGAAATATAAACTAAAATATGTCATGGGGATTTTTTTAGCCAACTTTTCTAACTTGTGCCATTTGTTAGGAAATTCAATAATGCTGTACTAAGTTGTCATCCGGTCGAACATCATCGCTCACCATGAAATATAGCATTGTTGCAGCTCTTCCCCGATAATATCCTACACCTCCTGTTACCTCATACGCCGCTCTCTCTGCATGGCCATCATGCCTGTGCCCTCCTGCACATCCGCATCGTCCACCCCCATAAGCCCCCACCTAGTGACGACAATCCGCTGACCGTGATCAATCGACCGGCTGCGATTCGTTCGGCATACAAATACCTCCGCAATCATTTGTTAAATTGCTAATATCGTCCTTCAGGGCTCAATCTATTAACATTTCCCGTACCGTTTAATTATCCTTTATAGCTTCATCCTTATTTTTACGGCGCTCGCCACTCAGCAAAAATCACGTCTTACCCTTGTAAGGACATTCAAATGCCGCCCTATTAAAATACCTACATAATCCGCGAATAAAGAAGGCGACGAAATAAGAAAGAAGATGACGACGCAGCAAATTACGTATATAACGGCTTCCCTGAAAAAAAAGAAAAATATACGTAATAATCTTAACAGATTACCAAGTCTGTATTTAAATTTAAATATAGTCAAAACACAAAAATGATTTGAGTGTTTTACATTTTTTATAAGGTTTATTATAGGTACCTACATTACATTAAAACACACATAAACTGAAGTAAGTTACTTATTCTAGAGGATGTAATTTGGAAATTAGTTGCTGAGGCTTAACATATGCTTTTATACCCATGCCATGGTCGATCTTTTTAACACCTGCAGAGGGCCTTGACACGACAAAACACATTTAAATTATACGCTATCCGCGAGCAAAAAACAGTGAACAATAATAGATAGAAGAAGAAAAAAATATAAAAAGAAACACACGTTTCATATTGCGGATTAAACTTGTATCATGATGTAGACAAGCAACAAAGTATTAATGTACAGTCAATGTGTTCAAAAATGTGTTGTGCACAGATAATTGGCTGTTCTAAGTCGTGTTTAAAAATCTATTGTACAGAAGTAGGTAGTTGATTGTATATTTTGTCAATGGTAGATACATTTCAGAACTGTCAAAGTAACAACTAACAGAAACAAAAATTATTATTTTCCCCTCCCTGCATGGTAAGTACACTGTTGTAACATTGATTTGGTGGAAGTTAGCCCCACTTACCGATAAAGCTTTGGTTACTATGAGCAACGGAAAGTAAGTAATCACTTACCTCCCTCAGGGAAGTAAGTAAAATAATTTCAATAGCGTCATTTCTCTGGCCCCAGTCTTTAAATCACTTATATGCATTTTGATAACACCCCTTCGACTTCTCCGGCAGTAGGAAGGAACAGGCAGCATCTGCAGCTTCTTCAATTGCCATTTCTTGTTTATTTTCATTGAAATTCATTTTACAACTAAACGAATGCAATTTCTGACACTCACACTTTGTTTGAAAAATAGTCTTAGCAAGGCCGTACTGACATTTTGTTCATGTTGCGAAAATAAATTGATCAAACACAAACAATTAAACCAACTTCAGGAGTGGAAAAACAGTTATAATTCGAGAGGTAAGTTTTGACCGGTAAACGATACTTACCTCTCTTAATGCTTAAATAACTATTATTGTATTTTTTATGACATTTTAATTCATATACTAAAAATATCATAAGCAGCGGTATATTTGTCATTATGACAATGACAAAAGTTTGCCCAAACTTTTCCAGCGACCAAAAACGACCTTATGTTTGACCGCGTCTGATTCTAGTAGGTCTGCATCATCGATCTCTAGCAACGCTGGCATCATAACCAATATTGTAAGAAAAAATCTCAAACTTGCGTTGTCAGAAAAGTATCTAATCTGTGAAAATGTAGCGATTTGGAGTCATCGGTTGGAGAAAGTGAGAAAGCCATCAACAATAATGTGCCTCGCAATACTGTGAATTTAAGTAAGTCAATTTGGCGACAATTTACGCTGTTTGGTGTGGACAAAATTAACTCGTTGAAGAAACATCCACTGAAGAGTTAGCTTCTATTTTATGTGACTGGGCACTTAATATGAAGAAGAACAATGGAGAATATTATGAAGAGAGTACAGTCAAGACGATTTATTAACAAATGATAGATTAACCAAATCAAGTTGTTTATAACAATTGTACTTTTCCGTTAAATTAATTAAACTAATTTACACCTTATTTGTTAATTTCGTGATTTACGGAATCATTAAATTGTCTTACGGAATTACACTCCAGCTTTTTTTTTGTGGTCGAAGTAATCTTGACATTAATAATTTGAGTTTTGTTGCATTAATGGCCACTTGAACCACAGTAAACAAGCAAGGCTTAAACACAACTTAAAATGTGAGCAAGGCTTAAGTCAGAAATTCGCTTGCACCGCATTTTATGCACGTCTCAAGTAAGGCTTAATGTAAGTGGTCAAGAGCGGTCGCTTAAACCAATCTTAAAATTTACGACGCCGAACATAACCTTATAATTATTCCGATAACTGTCACGGCATATGTTCATTTGAGAAACACATTTTTTGCAATGGCTCTTGAAAATGTAATTAATCGTGATGATGCATGTGAGCTAATGTGGTTATCAGCTCGATTTCGATAAAAGATGGACTTGGTGGTTCTACCCCATAGCCCTTCAAATACATCGTAAATACTGTGACAAATATTTTGCACGCATTTTAACTCCAAATCTGAGCTATAGCAGCGAATTTAATTTACCTTTTTGGAATTATCTCCGTGCAGTGCAATAATCACAATATTCGTCTTAAGGCCTCGGCTAACGAAACGAGCGGTGAGTGGCTGCGGCGATTAGCGAGCGACACAATACGTTCTGTTTACAATTCCACCAGTGGTGGTGGACCAGATTTTAATGCAGCTTGCTGGAAAAACTTGACGCTTTGCACTTGCTGCTTACTGCTTCTCCTAGAGTCCTAGACAATTATATTCGCCGCCCACCGCACACCGGTCACCGCTCAAATAGTGCCCGAGGCCTAATAACGTAACAATTTTGTATATACGCACTGACAGATCGACACTGAAAATCGCAATGTCACCAACATACCAAATGAATATTCTACCAGATTTCGCTACGTTGCCACACGAAGCAAGACTTGGGGCGTGCTTAGTAAAGCAATCTGCGGTGCAAGTCCCTTCCCTTTAAGCATTAGTTAAAATATAAGCCCGGCTTTGTAAAGTAAGGCTTTGCGAAAAAATGGTGCAATTGGCCATAAGCAATTTAACTCAAAAAACTGGCAGAAAAATTTAATCGTAATTGTTTCAAATGCAGTTTTTTTCGTTAAATTGCCACGCAATAAAATGCTCATTGACATGTCAAGTTTACTACGACAAAAAAAGCTCTCGTGTAATTATAAGTGAAAATTAATTACTCCAGATATTTAGTGAATTATTTCTTCTACCCTTTAAATTTTTATCGGTGGATGTGTTTTTAATCAACAAATGCTGCCACTGTCATTAATTACATAGACCTAGATGTAACCTTTCACAATATTTGTATATACAACACTTTTTTGAAATTTGTGTAATTAAGTCACATTTACACTAGAAATGCTGTACAACACTTTAGTAAACACGACTGTACCTGGAAGCCTTGAAAAAAAAAATAATAACGCATATACATGAACAAAAATGAAAGACAAGACGCAAGTAGAATTACAAAAATTTTAAAATACAAACGAAAATTATAATGGCACCAGTTTCATCACACATAATCTTAAAACAATAATAGAGTTAACTTAGTTGAGTTAAAACCTTTAATTTGCCCAATTCGAAAATCCATAATTTTTTGTTTAAATTGCTCGGTTAAAATTATTAATATTTGTTTATATTTATTAAATCTACTACTATTCTTAACTGAAAAAGTGCACTTTCCTTTTCCTTTTATAACCTTTTTACTTTTGAAGGAAATTTTACGAAAGTTGGCACTGTTACATTTTTCGACGTGAGCTTTCTGATGATCATAATGTCAGATTACGCATGTGTTATACAGGGTGGAAATTGGATTTTTCGCTCTTTTGAATGCTATTAAAATCCAATCCAATCCAATATTGCGGCCATAGGAAAATCAAAAGTTGACTATGAAAATTTGGGCAACTAGTATGCGCAGAAAATGTTTGGCACTGTCATCAGAAAGCTCATGTCGAAAAATGTAGGAGTGCCAAGTTTCGTAAAATTTCCTTGAAAAGTAAAAAAGTTATAAAAGGAAAAAGAAAGTGCAATTTTTCAGTTTTTCAGCGATATTTCAGGAACTGTGCAAGAAATCCTGGATTTCGTTTCAGTATATTGAAAGTCACAAATATGAAAAACTTTAATCCCATTTGACCAACTCTGTATATATTTCCGTTTAATAGATCCTAATGGTGGGCGTCGTAAGAGTGACCACCCTGTATACAATACACATGTTTAGGAAATCTGTGCTGTACCAATTGAGTCATATTATATTATGATGATAAATTATCTCGAACGAACCGAGTTCGACCCACCAGCGGACGGGTTTTCGGTTTTATGGGAAAAGTGACAAATTATGTGGCATGGACGTTATATGGCGCTACGGTATACTGCTGTGGGGCATACCGCTAGCAACTTCAATCTTGAAATCGAGCAGAATAAAATGGAGTACTCGCGTCATAGTGTATTCACCTAGGTATACATACCAAGCAATCAATCTAGACCAATTGATTGTTGGTCAACAATAGTATAAGTAAGGGAATATGTTTAACTGAACTCAGGTTGGATCCACATACATTAAAATAATAGTATACGTTTTTATAAGTTTTAGTGATTTTGGCGAATTTGTCCTAATTTTCTAATAAGATCAGTTAAATTTGTAAATATTTCTCAGGCCTAGTCGAGTAAGCACATGAGTAAGTCTTGAATTGAGGCATTTGTTCTAACCCAGTTAGTCCAAATAATGCTGTTTCCTCGCGGTTCTAATAACATAAGTCAAGAGGGTACATTTACAAAGTAATAAAATGTGTGTAAAATGACATGGTTAAAATATTCAATCCTTGTGTCTGGCAGCAGATGACAACCGTCACCAGTCTTGGCAATAGAACAGATAAGTCGAAGTTGTGAAAATTTGGAAGAAAATGACTTATCTACTTACTCCCCCTGGTCACAGATTTGTAGTTACATAAGATACTAACTACAAAACCCTAACGTAGTCGTACTTAAAGATTTTACTTGAACTGTGTTTTTGAAGGAACTTTTGAATTCGAAAACAGGTTTTTGAAAACGAGGGTTTTTGTATAAATTCTACGAAACTGTTGTTAATGTAACTTGAAATAAAAAAACAGATAGATTAGATAAGATATACCGAGAATGTATCAACAATATTAACAAGTAGCGTACACACATGACAAATTTTAAAAATGTGGAAAAAATCCTTAGTAGTTAGTACTAGCACTAGTAGTTCCAAGCTTTGGTTAAACTAGCAAGACATCTAATAGAAGAAATATGTCAGATCTTTTATAAGGCTTCATAAAAAAATAGCAATAAAATGAATTTTTACATCAATGTTATATGAAAACTAATAGCAACAGATATTAAATTCATTAAGTTTACGAACTTCACAAACTTTACGAATTTCATAAAATATATCTAGAAATAAATAAATCACATACTTTGATTGCTAAGAATAAGGCTTACACAAAAGACGAATTTCTGTATTACTGACATGCAAAAATCCAAAAATGTGGAGAAAATCTGTGTGAGAAAACTTGCAAAGTAAAAATTTCAGACCTGGTTCATTTTTATTCATAATTTCTAAAGCCTTAGAAATAATAGCAATAAATTTTTACATCAATATGATATCGAGAATACTAGTAAATTCACATATCATTAACTAAACGTACTTGAAAAAAATAATCGCACAGCTTTTGATTGGTAAGAGAATAGAATCCATAATTTATAATTACACTGGTTTTACACAAATTAATGTGAGTGAGAGAGTTAGTGTAAGAACAAGTCCAGAGTCCAGGGAAAATCATGTGTTGATTTTCATTGTCATTTTTTTTTTAAGTTTAAGGTCGTGTCCTTTTATTTATTTTATTCTGAATTTGATCCGAAGGATGAGGAAACATTGAGTTTTCAGTTGCTGTAATTTTTTAAATGTATGAATATAAGGATATCAATTTTTGTTAACACTACGATTAAAGAGAATAAGTAGGTATTATAGAAAACAAAATTGAAGAATAAAGCCATAAACTGATGCCATCCTCACCTGCTATCCATCATTTGCCATCATATGTAACGTGTAACATGAATCTGTACTAGCTATGTTTCAACCATTATGCTTCTTGGCACAAAATAAGACAAAACAAAATTATATGATCATTTGTCCGCAAATGTTTGCGAAGAAAGTTCTAGCCACATGAAATTTCACTCAATTTTGTTTGGTCGAATATCAATTTTAATTCTTAGAGCAAATTCAAATAAGCTGAAACACGGTGTCAAGAGACTCATTGAGAAAAATATCAATAAATAACTTCAAACGGTATCGTCCCAGCATAAATCAAATAAACACCAAATTTGATTGATTTAGTTAACTAAACTTATTTCCTAAGTTTCTCATATAGTTAGTTTAAAATTACCTTATTAAAATTATTTTAATATAAAAACACTATGACTTTTTATGATCAAAAAACGACAAAATGTTTCACTATGTCTTCATATATGAAACAAAGCAATAGTTGAAGGTAGATACAAAAAAACATTTATAATAATAACAAATATATATCTCATAATCATAGTAGTTTTTAAAAATGCACTTCATCTTCGCAAAAATTCGGAAACATAGATTACCACAACTGCTGTTGCCTAAGCTTACCTAACCTAACCTGACCTAAGTCAACCCAGCCCAATAGGACATAAAAATCGCAGAGAAAGGTTGCCGCTGGAAATTGGATTACAAAGTACCCCATGACGCCCTTTCTTCTGTATTTTAATGAAAAGCTTTCTTTGCCCATCTCGAGGGCTCTATTTTCAGAAAAACATTTATATGATTTTTCTTGTTTTTTTCTTTCATAATAATGAAATCATTAAAATAAGCATCAAAATATGTATAATTTAGTGAAAGTAGGAATTTGTAATATTTGAATTACGTTACATTACCTGAAATAAGCTTAGATTAAGGGACTTTAGTGTATTGATAAGTTCATTAAGTTCATTGTATTAGTCTAAAGTTTCCGTTCTTAAAAATTATTATATAGCTGGAAAACTACACCGTAAACATGAAAATGCAAACCTCATCTTATCTCAGTATTTATTTACTTTTGTGATTATTGATGAGAGTAAGTTACAATAGGTTGTAAGTGTCAATTATTATTTCTGAAATAATCGAGAAAGTTAATATATACCTGGAAAAACGTCACTATAAACATTAAAATGCATACCTCAGCTTGAGTGGCTTGATACATTCATTAAGTTCATTGTATTATTTTGAAGTTTTACAAATAGTTTTTAGTTCTTAGAATTTATTGTAGGTATACCTGGAGAAACTACACCATATTGATGAAAATGCAAACCTCATCTTATCTCAGTATTTATGTACTTGTGTGATTATTGAAGAGAGGAAGTCATAATAGGTCAATTATTTTTTTCTGAAATAAGTGACAATATTGTTTTAATTTTTTATTAGTATGCCATGTTTTACAGCTACTCAAAACTAAAACAATCATTTCTATGTGAAAATAAACTTTTATTCACCAACTGTAACAAATAGCAAATAGAAAAAAATAAACCCAACTTCCTGGAAGGTAGTTAAGTCGATTGCACACGAAGCGGCATATATACGTAGTGCCATTTATTAGCGAGTACATAAATAATGTGGGTGTTCCAGGCACACAGAAACTTTATGAAAGTATCGGGATCGGCACTGAAATTCTTTTAAGCCATCAAATAATTCTCATTCAGCACTTAAAACCATTGTTAGTAATACTCAATTACTGTTTAAATTTATTTGGTTTCATAAATATTTTCTTTCATTTGCTTAAGATTTTTTGGTTTTGAATTTTCGTTTCACGTTGAACTAATTTGGGACCAAATTTTATGGCGCAAAGTGACACTTGTTTTAAAGTTGATATTATTTGTAGATTCTTGCTACAAGTACATTTTGATTTTAAAATTTATTTATTTATGTAATATTTAGAGACCCCTTCTGGGGTCGATAGCCTTAATAAAGATCGTTATATATATTTTTTTGTTGTTGCTGACCAAGATGTTACATTGTTGTTGTTAGCTCAGTTTATTTTAAACTTGTGAACTAAATTGGCGCTAAGAAATTAATAATTAATAAATTAACATATTATAATGTGATTAATTGTTTATCGATGGTTCTACTATAATATGTTAATATAAGTCAAGCTGTAAAATTAGCATTGCTGCAATTGTTAATTCAGATGTATTAATGAGATTCTATTAATGTAATTCCAAGTAACAATTAGGAAGTTTTGCGGTGAAATATACGGTGATGTAGTCAGTCCGGGACCGAATATGCATGCCCTGGTAATTATTCAAATGAGAAAAGCAGCGTTTATAATTTAAACTGTGGCATATGAATAAAGAATAATGCACTGTTGGTATATCCTGGGATTAGAAAGAGTACGGTTTTAGTAAGATTAGTTGGCCCTATAAAAAGTTTCGTAATATGGTAGTTTGAAGTAATTTTCTGAAGATCACACGATAAAATAAAGCCGAGAGCAAATACTAGACCATTACGCAGACAATAAAATGTTAAATAAGTAATTAAAGCCAGCTAAGGGCGCAGCGGGCGAAGTTTAAGGAAACAAGTGTAAACGCTGCGCCGAATATTTTATTATTAAGATTGTCCGGGGCAGGAACGAGCCGGCTGGGAGCAAAATTAATAAACAAGGCGTCTTATTTTGCGAATATGTGCACATCTCAATTGTGGAATACACCTTAACGTAGACAGTGAGGGAATTGAGTTCGCAGGAAAACAACCTCGTAAATCCTGTTTAATGACTGAATTGCTACTAGTGTATGCGTTAATGGCAGTGGGTGGGCTAATTCCCTGCAACGTACAAGTAGAAACAAAGCATAAAACAAGGACCCGAACAGCAGGGGCAACCTTCAAATATTTTTCAGACGTGCGAAAATATCTGACCATAAAATTAAATAAGTGCCTACTTTAAGGTTCAATTACTGTTCTATTAGCATTTAAAGGCTTCCTTTACGAGCGGATTCGGAATTTATATATCAATTTACTGCGCAAATAAACAAACACTCTGTGCATCTTAAATTCCGCCCTGCTCGGGCGGTTTCTCTGGAATGAAAACGCTTAAGCGTACAAGGGAGCCCCTCAAAAAGGCCAAATCTGTAGCTTTGAAATACTTTCCCGCATGCCCCATTCATCCCGATTCTCCCGAATCATTCTATTATTCATCCTCTCCATTAAAGTAACAAACATTAGCGGCAGATAATACCAATGGAGCGGGGCCATCGGCCAGAGCAGCGCAAACAAAACTATTAATAAATTCACAACTAAAAAGGATAAATCCGAACCGGGCATTATATCCCCGCAGAGGGAAGTCTTAAATTTACAATTCGCAAAACGGCGAAACTTTAAAAATTTCAGCAAACACCGTAAATAACCGGGCGTTCGACTACTTTTTTCCACCCCCGGCTCTCTCGTCCTTCTTCCACACCCTCACGTACTCCGCCGGCGGAGTACGTTTTTTTTTGTATTTTTTTTTAATTTCGCCGTGTTGTAGTTGCGGTGCATTACGCGCACTGTCACCGATACGGCGTATCTCCGTGAATATTTGCGAATTTCGCATCAGCGGTCATGGGAGCGGAATATATATGGGAGCCATTTAGTGAAATGAAGCGACTCTGCAAATAAAAATGATATTCTCTCGTGCCCCATAAATTATGATGAACAAGCTTGTTACGAGACCCTCAACTTTTAAACTGCACTATCGAAATGCCTCTTCGATTTTCATATTATACGCCCCGCAATTTATCGCTACTTACATTTTTCTACCCTCTCAAATTACACAACTCATCTCGCGACAATAATAACGGCGGAATAAATTATTGCCTATTCCGCATCGCAATTTGTATTTTATAAAATTCATGCTGCGCTCATAAAAACTCAACCAGTTCATTAATTGACAATAACGTACATACATATGTACATTTATTTCAGCCATAAATGGATAATAAATAATGTACCATCCAACACTTTGGCGGTAAATAATAACCAAAATAATACAAACATTAGTTAAACATGAAAAATGTAAGAGTATATCAATAGTTACTTATATTACAATGGAGCAAATTGCATAATTTCCTCCTGCGGATAGTTTGATGAGCGACGCGATGTGGAGGGTTAAAAAGAGGCTCCACGTAATTTTAACCTCGCCACTACTGCCTGGGTTGACGGCAGACAGTCAGCGAAGTTCAGAAATTACGAACTGACGCAACGGCTGACCATCTGGCGCCCACACCACCAGATTTAAATCTCGCAATGAGAATAGGAAGTTAAACTGAAAAGAATGCCCAATTGACAAAACGTGGGAGGAACAAAAAATAACAGGTGTGAATTTTGTGGTGTAAAATATCTGCGTTTATTCACACAAAAGACAGGACACCGTGCCTACGCTTCCTGAAAGAAATACCTCCGTCCGCAACTCTATCACGCTGCGTCCACCAGACTCGGTCGAATCCCGCGAACACGTAACGCGCGATACGAAGGGCTGTCGGAGCCACCTTTTCCTTACAAAAACGCAAAACACGTACGGCACGAAACCCAAATTTACACAAAAGAAAAAAACGATATATCAAAGGAAATTAAAACAATAAATGAGAACAAAAAAAAATAGATCTGGCCTGTGTTCCTCGTGGCGACTCCACTGGCGATTCTGGGCTCGGTTCTTAGGACGGGCGGCGGCCGGCAATCGTCGGGGACGCCGTCGCTAAATTCCAATCCTCAGAACAACTCTGGCAGGATGTTCGTTACCCCTAGCCAAGAACCTGGCTGGCTGGGTTACTTCAGCCCTTACCCAAAAAACGCCTGTAAAGCACATGGCTTTATTAACAATGGCCGGACACGTGTCTTTACAAAAAAAGATGTCGGGTTTAATCACTTACTCTGATGTTTCGAGCGTGTAGAGTTGAGTAGTACAGTACCCTCCCTTGCCTTGTGCCTGATGCCGTCAATCCCTCTTAGGGCGGTTAAAGTAGGACACGTTTTAAATCCCGGAAACCGGTTGGCGATAGACCAACGAAAAACTGTGACCTCCTGACACTTCTGCACTCCAGAGAAGTTGACTAGCTTCTACCTCATGGCAGCGTCTCGCCGACGATTTAAAAATCACACGCATATCGGAAACACGTCACGTTTAAAAAACGTGTGCGTAACGGTTGCCTACGGTGGCGATCCGTGCGGGCAATTAAAAATCAAGACAGTTTCCGTCGGAGGCAAAACCGGCCCGTTACAAAAATATACCAGGCCTATGTCGAACGTTTAACGGATTACTGCTACCGTTGTAGACCGATTGAATACAATACGTAATGGATGGAATACATTTATTAAACCGGATGCGTAGTTCGTAGGAGATTATGTCAACGTTTTGAGCTGATTAAAATAAATGTAAATACATACATTGCGACGGGGTATGTAGCTGGTCAAGTTTTCGTGTTTCGGGGAATCTTTTTGTAGTTCTCGTGTGCTAAGTATATGTACCACAATTAGTCGGCCTTAGCTGGTCGCATTTTCACTATATTCATTGAAAACGTCAATGTTAAATTTTGATTGATGAGATGACAGATGTTTGTTATATTTTATTATTTAATTTTTAATGATTGCAATGGTTCTAGTAGTGAAAACATTTTATATACACCACACCACGGTTGTGAATACTATTATAGCCTTGGGTCATGTAACCCTCGAAGCTATAGATAAAAGAAAACCATTCACTATTGTCATAGCTATTTAAGGTTTCTATTCTAAGTATTATCTAGAAAGGCAAAGTTTGCTTTCCGTGATATTAAAAGTTGTTTGCCTAACACATATGAGGGAGGCAAAGTTATTTGCCTCCCGAGGGAGGAAAAGTAGAAAGTAATACTGTACTTTCCATTAAGAGAGTAGAAAATATATTAATAACTTTCAAGGTAAAACTACTGTTTGTTTTCTACCTACTTTACAAATCGAAGGACCTTCTTGTAATATTTAGTAAACGCATCCTCTTCATACGATACTATTCTCTGTAGAAACCCTCTCAGACTCTTAACAATTAAACCCCCCGAATCATTATAAGATGAATTTGTGCTTCACAAATATTTCTCTCAATTGGCTTACACAAGTATTTAAAATTTCCAGAAATAATGAAAATATATCTCAAACAACCGGATGTTATATGTTATAATGAGTTCTTAATCCGAGAAGAACTCGCAGAATGCAAAAAAACTATCCAGAAGTAATACAACCTTTTACTTTTACGCCTTTACTTTTCCCATTCTGTTAATTTGCCAAATTGCTTTGCAGTTTATCAAATCTCAAAAGATTCCATACACTCATTTTTTTTTATCAGCCAAAAATCAAATTTTTGCTTTACAGGTTTGTACCACAGTAAATTACAATACAATACAACATTTTGTTAATACGTCAGTTAAATTGGAAAAAATTAAAACAAAATTGTAACACGAATGTTAAATGAAGCTTTCAATTTCATTGAAATTACGTTTAATAATCGATTTTCATTGTCGCCTGTAAAATTGGTTTATTGTCGATATGTCAAATTACATTCACACATTACATTACACATATCATGACGTTATGAACGTTATATATTACGATTAAGTTAGCTACTGAGTTCAGTCCTAACTTTCATGACGGATAATGTATAAAATCTTACCGAAAATTTATCGCAAAGTCAAATATAGTGCGATAAAAATAAAACCGACATAATTTTGGGAGTAGTAATCAGGTTTATCTATGGTGTTGTTATGGTGTAAGAAAATTTAAAAAAAACAGTTTTGTGGGGCCTTTTAATTTTGCTGTTGCAAAATCTTACTGCAAAATGTTTGAAGAGTAATTAATTTATTATGACTATAATATAACTGAGGCTGCAAATGCCGTAGTACAAGATTTCGTACCTACAAAAACACGCAAAAGATATGAAAAGCCTCTGAAGTGTTCTATGATTGGCGTAAGGTAAAGAACCTCAACAATAAATTAACTAGAAGATATACATTTGGCGCACTTTGGGGAACTAGCCAATACTCAAAAGCCATCAAGTGGGTATATGGAGTATTGTCGATGCTTAAATCAACCATAATGATCAAACATAATGTATTAGTGGATTCTCTACGGTGATTACCTTTTTGAAACAGAAAAATGTTGGTTTTAAGTCAAAAAAATCGAAAGATTTTTCAAGAGAAGAAGTTGACAAGATTTAACTAAAGGCTTCAGGCTAGGATTTTTATTAGCATGATTGCCTTTTTTAAAAAGAAAAATGTTGGTTTCAAGCCTAAAATATCGAAAGTTCTTCAAGAGAAAAAGTTGACAACTTTTTACTAAAGTTATCAGACAGGGATTTTTTTATCATGGAAGTTACCTAAGTGTTGTCATTAGGCAGTAGTACAGTAATAACTTTTAGGCATAACTGTTACTGTAATAGTCTTCTAATGATCAACTTTCTAGAATCAAAATGGACTTGGAATTTTGACTTTCTTGACGATTTCAGTTTAAATCATTTTCACTATGTAACACATGCTTTTGCCAAATTTATATGACATTACATACATATATGGAGAAGGCATTTGATACAAAGTGAAAGTGATTTGACAAAAATGGAATGTAATTTAACATATTACTCGTGACATTTCATAAACTGCATAGTCATTTGAAATTGTGAAACACAATGGTAAATGCTAGGGGAAAAGACCGAAATGATACTTTTTATTTATTATTTAAGGGTTGTTATACAGCCGCAGGCTGCCTTCCCACTCCTAATCTCCATCCTCTTCTATCCCTAGCGTCTTCTTCGTCTAATCCTCGGGCTGTCATGGCCTTCCTCATGCCTTCATTCCAAGATCTTCTCGGACGTCCCCTCTTACGTTTTCCGGGGGGAACCCACTGGAATATTCGCTTGGGCCATCGTTCCTCTTCCATGCGCATGAGGTGTCCAAACCATTTCAGACCGCGCTTTTGAATTCGTTGGTTGATAGTTTCCTCTGCCCCCATGCAATCTCTTATCTGATCGTTTCGCATTCTCTGGAGTCTGGACACTCTAGCACTTCGCCGCAAGTAGTCCATCTCTACTGCATTCACCCGACGTTCCATTTCCGCATTCATTACCCATACCTCACTACCGTAGCAGAGCACGGACTCCACCATAGACTTTCCAATATGTTTCTTGGTCTTTCTTGAGATGTGCTGGTCCCAGAACACAGAGTTTAGACATCCCAAAACTCTGCGGCTGCTCTCTATTCTCCGCTTAATTTCATGAGAGCCTAATCCATCCTGGGTAATCATAGCTCCTAGATATTTGAACTGTTGGACTTGTCGAATTTGGATGCTGTTTTCCAACATGATAAGGAAGTTTGCCTGACAGTTAGCTGCTATGAATTCCGTTTTATTGAAGTTTATTTTCATTCCCCATTCCTTATATTCATTATTCAGGCGTTCCAGCATAAACTCTAGATCAAACGCGTCCTGAGCTATGACCACTTGGTCATCAGCAAAGTTCAGGTTAAAGAGACAGTCATTCCCAATCGGCACCCCCATGCCACTGCATCTTCTCCTCCATCCCTTTAGCACTGTCTCCAAGTATAGATTGAAAAGCATAGGCGAGAGGCAGCAACCCTGTCTTAGTCCTTTGTCCGGTCTGATGGGTAGAGACATTGTTTTTCCGTTTTTAATAGTGGCTTCATTATCCCAATATATAAGTTTTATTGCCTCAATAATGCTCTTTTTAACATCCTGAACTTCTAATGCCATCCAGAGTCTGTTTCTTGGGATTGAGTCGTACGCCTTTTCTAAATCAATAAACGCCATAAAAGTTTCCTCTCCTACTGATGTTCGCTTTTCAACTAATTGTTGTAGTATAAACAGGTTATCAACGCATGATCGTCCGGGAGTGAAACCACTCTGATCTTCACTAATTTTATTATTGATTGCAGTTTGTAGGATATCCTTGATTATTCTTCCTAATAGTCTACTTAGTGAGCTAGTAATACTCAAACCTCGATAGTTGTTGGGGTCTTTCTTACTACCCTTTTTATGTATTGATACAATATTAGAGGTTTTCCACTCATCTGGTAAGATCTTTTCACGTAAGCAGTAGTTTATAAGGTTAGTCAGTTGCTTCCATAGAGTATCGGTTCCATATTTAATAAGTTCTGCAGGAATCCCGCCCGGGCCAGGTGATCTTCCATTCTTAAGCGTCTTGACTGCCTTTTGTACATGCTCTATATTAATTTGCAGTATCTCTCCCTGCTCAGGTTCCGTATTTATGTAGCTGCCCTTGTATTGTTGACGATTTTCGGTTAAGAGATTGATGTAGTGTTGCCTCCAAGTTACGTTATCGATCATTGATATGGGTGTTTTCTCGGTGTTGGTCTTTTTTATTTCCATCTTATAATAATAAGGGATAGCATCTTACAACAAAGTGTCCTGAACAAACAAAGTGTTGAATCAGAATGCCCTTCTCTAGAATTGCAATACTTTCATAATGATAAATATGATGTGAGGAAAAGTGGGTTTTGCAGTTTAACTTAACATGAAAAGCCAGATAAAAAAAGTCTGAACTACTCGCTGAAAGAAAAAAATTACTGCATGTATGCATTAAATTGCTTTCAAGCAGATAATAATTATATGCTGGAGCAAGTATTAATAAGTAAACTACTGTATATACATGAAAACTAAAGCATTGTCAAGTATGTATTAAAATTTTTCTATTTTAGGAAATTTTAATTTTTCATTTCGTTACATTTTATTCAAAATGAAATGTACGCCAACGACAGTAATTAGTATAGAGACGAAAAAACACCAATTAAAATGTTATCTCTTCAGATTCCTGATTTGATGTGTTTTGCTCATTGTAGAGCGACTCCGAAACTCTGCCTTCGGATATCGAAGAATCGGCAACGCAGGTAGTTTCAATGTTATTGCCGGAAAAATCAAAAATTAAATGTGATCAAGCTTATGAACGTTTACGGAAATGGTACGATGAGAAGAAAGTACGAAATGAAGCAAATGAAAAGGTACTTCGAGTATATTTTGAAAACATTTCGAAACGCCTTCAAGCCTATGGGCATATTACTCGATGATACGTGCGATGATATCCATAAAGAAATATGTGGACATCAGTAAATTTATTCAATAGGTTGCATTTCTGAGGAGGCAGTCAGAAGGATATAAACCTAAGAAATCCTACATTTTAACACAACAACATATAACCCGATTTTAACAAGAAGCTGATGATGAAAAGTGGCTACTAACAAAAGTAAATAAGAACAGGTCATGAAATTGTATATTAAGAAATATTTTCAGGTAGTTTTGATCTTTAGAATTGGTGGAGCCTGTAGAAAGGAAGAAGTCACTTACATGCAAGTGACCAACGTGAAGAACGAAGGGCATGTCTTCTGCGTCACAATACCATATACAAAGACCAACATTTCGAGAGAGTTTGTTGTAACTTCTGGAGACATTGATGGAATCAATTTTGTAGACATTATAAAAAAAAAATCATGGCACTGCGTCCACATAATGCCGTGGAGAGGTTTTTTGTTGGTTGCAGGAATGGCAAATGTATAAAACAATCCGTTAGCATTAACACGATTGGTAGCATGACGAAAAATATTGCTTCCTTTTTAAAATTACCAAATGCTAAAGAGTACACCGGTCACTGTTTCAGAAGATCGTCAACCTCACTGTTGGCAAACTCAGGGGCGGATCTGCTAACAATAAAAAGGCACGGTTGCTGGAAGAGCAATACAGTAGCCGAAGGATACATAGAAACTTCGATTGAAAATAAGAAACATATCGCTACAAATATTCTTGGAGAAGTTGGTATTAAAAAATGAGTGTATTTTTTATTTCATTAAGTCACTCTAACGAATGTCAAATTCGTCATTTATCTAAGCAGTCGTAGATAAATGCATTTATTGCATTAATAATTAATAATAATGTATACAGTAAAAGCATTAATTTCATAAATAATTATTAATAATACATGCAATAATAATGTATTGTAATAATGTATAAACATTGTGCATTGACTATTAATTTCTCACAAAACAGTCCATTTGTATTGTAATAAATAATGCATTAGCATTGTGCATTGGTTATTAATAGCTCACAAAACAGTCCATTTCTTATTGTACATATACAAATAATTCGTTTATAGCCAGCAATTATGTAGATAACGTTTTTTGCTTATTAAATTGCGGTGCATCGAATTCACTGATTGTGCATAACAATAGGCGTTTTTTGTCGAGTGGCCGAGCACAGCTATAAAAAACATATCTATTTATAGAAATCCTTAGGAGATGTGCAGTAGACAAGTGTCCCCATCACTGTCTTACAAACGCGTTGAAGTGGGACGATGCTGCGTCCTGTGACCATGAGAGACCCCGAAGTGGCCAACTTTGGGGTGCGAGTGGGTTCAGTACGCCTATATACGTGAGCATTTCCGCATCGACGTGCGAAGAAACACAAGATTATTGCGTATATTGAGGGGGTGGAAGGCCCTGGCTGCACACAATCGGTGGAGGATCTGCACTTAATACGTGGACGATATCTGAAGATGCTGTGACTTCGCGCTGCTGTTAAATTGTTGAGTATACATATCTTCAATTCGCCTTATATTCCATGGGCCAAGACGGGCGTCCGTGCAGGTCGAGACTTGCACGCAAAGCCGGCGCAAGAAGGAAGCGCCCGCGCACTGAACCTGCGCGAGATTGAACGCATTTTCAGTGGAATGGAATTAAATCTGCGCGGAATTAAACAGTGAGTTTTGCTTCTTCTTATCGTACCAAATCCTCGGTGAATGTTAGCTATCATAACTGTTCATTTAACTCTGTCCGACGCTGATCTGGTTACACATTTTTCTGCTTAACTATAAACATCTTGTATACATATACCAATCATATACATATACACATTGCTAAAATTATATAATAATTATTAAAGTAATATAATATATAATATAATATAATTATTATATAATATATTTTTGCGTTAACTTCTGTATGTATGTATGTATGTATGTATGTCTCTATGTATGTTTGTATGTTTCTATATTGTTTGCTTGTTTGTATGTTTATTTGTATATTTGTTTGTATGTTCGTATGTCTGTACGTTTGTACATGTGTCTGTTTGTATGTATGTATGGGTTTATGTTTGTATCTTTATATGTACGTTTGTATGTTTGTATGTATGTTTGTATATTGTATATTTGTATGTTTATAAACTTGTATCTTTTTGTATATTTGTTTGCATGTGAGTACGCATGTTTGTATGCATGATTGTATGTTTGTTGGTATGTTTGTGCGTATATTTGTATGTTTGTGCGTATGTTTGTATGTTTATTTGTATGTTTGCATATAGGTTTGTATGCTGGTTCATTGATTTGTTTCTATGTTTGTATTTATATATGTTTCTTTATATGCTTGTTTGTTTGTATGTTTGTTTGTATGTTCGTTTGTTTGTATATTTGTATGTTTGTATGTTTGTTTGTTTGTGTGTATGTATGTTTGTATGATTGTATGTATGTTTATTTGTATGTTTGTTTGTTGGTATGTATGTTTGTTTGTATGTTTGTATAGTCGACGGAAAAGTATTGTAACTAACTCGTGTATTACTAAGTGATTAATAATCTCAGCCATTAAATAATCGCCTTATTAATACACTAGTTGCTTAAACTACTATAATATACATACAGATTGCACAGATTTTAACTTTAGGCGTGTGTTTTTAGGTGAGGCTATGAATCAAACTGAGCAAAACGAGCACATACCTGCATACAATTTAAGACTTCACATACCTGCATACAATTTAAGACTACACATATCTGCATACAATCCAAGACTGCACATACCTGCATACAACTTTAGATGGTTCCAGTTCGATGGAATGAAATGCATCAGCAAGGAGCGAGATTTAAACGTAAGTTTTTGCACAGACTTAAAACTGATTTATAGATTTCTTACTCGATGCAACGCTACGTTGTGACAATGATATCGCTATGGGCATTTTCAATGCGTATTAAACGCTGTTGAAAATGCCCATAGCGATAGCATTGTCACAGCCTAACTTGTCGTAAAAGAATGACTGCGTCGCGTAAAAAATGCTGTAACTCAGCCCTTATTGTATATCAGTGGTTGCCAAACTTTTTCGACTGCGCCTTTTTTGTACTACAGTTTTCCTATGACGTATGTTAGTTTATTTATTTATTCATTCGTGTCTATGTTTGTTTTTGTATATATTTGTATGTATGTATGTATGTATGTATGTATGTATGTATGTATGTATGTATGTATGTATGTATGTATGTATGTATGTATGTATGTATGTATGTTTGTATGTATGTATATAAGTTTGTATGTATGTATGTTTGTATGTTTGTTTGTTTCTTTGTTTGTTTATTTGTCTATATGTTTGTTTGTTTCCCTTCCTTTTCATTATATATTTCGTAAATTTCTATGATACATTTTATCAATTTTGTGAGAAATATGATTTGTGGGAAAATCCATTATATTTTTTTTTGTGTGGAAAATTTGCTTACCAAATTTGTCATTTGTCACGAAAATTTCATTTTGTAATTCCCCCATAACATTCATTATTACAATCATTGTAATTATACATTGCAACATTATAATTTTACAATCGACATGATATAATATAAATAAGAATTTTGTTAAATTGAAACTATGTGTGGATACTACTTGGTGAAACATTATGATTAGGTTAAATCAAACACTTGGTTAAAGTTTCACTGTGTTGATAGAATAAACCTCTACAATTGTTTCGGCCTCACGACCATTATCAAGAGTACAGGAGTACAGTTCCTGTACTCTTGATAATGGTCGTGAGGCCGAAACAATTGTAGAGGTTTATTCTATCAATACAGTGAAACTTTAACCAAGTGTTTGATTTAACCTAAGAATTTTGTTGTCTGATGAGCTTTTTACAATTTTTCATATAATTTTGTAATTTGTACGGTACATATGGAAAATTTGCTTATAGTCGACCCAAAAATCTAAGAATATTACGACTTTGACTTTTAAGTATTTTATGGGGGTTTTATTTGGTGTTGCCATAAAATCAGCGCTTATATTACCTGTCCTGCTAATATTATTCAGTTATCTGGGGTTGCCCGGCTGTCTTTCTGGTATTGACGACGGCGTGCGATTCTTCCGTCTTGACCATGCGTTTGCTTTATGGTGACCCTAAATTAAACCCCGAATATAACTATTAAGAAGTCAAAGTCATAATATTCTTAGATCTTTGGGTCAAGTAGTCGACCCAAAAATCTAAGAATATTACGACTTTGACTTTTAAGTATTTTATGGGGGTTTTATTTGGTGTTGCCATAAAATCATAAAAGTCCTGCTAATATTATTCAGTTATCTGGGGTTGCCCGGCTGTCTTTCTGGTATTGACGACGGCGTGCGATTCTTCCGTCTTGACCATCCGTTTGCTTTATGGTGACCCTAAATTAAACCCCGAATATTATTATTATTATATTATATAATATATATATATATATATATATATATATATATATATATATATATATATATATATATATATATATATATATATATATATATATATATATATATATATATATATATATATATATATATATATATATATATATATATATATATATATATATATATATATAATATATTATATATAATAATAATTATTATATTATTATAATTAAGAAGTCAAAGTCATAATATTCTTAGATCTTTGGGTCAAGTATAACTGGACTGGTGTGTTAAGGGATATCGATTCGGCTGTTTTTACTGATGAAGAGATGATGATTGCCTCATACCTTGTGGAGCATTCGCAAAGCCGTGCCGATGTCCACCTGGTAGGCAGATATTCTCGTTACGTATCGCGGAATTTAGTTGAAAACTTAATGCTTTGTTTAATTTTTTTAAATAAATTGTGTAATATATGAATTATCGGTGGAGTAGTTATTAGATTATGCGATTCAACTGTGTTTAAGAGCACAGTGCAGAGAGCTTGAACAGCATTTTAAGATTTGTTTCAATATGTTGCATTGAATATTTAACTACTCCACTGGCTATTGCATTTAACCTTTAGTATAGTATAGTATAGTACAGGTTTAAATATGCGCCATATTCTCGTTCTGTAAGACGTACTTATTCGATGTGCATATAATTAGTACCGCGTCGTTGCGCCCATGCATCGAACAGGGTTTACCTTTTCAGGTACAACCTTTAGCTACGTTTAAAGTAGATGCATGTAAAACTGCGCCTCGCTTGAGTTCCTCTAAACAGGTTCTCTGTATTACTATGTATACAGTACTTGCTTATTGCAGGTACGGACAATAGAATTTTCTCAGTACTTGTTTGTTGCAAGTACGCACCATATAATTTTTTCAGTACTTGTTTGTTGCAAGTGCGAACATTATAATGTTCACAGTACTTGTTTGTAGCAGGTGCGAACAATCTAATTTTTTCAGTACTTGTTCATATCAAGTACAAAACAATATAATTATCTCAGTACTTGTTTGTTACAAGTACGGATAACAGAATTTCCTCAGTACTTATTTGTTGCAAGTACAGACTACAGAATTTTCTCAGTACTTGTTTGTAGCAGGTGCAAACAATCTAATTTTCTCAGTACTTGTTCTTATCAAGTACAAACAATATAATTTTCTCGTGCTTGTTTGTTGCAAGTACGGATTACAGAATTTTCTGAGTACTTGTTTGTTGCAAGTACATACAACAGAATTTTCTCAGCACTTGTTTGTAGCAAGTGCGAACAATCTAATTTTCTCAGTACTTGTTCATATCAAGTACAAACAATATAATTTTCTCGTGCTTGTTTGTTGCAAGTACGGATAACAGAATTTTCTGAGTACATGTTTGTTGCAAGTACATACAACAGAATTTTTTCAGCACTTGTTTGTAGCAAGTGCGAACAATCTTATTTTCTCAGTACTTGTTCATATCAAGTACAAACAATATAATTTTCTCAGTGCTTGTTTGTTATAAGTGCGGATAACAGAATTTTCTGAGTACTTGTTTGTTGCAAGTACATACAACAGAATTTTCTCGGCATTTGTTTGTAGCAAGTGCGAACAACCTTATTTTTTTAGTACTTGTACATATCAAGTACAAACAATATAATTTTCTCAGTACTTGTTTGTAGCAAGTACGGTCATTATATTTTTTCATCACTAGTTTGTTGCATATGCGAATAATTTTTTTTTTAGTACTTGTTTATAGCAAGTACAAATAATATAACTTTCTTTTTCTGGAACATACACAGGAATGTTAACAGGAAAAAGCAAAGAAACAGGAAGAGGAACAGGAATACTACATGAGTAAAATAGGGCTTTATGCGAGATCTCTCATGTATAAAATCAAAAGGTAACGGCATCAGTGAATTGGACGGCTTTATCTACACCAACAGTTCAACATTAGAGGAATCGTTATAAACCATGAGACATGTTATTCCTCATAAATTCATTGGTATTGTAAATAAAGCCTTCCGTTCACAGTACCTCAAATGTGCTGCACACATTTCAAAATTCTGGAAGTGCTGCACTTTTCAAAATTCTGGAAGTGCTTCAGTTTTCAAAATTCTGGAAGTGCTGCAGTTTTAGGTTGTGACGTACCTGAAGGGCAGTCGGCGCGTTAGGCCGTGGAGCGAGTGGAGGGTCCCTTCGAAGTAGTAACGAGGGCCAGGCTCTCGGTGTCAGAGAGTGGGGGGGGTTAAAAAAAGGCTCCACGTAATTTTACCTCGTTGCTACTTCGTCGCAAGGGGTGGCTCCACCCTACCTGCGTGGGTGGACGACAGACAGTCAGCGAAGTTCAGAAATCACGAACTGTCACAACGCTGACCGTTTGGCGCCAACACCACCAGATTTAAATCTCGCAGTGAGAATAGAAGACTGTAACTGAAATGAATGAGAAAACGTGGGGGAACAAAAAATAACAGGTGTGAGTTTGTAGTGTAATATCGGCGTTTATTCACACACACAAATGACGGACACCGTGTCCGCGCTCCTGAAAAAAAATACCTCCGAACGCCACCCTTTCGCGCAGGGTTTACTCTATTCGGCCGAATAAAATAAGCTCCTAATCGCGCGATTGAAAGGGCCGAGGGAGCAACCTTTCTCGTACACAGCGCAAAACACGTACGACACGAAACACGTAAACGCAATCTTACACAAAAGAATAAACAGAAAAATTAAATAAACCGGTCTGGCTCAATTTGAGCACACAAAAAAGTTAGGTATCAATATATTATCTGGCCTGGTGTTCCTGGTGGTCTCGTCGGTGGCTGGGTTCAGCTCCGGGATGTCGGCGGTTTCGCGTCGTGGACGCCTGGTGCTCGACTCGCGGCCTCCAGCCAAGAATGGTTTTGGCCGAGCTGCGTAGCCCGTAGCCAAACGCCTGGAAGCACATGGCCTTAATCAAAATGGCCGGACACGTGGCTTCACGAAGAGGAAAAGAAATAACTACTTACTCAGGTGTTATGAGCGTGTTCTCTGCCCCGTACTCGGTGCCTCAATCCCCCTCAAGGGTGGTTAGCTGAGAACCGTTGATTATTCCCGTAAACCGGATGGATGAAACCTTAGCTCAACGGTCCTTCTGGCACGATATGTACTGGACACGAGTCAATTGAGTTCTGCCTCATGGCGGCGCTCCGCCGGCGAATTTTAAAAATCGCTCACGGGGAAACGCGTCACCACAACAACAAAAAATGCGACCACGGTTGCCTATCGTGCAGGTCTATACGCCAATTAATTATTAAAATGCCGTTTCGGCCAACGCTATCTCTGGACCGTTACAAATTCCCCCCCAACAAAATTAAAAACTCCGGGAAGCGGATGTTTTTTTCAAACCCCCAAAAAGAAAAATAAACTCATAAAAATGACGAAAGAAAGATAGTACTACTGGGAGTAACAATGTCCCGACACACTCGATGCGTAACCACAATCATATTCATTAAATCCCCCAAAGGGCTAAGCTAAATAGCTAAACTAGGGAGTCGTCGAAAAATTCCGCAAGGCGGCATGTCACTCAAGGACAAAACACGAACGATCCCATAGAATATAAAAGTTTACTTACACCGCATGGTTTTAGACAAGTGACAGCCACTAATTACAATCAATCAAACTAACAAAACTAACACAACTAACCTAATGAGCTCAGAAGTTAACAAGGCATCATCGGTCCGCTCCTCGACCGACTTAAACCCAGGAATTCATCAAAAAAAAAATGAAGGGTAGTGTACGCGTGGCTCCAACGAACTTCCCAGAGTAAGGCTTGCGATTCCGGGGCACCCAAAGCCCAGTAGACGGACGGACCCAACCCGAAGTTGTAGGGAATAGCGGCGCGAACCCCAACTATTCCAAACCCGTCTCGTCCCCCCAGTACCCGAGATCCCGAAACCACCTTACTCTGTTCCGATCGCCGGACGCGTAAACGCCCGTGGAACAAGGTGATGAATTCCCTCCGTAGAGCATTGTGTCCAGACAACCCGATACGAATAACCTCCCGTCTCCCAGGGTGGAGTTGCCCCACCTCAGTCCCTCTCCACCAGTAGTTACCGAAATAACTACTCCGGAGTCGTTGGGAGCTGAGGATCACGCCCACAATTATCCACTCAGGGGTCAGGTCAGCGACCCGCATCGCCCGTCAAAACACAACCTCTACCACCACAACACATACAGGAAACAAGAATATAAGAGCTACTCTCGTTTCGTAGATAACTCCAAAAAGAAAAAGTACTAAACTACACTTAAACAGAAAAATCTAACAAACACCTAGTTCGAAAGCGAATGATCATCGTCCAGAGCAGGTTTCAAATCTTTCACATGCCATGTCCCTCCTGGATCACCAAAATCATTGGTTAGATCATACGTCCACAAAGACCTCTTATGGGCCACTACAAAAGGACCAACAAACTTAGGAGCTAACTTCGCGTTAAAATAGTTTAGAGCATTCGACAAAACATGATTTCTACGCCACACTCGATCACCAACCTTGTACTGTACATGCCTTCTACGGAAATTATACGATTTCGCATTTTTCTGATACGCTTTCACCAAACGTCCCGCTATCTCTTCTCGTAATGCGTCGAACTTATCAGGATCGCGTGGCTTGTCCCTGATGGGGTCCTCCAACAATTCGTCACCCTCCGGAGGTCCACCAAAGGTATTGCCATACAATACGTGCTCTCGCCCAAAATTGGCGAAGTAAGGCGTATGGCCAATCACCTCGTGTTTTGCCGTCCGAATGGCACAACCAATCTTTGGAAGACTCGCGTCCCACACGCGGTGGTTATTGCTCACATACGATGCGATCATAGTCTTAAGGACCCGGTTAATGCGTTCCGCCGGATTAGCCTGCGGATGATACCGAGCAGTATACAATACCCGAGTGCGATAGGAGTCGCACATCTTAGTGAACTCTTTACTACGAAATTGAACACCGTTGTCTGAAATGATGTATTGAGGGGTTCCAAATACAAGGAAAACTTGTTCTTCTATGGATTTCGTGACAGCTGAAGCAGTAGCTCGTCTCAACGGGAAAAACATACTAAACTTGGTGAAGGTGTCGGCCACAACCAAAATATAACAATTACCCTTGGTTGAACGCGGCAAAGGTCCCACCAAATCAGTACACAAAATTTGCCAGGGTCTCGTCGCTCGAGCCCTAGGCGCCAAAAAGCCAGGTGGAGCCTTTTGTTCAACCTTGTGTGCCGAACACACCTCACACTCACGAACATACCGAGCTATATCTGCCTTCATCTTCGGCCAGTAATATCGTGTCTTAAGCCTTTGACAGGTCTTATACACGCCCCCATGACCAGCAGTTGGCAAATCATGGTTTTCCGAAATAAGGGCACGCCGACGCGGTTTCGCTACTACTATCTTCCACGAGTCTTGGGGTTCCTCAAGGTCCCCAAACCTGGGAGGCAAAAACTTATATACGACCCCAGCGTCGACTTTCCAAAGAGGATACTTCCGCGGTCTCTTCGCGATCGCGTCACGCATCTTAACTAACCACGCGTCGCCTTCGGAATGATTAACGACGTTTACAGCGTCTAAAACCGGTACGGAACGTGATAACGCATCAGGAACCACGTGGTCCTTCCCCTTACGATGAATGATATCGAAGTTAAATTGTTGGAGCCGTACACTCCAACGCGCTAAACGACCAGAAGGACTCTGTAAACGGTTAAGCCACAGCAAGGAATAGTGATCGGTGATCACGGTGAACTTAGCACCCTCAATGTAAGGTCGAAATTTCTCTACAGCCCATACTACGGCCAAACATTCCTTCTCCGTAGCACTATAACGCCTCTCCGGTCCTTTCAATGAACAACTATTGTAACTTATTACCTTCTCTCCCTCATCAGTAACTTGCGTCAATACGGCGCCTAGCCCAAAATCGCTAGCGTCGGTCTGAATGACGAAAGGTAAAGTAAAATCAGGACAAGACAAAATAGGAGCGCTAACAAGACAATCTTTAATAGTGTTGAATGCCGATTCACAGTCTTCCGACCACATAAATTTAGTATCTTTTCTGACCAATGCTGACATTGGTGCAGTGACTGTGGAAAAATTCGGAATAAACCTACGGTACCAACTAGCCATACCGATAACTCTACGTACACCTGTGACATTAATGGGTGCTGGCATGTTAACAATCGCTGAAACCTTTTCTGGATCGACATGTAACCCTCCCTGATCAACAACATAACCCAAGTAGCGTAACTGGGGCCTACAGAAATGACATTTATCGCGACGCAGCGTTAAACCTGCTTCTGTCAGACGACTCAAAACAGTTTCCAAAACTCTAATGTGCTCCTCGAACGTCGAAGTTACGACCACGATGTCGTCTAAATATGCAAAACATGACGGCTCGAGATCAGCACCTATCACTCTATCAATGAGTCGCTGAAAAGTGGCTGGCGCATTATGAAGGCCAAATGGCATGCGTCGAAATTGATATAGACCACGGTTCGGAACGGTAAATGCTGTCAGCTGCCTCGATTCTTCCTGAACAGGGATCTGCCAGTAAGCCGATCGAATGTCCAAACTCGACAAATATTTCGCGTCCCTTAACCGATCTAATATATGAGAAATATACGGCAGAGGATACGCGTCTCTTTCGGTTACACTATTGACTCGCCTGAAATCGACACAAAAACGGTATGTGTCATCCTTCTTTTTCACCATCACAATGGGTGAAGACCACGGCGATTTAGAAGGTTCAACTACCCCTAAACTTAACATGGTATCTAACTCCGCGTTTACGTGACGTTGTAGTGTGGGAGACATCGGATAGTAGCGCTGCTTAATTGGTGTAGCTTTAGTGCTGATGACATGCTCTACCAAATTGGTACACCCGAGAGTATCACTCATCTTCTCGAAAGCACTTGTTAATGATGACTGAAGTTGGACGTGTTGGTGTGAAGTTAACCCATCACTGGTGTTTAACTCATCTACAGCCATATCTTCCAAACCCGAAAACTCCCAATGACCACTACGTAGGTCTGGAATAATTCCTAACCGTTTCCAAAAATCGGTTCCCAAAATCAACGGCCTCGTAATTTCCGGAATTACTAATACATCCAACGTTCTCGTCACGCCTTCAACCATCATCGGAAGTGTAGCCATTCCAATTACCTCGCAACTACGTCCATTCGCCACCGTACAATATTTCACCGACGAAGGTTTCAACCGTACCGCTAAATTTTTGAACATCTGCCACCCTGGACCGCCAAGTATGGTCTGGTTTGCTCCTGAATCTAATAACCCCAACAACGACACCCCATAAACTACTACATTTAAATATGGACGCTCATCGCCCCGCGAACTAGACAACACAAAATCTAAACAAATACGCGTGCGTTCACTAAGCCCCTTAAAATTATCTGCCGAAATTCCCAAAACCTCGGAGCAACTCGTTCGGCTCAAGTTCTCCTCGACCGGTTTAAAGAATTTGATGGAGTGCAATTTGGGCACTTTGGTTTTGTTACTCCCACTTTCCCACAACCAAAACAATATAAGCGTCTCGGCGCACGACAATCCTGACTTGAATGTCCCGGTCGTTGACAATTATAACAACGCGACTGAGAGGGCGGACGAATATTTGTAGGAGTGACTTCGTGACAAGACACACTCGGCACAGCCTCCACATACGCCAAGTCTGGCTCTAACACACGACCTTTCCCTGGTGGGGGTGTGTACGATTCGTTCGCGACCGTACTAGCCTCCAGCCTACGTCCTAATCTAAGTAGATCAGCAAAAGTAACAATGTCTAGTGACCACAAAGCCATTCTGTATCTAGGATGTAGATTTTTGGTTACGGTTCTGAGCTGAATATCTTCAGGGAGAGGATTAGGCAATCGCATGAACAGATTTTTCATCACAGAAACATAGAGACTGATGGTCTCATTAGGTCCCTGTGTGCGAGATTTGATCTCTTCGAAGAGACGTTCTTCGTAATCAGGAGATTGGAAGGCCTCTCTCAACCCTAGGACTAACTCATCCCAGTTCCCAAAAGATCTACGGTTCGCTCGATACCAAATAAGGGCGTTCCCCGTGAACAAATCTAATGCTGACGCAAACAATAACGCCGAAGATACGTTACGCGCAACGCGTAGTTCTTCTACTCGCTCCAAAAATGAGGACAACGAAACTTTGCCCTGCTCTCCTCCAAAAGTGAGATTCCAAAACCTAACCGCGACAGGTTTTACATCTGTAGAAGCCAGAAGATCTTGTTCATTTTCTGAATCAGAATCTGAACTTGAACTATTCGATTCAGCAACTACTCGCGATGAATGAGCGACAGCTTGAATTACGGACAAATTAAGCAACGAACTCTGAGTTGCAGTGGTTTTGCGCTTAGCTAATTTAGCTCCGGAACGCATAGTACCGGCGCACGCTGCTAATCGTACTAAAAGTCTGGAGACCTTACTTCGTTCTTCGTCAGTCGTAACGACACAACGATTAATTCGCCCGTGTGCGTGTCCACACTTAGTGGCGAGCTTCAAATAGGTCGAAGAGGTAGTAGGCTCCTCGAAGTCCTTTACTAACCCCTCGATCTCCGTCAACTTCAATTCTAGTGCCGCAAGGTCGTCAGTTATCTCAAAGGGATTAGGCACCGGCGCATAGGAGGCAGAAGACTCCAATCTAATTAGAGTTCGTAAGGTGCTACGCTGCGCATCAGCAGTAGTTACCCCTGTAACTCCTCGACGTTCAAGCTCATACACCCGCTCATCGGCTGATAGCCTATTAACTTCTACTTTGAAATCCATCACAACTAATGGACTAGTGAACAAAAGAAAAGATTCAAATTTCAATTCAAATTGAAAGAAAAATATACGGTATACGTGTACCGAAAAAGAACAAAAATTTAAACTAACTTATCGTAATTATTACGATTACTATAAAAATCCAAAAAAATTTTACCTAGTCGTAGTGAGCTCGAACCCACAAAATCATACGCCAAAAATCAAAATATAAATCAACCAATCAACCAAATATGTATGATTCGTGGTCGCCCGTTCACTATCTCACCAAGTTTCTACAAAAACCTTCAAAAACCAACAATAAATTTATGGGTTTTGTAACCAGCGAATAATAAACTAATTTCTACACTATAGTAGAAATTATACCGACAAACACTGAAAACAGGCCAGAAAATTCTCTAAATTAAAAATATTTAAATTTAAAGTTAACGTTAAAGTCAAAATATTTTCTTGTGTGTATTCTATATTACCCACAAAACTCACAGAAATTCTCAACAACTGACAAAACAACCACCCCAAATTTTCTCAATATACTAAATGCTGAAGGCTGATTAAAAATTTGAAATACTGTCAAATTTTCCAACTCCCAGTTCAGTTTCCTTGGCGCAAACTTAAGGCCTACCACAAAAATATATTCCCAATCAAAAAGGGCACAAAAATAAACCAAAGGGCCAAAAAGTTTTCGCGAAGGGCTGAAGGGTCAAAATGAAAATTAGTGCCAAAACTACTAAAACGCAAAAAATTGAAAAAGGGCACAAAAATTTTCTAAAGGGCAAAAAGGGCCAAAACAAAAATTGAAAAAGGGCAGCAAAATTAATTAAATGAGGTCTATTTAAAATGAAAAACAAAATCCTGAAGGGCTAGAAAAATTTACAAAGGGCTGACAAAACCCTTAAGCCTCAAAAGATGTTAATGAGCTAAATAAATAAAGATACCAACGATAGCTATTGTTGCTATTGCCCCACGTTGGGCTCCAAAAACGTGTGACGTACCTGAAGGGCAGTCGGCGCGTTAGGCCGTGGAGCGAGTGGAGGGTCCCTTCGAAGTAGTAACGAGGGCCAGGCTCTCGGTGTCAGAGAGTGGGGGGGGTTAAAAAAAGGCTCCACGTAATTTTACCTCGTTGCTACTTCGTCGCAAGGGGTGGCTCCACCCTACCTGCGTGGGTGGACGACAGACAGTCAGCGAAGTTCAGAAATCACGAACTGTCACAACGCTGACCGTTTGGCGCCAACACCACCAGATTTAAATCTCGCAGTGAGAATAGAAGACTGTAACTGAAATGAATGAGAAAACGTGGGGGAACAAAAAATAACAGGTGTGAGTTTGTAGTGTAATATCGGCGTTTATTCACACACACAAATGACGGACACCGTGTCCGCGCTCCTGAAAAAAAATACCTCCGAACGCCACCCTTTCGCGCAGGGTTTACTCTATTCGGCCGAATAAAATAAGCTCCTAATCGCGCGATTGAAAGGGCCGAGGGAGCAACCTTTCTCGTACACAGCGCAAAACACGTACGACACGAAACGCGTAAACGCAATCTTACACAAAAGAATAAACAGAAAAATTAAATAAACCGGTCTGGCTCAATTTGAGCACACAAAAAAGTTAGGTATCAATATATTATCTGGCCTGGTGTTCCTGGTGGTCTCGTCGGTGGCTGGGTTCAGCTCCGGGATGTCGGCGGTTTCGCGTCGTGCTCGACTCGCGGCCTCCAGCCAAGAATGGTTTTGGCCGAGCTGCGTAGCCCGTAGCCCAACGCCTGGAAGCACATGGCCTTAATCAAAATGGCCGGACACGTGGCTTCACGAAGAGGAAAAGAAATAACTACTTACTCAGGTGTTATGAGCGTGTTCTCTGCCCCGTACTCGGTGCCTCAATCCCCCTCAAGGGTGGTTAGCTGAGAACCGTTGATTATTCCCGTAAACCGGATGGATGAAACCTTAGCTCAACGGTCCTTCTGGCACGATCTGTACTGGACACGAGTCAATTGAGTTCTGCCTCATGGCGGCGCTCCGCCGGCGAATTTTAAAAATCGCTCACGGGGAAACGCGTCACCACAACAAAAGAAAATGCGACCACGGTTGCCTATCGTGCAGGTCTATACGCCAATTAATTATTAAAATGCCGTTTCGGCCAACGCTATCTCTGGACCGTTACAAGGTGATGCTGGAAATCTGTCGAATGCCTGTTTTATTGAGTAAGATCTAATGTGTACTTCATTTCGATGATAATGCTAATTAGTTCATACTTACTCATTAAAATATGAATTAATAAAATATTTTTTTATTTAGTTCGTCGTAGTATTCATCACTTCTTCGTGTTCTCTGAAAACGTAATAAATTTGTATCATATCCTGGGTACAGCTACACCTACATACTCGCCGTTTCTATTACAATAATAAATAGTAAATAACTGTAACATCGCTTCGGATGAAATATGATTTTAAAACTAAAATTTAAAGTTTTATAAATTTATCTATGACTGCTTAGATAAATGACGAATTTGACATGCATTTGAGTTACGTAATGAAACTCATTACCTAACTGGTTAGGTAATGAAATCAAAAACACACTCATTTTTTAATATCAACTTACTATCAAATTTATTAAATAATTACTTATGAACATTAATAATAACATGTGTATATTTATTTAAGTGTATTCCAGAGGACATTTCTGTATTAGAAATTTATAATAGCCCGAGTCGAAGTAAGAGCATGACTTTCAGTTAATATGACCTTATCACACGTATTAGACACAATTTTTTATCTACGACTGCTCTGAATTACGAAAATTATACTTTTGAATTGAATTCGATGAAAAATCAGAACGTTATAGTATGTATGTAGAACCATAACAACGTATAATTTAAATGTCAATTTGACAAACTCATGCTCTTCGACTCGGGCTACGCCCTCGTCTCAGCAACTCACCGCATCGTCAGTTAATGATGCTCTTATCCCGCTAATCAGATAAATAATTATTATGTAATGCATTTATCTTTTTTTTTTAAGTAGGGTACATTTAAGTATTTCATATAAAAATTTCCTAATCGAAATTCAAATCAAGTAAAATCAAAAATAAGTATAATACATTTCATAATATTTATTATGCATTGTACTTACTCAATAATTATGTTTAAATATTTATATAATTATTATAACATTATTTAAAATATAACGTGAAGAATACTGGAATAGTAATAAAGTAAAAACTTTAAAATGATTACAGCGCTGAGCTGAGGTTTAATTGCCATCGTGCCCCACTCACAAAACATTGTGCAACTGCAATAACACCCTTGTTTAGGCACATTTAATTATTTTTTGCCACCATCGGCTATAATTAATAGCAGCACATTATTCACCTAGGACGCCTCGGAGCCGACCCAGGTATTCTTCACGTACATACGTCCCGAAGCGAACTCTTCCGCAGCGTCTCTGAATGTTGCTCAAGGGGCCGATAGCAGCCAACTATAATTCTTAATTTATATGAACGATGCAAACAAACGCTTTCAAAATGGCGATATTTCATCCCCCAGGCCGGACGTTATAAACCCGTGCCATGAATAGATCATTTGTACGGCGAACTTTTAAGCTGCTTGCTGTGTGCATTGAAAAACCACCAGGTTGCAGAGCGCATTTGCAATAATGCATAATAATGAAATATTTGCGTCAATAGAGGGATTAGGGCTTCGCCGATTTGCACGTTTTGCCTTTTATTCGGACGCAAAACACCGAAAACAGAGCTCCAAATTTTTAGTGCTAATAGAGTTTATGTCGTTCGACTCTTTCTGGCAAAAGCATATTTGCCAGCTTTGCATTAACGTACCTACAATAGCTTTCACTTTTTGCTTCTCCATTAGAACTTTTTAACTAATTTGTAGCTAAATCCCCCGAGCTGTTAATATATTTATTAATATTAATATTTATTTACGAATTGACGATTACATGGGCCTTAATGATAGCTTCGTCATATATAATTTATGGACGTATTTACGTCTCTTTTATATTCATTACTGTCCCCTACATTTTATCATTCAATGAAAACTAGAAATAATTACCAAAGTTTCATTAAGGAGACATTTAATTCCTTTACAGTGATTACAAATATTTTACCATTAATGTTAAACAGCTATTTATAGTACAAAATGTTTCTAGCGTTTTTACGAAAATTGTATATTGCATATAAAGCTCATACAAGAAATTTAAAGTATCGATTAGTGACATCTACATTCTTAGTGAAAAAATGAATGATGATCAGATATCTTAGGATATGCTGTTAAGAAGCATATTGAAAATGCTACTTAATTGTTTTCTCTTCGATATATACACAATTATATCACTATTATCATAATATAAAAATGTTTTATTAATTAAATTGAATTCAATAATATTACAACTATCTACATCGTTTTTTATGAGTCGGCGGACACAATTCTTTTTACAATTTTACAATTCTATATAATTACAAGACTACAGACGCCAGTAGATAATTAAGAGCCGTCACCTAGGAAACGGTTTTAAAAGAATTATACATTCGCCCATGCAATTAAGGTAGGCAATCAGTTACGGCTGCCTGAAATAGTCTTTTTCTCAAATAGTCTACATCTGTCTTTCAGTCGGTGTTAACCTTTACATTGCAACAGTACTCATTTTACATACGTGGGCATATTATCATTTATAAACTTGTGAAAAGGTAGAGTTTATTAAGAAGGAAACGTCGTTCAGTGAAACTGCAACAATTATTTCATCAATTTATAATGACACTCAGTTCGACGATCTATTTCAATTATGTGAGAAACGAATCCATTCCGAAAATTTTGTTGAAGAATCCCTTCGACAGTCTACAGAGGGAAGCTGTTCTCAAATTGATTTTGATAAATTTCAAAACAACCATCATCAAATGGACACATCAACTATCGAAAATGAAAATCAGGGATTAATAAAGCATGCCTTTCTTTCAACTGATACCAACAGGATAGTCGTAAATATTTGTAACACCTTTATAAGCGAGAATCATGCATCTCCACTGTAAAGAATTTCCATTCTGACAGGAATATCATATTCAACGGTTTGGAGAATAATTACGGAAGGACCGCTAGAAAAGAAATGAAGAATAAGTTCCAAATTTACCGAAATAGACGATGCCATCGCCAAGAGGATTAAAAAGTATAATTTACAATTCTTATAAATCAGGTAACGTTCCCACGGTCCAATTTATTTTGGAAACTCTTGGAAATGATTTTCCATATAAGGAAACTACTTTGTATAAATACCTACTTAGTCAGGGTTTGAAGTATAAAACTTTAAACAAACGAATTGACATCATGGAATCGCCGAGATTGCAAAAAGAGCGATTAGAATATTTATCATATTTATCATGATAATAGAAAATAAACGAATATAGAACTGGAGGGAGATCGATAATTTATTTGGATGAAACATGGTTCGATACTCACGACGTCGTTTCCAAGGGATGAGTCGATAATACAAATTAGTGTCACCTTGAGCACCTTGCAATCGAGGAAAAATAATTGTTATTCTTCGTGCAGGAGGTGACGCAGGTTTTGTTTCAGATAGTTATCAGCCAAGAATATTGCATTAAGCTCGTTAGACAATCATCAGGATATGAACGCCGAATTATTTGAAAATTGGTTTCGCAATCAATTATTGCCAACATACCCAATAACTCAATAATCGTAATGGATAATGCAACTTACTACTCAAAACAAATTAATAAAATCCCAACCGCCGCTTCCAAGAAAGGCGATATAGCGGATTTTTGCATTCAAAATGATATTGTTATTCCCCTTGGTGCAAAGAAAAAAACATTATTAGAACTTATAAAAAAACAAAATTTCAAAAAAAACGTATGTGGTTGATAAGATGGCAGAAGAATTTGGTCACCAAGTGTTGCGCCTTACACCTTATTACTGTATTTTCAATCCAATTGAGCTGATATGGTCAATTTTAAAAAGAAATTTTCGGAAAAATAATGCACATCCCAAAATGAGTGAAGAAACAATTCAACTTGTTCAGCGAGAATGCAACAACATTTCAAGTACCATTTGGAAAAACTGCATCGATCATGGATTAAAATTGAAAAAGCTTATAGGACGCTTAGTATATCAAATCTAATTATTAATGTTCAAAGTGAAAGTGATAGCGATGAATCTTGTTGTGCGGAATAATATTTGCTTGTTACATTACGATTCATGAAAAAAATAACTGATGTTAACGTCGTTAATTTTTTAACGCAGTGAGCAAGTCAATAATATTATGGGTAACTTAAGTTATTTGTTTCGCGAATCATACTGTATATAAATTTTCTATGAAATTATAACTACATTTGTAAAACCCAATTAATTATATGTACACTTAAAAATACAATGAAAAGTACAATTTAATTATAATGAATCACTAATGTTAATTTTCTACGGGGCACTGAATCTGTATTTTCTGATGCCGGCTCTGCACTCTGCTCTCTTCCCATTACCCGTCATAAAATTCCGTTCGCACAATGGAGCGCAATGAACACCCTTCGTAGGTATATTTTCAATATTAAGTAAAAACACTATAAAATTAGGTAATGCTGTTGTTCTGTAATTGAAAGGGAGTCATGAATCTATGTGAAAAATATAAAAAATATAACGTACCCCATCCTTGATTACTTGATAAAATTGTGTTGTTTTATTTTAACATCATATTGTATTCCTGATGTGGTTGGAATAATATTTTGTAGAAAAGTCACACTTGCATTGACTAGTGGATTAAATGGTGATGTGATTGAAGTTGGCAATGAAATGAATGTGTTTATTTTATTGTATCAACTTGCAAGCTCTGGAGTGCGCTTTACATAAAATTGTTATTACTTAGAAATAAATTTAAAAAGAGGTGTGAAATTAAGTGATGTTTGTTCATTGAGACATGTATAATTGGGGTTATTTTTAATATTTTAGATCGTTAGAGCCTCGTATAACGTTAGCTTCCATCCCTTTTGTATTGGTTTTATTAGTTTGGCTTTGTCATTATGTCACAAGTATGATTACAATCATATAGATGTTTGCCCAAGTTAGATGATGTAATATTATTAAGGTGCTCTTTGGCTCTTGTAATATTTTTCCTACCGTTTTCTCCGATATAAATTGCATTGCAGTCGTTGCATTCTATTGAATATAGACCGGTATTATCTAATTCATTCTTATTCCTATTTGATTTATAAACTAATTTGTTTTCGAGTGAGAGAAGTTTTTTAAAACAAGGTGCGATGGTTTTGTTTTTCAAGATATCAATAATAGGTTTTAGCTGATGGTAAGTCAAAAGACAGTAAGTTTTCTCTTCATTAGTTGGGGTTTGTTGATTTGTGTAAAGTGAGGTAGATAAAAGTTTATCGACCAGATGTTCTTTGTTGAAAATAAGTTTATTGATAGTTTTTAGTGGGAAATCATGGGTGACGGCTATTTGGTAAATTATGTTTTTTTCCGAATTAAAATCTAATATATTAAGTGGATAGTGAAATAGTCTATTGATATGATGTTGAAACAAAGCAAGTTTATGAGAGTGATGGTGAAAGGAACTTGATGTAATGATATTATCTGTAGCAGTAGGTTTTCTGTATATTTTGAAATTAAAAGTTTTTTTCATAAGGAGTTGAATGTTAGGATCTATACCTTTTCAAGTTCAAAATGAGACAAATCAATTGCATTTTGGGAAGTAACAAATTCAAATTGAGACCAATCAAGTTCAAATTAGACCAATAAATTTCAAATTGAGACCAATCAATTTCAAATTGAGACCTATCAAGTTCAAATTGAAACTAATCAAGTTCAAATTGAGACCAATCAATTTCAAATTGAGACTAATCACAATAAAATTGAAGCAAATTCAATTTGAGATCTTACAATTTCTAAATGAGATTTTTAATTTCAAGTTCACATCAAAATAATAATCAAAATCAAGTTGACAATAAACAATTTCAATTTGAAAATATTACCAATATGTATATTAACAAAATATTATTATAAACTAATTTATTCATTCATGTAATATTAATTATTAACATTATACAACAAAGATTAAAACAATCTAAGGAATAAACTACTAAACTAAAGGTACATGTCTTCCATGTTTAACCCAGCAGGAATGAATTTTTGGATACCTGCCACAAATCTCGCACAATTACTGACAACATTAATTTTTCTTACGTTTTCAATAATTATGTTTTCCAACCTTTGAAGGCTGAACTGTTTGTGTCTTATTATTTTTGCCTACTCCATTCAAACTTTGTGGCATTTGTACCGCCAAATCTACTTTCACACCAGATTTCATCACTAGCCATGCATTCTCAATCGGGTTCAACATTGGGCTATATGCGCTTAATCGAAGTAAGCGATTATTTCTGAATTCATGTTGATGCTCATCATGTTAGCAAAGGTTTTCCAATCTCCATTATTATTATAAACAGCACACAGCTGCTTCTTGAGATGTACTGCTTCTACTGTTTTTATGTACAGTGGCATTTTTAATAGGGCACATATAAATTATTTTGTCATAATAAATTGTTTTTGTTTACTCTCAACTTGATATTGTTTCGTGTCAACTTAATTTTGTTTAGTCTCAATTTGAAATTGATTGGACTCAATTTGAACTTGATTAGTTTCAATTTGAACTTGATTGGTCTCAATCTGAAATTGATTGGTCTCAATTTGAAATTGATTTATCTCAATTTGAACTTGATTGGTCTCTATTTGAAAATGATTGGTCTCAATTTGAAGTTGATTCGTCTCAATTTGAAATTGATTGGTTAAAATTTGAACTTGATTATTTTCAATTTGAACTTGAAAAGGTATAGAAAATTGAGATTATTATTATTGTTGTTTTCGATGGTAAAACTTATGTTGTCATGTAAACCGTTGATGTAATTGTAAATGTTATTGAAGGTGTCATTACTGCCTTTAATGATATAAATAATGTCGTCTACATATCTGTTCCAGAACAAAATTTTATTATTATAGTTGGTGTTTTTGAATATTTCGATTTTCCAATTTATTTAAGAAATGTTGGCCATGATGCATGCTATAGGGGAGCCTATGGGTAGGCCATAGGTGATGTTGTAAATCTTATTATCAAAGGAGCAATAACTCTGTTCTGTATCTAATGTGAGAAGTTTTTTAATGTGGAAAATCTCCATTGCCGAAAATGATTTAGCCATTAGCTCGCCTATGTAAGTAATTGTTTTAGTGGTCGGAATGTTAGTGTGTAAATTTACTATGTCAAACGATATTAGGTGTTTAGATGAGTCCCTAGAGTTGATAGCGTTATGATTTGTTTGAAAGTTTTTGAGATTTGTAATTAATTGTTGAGAGATGAACTGTGAAATTTAGTGTTATTGCTCAGAAAAGTATTCAAAAAGCTTGCGATTCTCACTGTGGGAGAATTAATGAATGAGACAATAGGTCAGATGGGATTATTGGGTTTGTGTAGTTTAATCAAAGAATATAGACTTGGGATGCCGGGGTTCATGGGTATTAGATTCCTTGTAGATTGGCCAAGAGTGGAGAGTGTGTCTTTAGTAGCTTTGATAACTTATTTTGTTTTATTTATAATTTTGTTTGGGGGATATTTGGTAATCAAGAAGAAATGATTATCATGTAGGAAATCAAGTGTCTTTTGTATGTAATCAGATTTGTTAATAATGAACAAGCCAGCATTTTTATCGGCCTTAACAACAATATTATTGTTTCCTGAAAGTTTTACTCTAAATTTGTGACTTTTCAACAAAATATTATTCCAACAACATCTGGACCACAATATGATGTTAAATACTGTATACTGGTAGCCGTTACTTTGTGGAACATGGTAAATGAATTAAATAAAACAATTTTACTTTGTTACTTCCACTAACACATTTATTTTACAAAAATAATTTAGTGACTGCAGTTTCGACTACTTTATAGTTATTGTCAAACTAAGTAGTCGAAACTGCAGTCACAAAATTATTTTTGTAAAATAAATGTGTTAGTGGAAGTAACAAAGTAAAATTGTTTTATTTAATTCATATGATGTTAAACTAAAACAACACAATTTTATCAAGTAATCAAGCATGGGGTACGTTATATTATTTATATTTTTCACCTAAATTCATGACTAACCTCACTTATTTTCAATTACAGGACAACAACATAACCTAATTTTACATACGCACATGGTTACTTCTAACTAATCCACGTAATTGTTTAAAACCTTTTTCAAAATTTTGCCAATATAACTTTACATTAAATTTCACTTTTCGGCCTCATATGAATTCAACACAACTAGACTTTATGTCGTAAATTTTCAACAACACCTACACACTCACTGCTGGCTTACGTAATTATTACAATTCATTTTCACTTTTTCCAAAACTTCATTTAAATATATAATTCAAACTTTCAAATTTAACTATTATGTCAATTTTTAACTACATTTAACTATATAATTATATTTTTAAATTCAACTAAACTACGTCATCATAGACTTTTTCTAACCATCTAACCATCTTCTCTAATCTAACCATCAACAATACCTTTAAGATGTCATCCGAAAACATAACTCGATTTATCGCCACTCAGTTATGACTCTAAGTTTAGCTATTTTATTACAATGTTACACAATTTATATATGAAATTTTTCCTTTAATAAAAGATTTGCCCTCTTGAAACTAGTCCATGTAAATTGAAGACTAAGTTCTTCAATACCTGATGGTGCTAACTACTTCTTCAAACTTATAATATTATAATATTGTTCTAGTTGGTAATCGAATATAGATTAGTCAGAGCCTTAACTGCATTAATAATATAACGTATAGCATAATTTTATGTACACATATCTTTCATTTTCTTATGTTAAGTGTTGCTGAAGTACACATAAATGAGCAATATTTGTGCTGTGGCGAACGAGAGGAGAATAATATCCATCGAGAGCTTTTATGTCCCCTACGCTTACACAAATTGAATGGCTAGTGGGGATCTTTTTAAACTCGCCACATCCAGCCCGAACAAATACGCCACACAACAGGAATGTTTTTCGCGTGTACGTACAGAGCGCAGAAAGGCCGGGGCAACGGCCCTATCTGCAGGGCCCCAAATTACCGTTTCCACGGCGCCCACGTTCATACACTTTTCAGTTCACACATTACTATTAAGATAAGGCCGCACTCCATACCTTTATGGTATTACGAACCTGTTACATAAGTTTTAAGTCACATTAAGTCTGCATGCGGCACATTGTAATCATATCGTTGGGGATCTCGCTCTCGTCTCTCTATTTTTTTCCGCGACCCCGAACTCTTTAGATAAGAATTAATGAAGGATTTTATATGATTCCAGCCGTGAAATGGGTATTCAAATATAATAAAGTTACATGGGGCGCAATGCGATCTCCTGGTGTAGGTGAGGCGAGGATTTTTTTTAATTTGGTATAAATTTTTATGACATGATCCTGGGGGATCCACTGGCAGAACTTATAGTATGATGTAATTTCAAATTAATATTGAAGATATGTTATGAAGTTTTATTTAACGGGAGTAGAATCACCGGCAATAAAATATAGCTTGAGGTGCTTGAAGTATCATACACTTAAAATAGCTAATTATCTATTTCTAGATTTCTAAATAGCTCTTGAGAATTGAACCCTCTGTTTTTACAATGCTAACTAGTGGGGGTAACTAACCAGGAGGTAACTAACTAGCCAAGGTTAGCCTTGGCTAACTAAGTGGAGACGGTGTGTACAGTTCCTCAGTGGCGGCGGAAAGGGGGGTGGGGCGCCACGGGTGCCAAGCACTTAGGGATGACAACTCACTCGCGCGAGGACGAAGTCGGCGCGGGCGGAAGGGGCAAGTGATTTCAGCCCCTCCACCCGCGCCGTCAAACAAATATATGTCAAACAAAAAATCACAGTCAGTCAGTGTTATTGTTTATAACCGTCGCGCCGACCATTGCTAATTTAACACAAAACTTCCTTGCGAGAAATTAAAGTCAAATGAAAAGAAGAATAGTTCACCGTAGGCGAAAGTAGGTACTAAATATTGCGTCAACCGTCGCCCCGGAAGTCATATTGGGGCAAGGTCAACAACCTGCTCGAAAGTTCGCACTGTAGGTGAGTCATCACTCCGGAAGTGTCTAGCGCGATTAGCTGGAAAAATCGAGGCCCTGTCTTCTGGAAATAGAAAAGCCTAGAAACACTTCGGAGGGATATAATAAGGAAAGAACGACGTGACCAGGCAGTCGGTGCAAGAAGTCGGTCAGCGAAGCAAGCGAAGCCAGATGACTAACCGGATGTTATTGCGAAAATTAGCGGTGTAAATTGTAAATTGCAGTGACCATTATTATTAATAAAAATGAGTAATTAGTTGTAGTACTTGTTTCTTTAAATCTATGAACCCGGCCGGCCCGTTACAATGTGTAATAAAGGAATAGAAGGAATATCTAGAGGTCAAGAGCTGAGTTTGATATGAACCACATACCTATTTTACCACAAAAGTCAGTCAAGTTAAATTATCATTTTGGGCCGATCTGAATTTAACTTCCGGCCAATATTATAAATTGTATAATGCAAAATTGAGCGAGAAAAGAACTGTCAAAGTTAAAGAGTATTTATTTATCGATTTTTACAGAATAAAACTTCAATATAAAGCGAAATAGAGTAGATTCCAGCAAAGAAAAATCAAGAAACGAAAAGAACTTGAGCGCGAATCGTTATCTGAATCCATTTTTAAGTATGTAGCACCTTCGGCTTCATATGTATCAAATACAATACAACAAAGTGTTGAAAGTGACTTTCTTGATGAAACAGATGATGTAGAAAGACAGTACCAAAATCCATTGGATAGAAGGACGCTGGGAAGAGAGCCTGACATACAAGACGAAAGACAAGGTGGAGAAGATCAACATCAAGAAGGATATGACCAAGAAAAAGGACGGAATAGCGACATTGAAGAAGAATCAGAGCAAACTGAAAACGACGAAGAAGAGCTACATGATAATGACAAAACAAATCCATCTTATTTAACTCGTTTCGATGTTACTACTTGGCCAACACCAATGCCTGATGATCTAAGAGTTGAAATTGTTAAAACGAGTGAACCCTATCAAAATAGAGATGGCCCATTTTTAGATACTGCCCAAAGATCTGGAGATAAAATAAAAGGAGAAATCCGGCATTTCAATTCAGAATGGTTTTATAAAGCGTTACCAAATGGAGAAAAAGTACTCAGAAAATGGACGGTATACTCGCCAACAAAAAACAGTTTATACTGTTTTTGCAGCAACTTTAATATAAGCAAAGCGAAAGGCATGAATAGAATTTGGAGAAAAAATGGAGACTGACAGTAAAGAAAATCAAAAACTATTCTACAAAGTACTCATACCCTACAGAAAGGAAAAGGTTTAGATGTTATTCTTTTCCTGGCACGCCAAAATCTTCCTCTTATTGAGCATAGACAGGGGGTTTGATCAGACAATAGGGGGTATTTCTTAGCATTAGTTAATCTACTGTCGAAATAAAAAAAGAGCTAAAGGAGCATATGCTAAGAATTGAACATGCTATCGTCTGTACAAAACGAAAACGGGTAGATTCTTATTTGTCCAAAGACATTCGAAATGAGTGCATCGACCTTTTTGGGGAAAGAGGTGAAAAATAACACTGTGGACGACATAAAAAAGCTAAATATTTCGGAATTATTTTCGATAGCACTCCATATATATCACGTATTGATCATATGAGTTGTGTAATCAGATATGTTCATATTGAAGGCGATCAAGTTAAAGTGAAGGAATAATGTCTAGGATTCTTCTCTATAGCAGCAAGACTGCAGTCGAATTTACTGAAAATATCTTTACACAGCTGGAAAGTGATACCTTGGACATACATCTAGGTTGGGCTCAAGGATATGATAACGCTGCAACAATGGCAGGAGTTCATGGTGGTGTACAAGCAAAACTCAAAAAACACAATCCTACAGCGTTGTTTATGCCTTGCGCTATCATACGCGAAATCTATGTGGAGTGCACTTTTTCGGGAGTGTTACTTCAAGTGTAACTATTTTCGGAACAGTAGAAAGACTTTACACGTTCTTTTCATCAGCCACACATCAATGGAACATTTTATTGAGTAGGCGTATAGGTCAAAAGACTAGTAGAGACAAGATGGGGTGCTCATCACGATGCTTATAAACCACTGAAGAATAATTTTGAGAAACTTGTATCAACACTCGAAGACATGTGTGATCCCAGCAGAGCAAACGTCGATACACACTCTTACCAGCTTTGTGTGACTTCAGTTTTTTATGTTACCTTTCTGTTTGGTGTGAAGTTATAGAAGAAGTTAACCAGACACAAAAGTATATACACACATCTGGGCAATCGCTGGAAAAGTGTGTCATAAAAATCAAAGCCCTAAACCTTTTTTTTCAAAGCCAACGTACCCAAATAGTGGAAAGACCTATTTATTAGCAACTGAAAATGTGAGGACGGGGATATTTCGATTGAAAGAAGAGGAAGGAGTATGCCAGGAGAAATGGCCTAAGAAGTTGGAGTAACATTGCCAGAAGAACTGCAGAGAGCTATGTTGGAATGTCTTGATAGATGTTACGGAGAACTAGACCATCAATAAAGGGAAATGGATGATATTCTCATAACATTTGGTGTTGTTCAGCCTAAAACTCTGCTTACGTCAACAGAAGAAGAACTTCGTGGTACAGTTCCAAATCTGACAAAAATGTATGATGATTCTTCTCTAGAGGACATTATTTTGGTGATTTTAAGACTGAGGCGCCACTTGGAAGCCGTCAGCATTTCTTTACAAGATGCGGTTCAATGGACTGACTACCTTTCAACTTTGGACTATTGGACTATTCCGTCTGTTCCGAGTCTAGCACTGTGCCTAAGATTTTTTTTAACTGTTTGTGTTTCGGAGGCTTATTGTGAAAGAAGTTTCTCAAAATTAAAGTTTATAAAATCTTACCTATGATCAATGAGCCAAGCGCGACTTACCAATCTTTCCATATTGTCCATTCAAAAGGAAAGGAAAGCAAATTTTGATAATGTGATCGAATATTTTAGCAAAATAAAGTCACGTAAGCACGTTTAATATGCAATGTTTTATTCTGGGGGTGCTCAATAGAAAACCGCCCCGGGTGCCAACCCATGCTACGCCGCCACTGCAGTTCCTCAGCCTTAACTAGTTGGGGGTGCGGCTCCACGTGATTTATTTACATGGTGGTCGGGTGAAGTCGAGAAAAGTTAATTTATATTATCCCACAACAAAGAAAAATTTATTAAATCAAGAAAAATGGCGAATCGTACAAAAATCAGGGGCGCGTTATACGATCTATACCGCGGCGCAGAATCCGCAATTACACCAAATATCTCTTTTATACCTACTAAAGAAAAATAAATTAAAGATATGCATTTAGTTTAATAATTTTCGTTTCCATTAAATAATGTATTTCGTATTCATTGAAGGCGAATGGGTGAAATATAGATACATAATATTTTTTGAGAAAATTATACGTTAATTAACGTATTAAAGTACATATTATAATATTATTGACAATTTAAAACGTATTTATAGGCGATGCTCAATAACAGATATAACTTGCTAAATTACACAATTATTATAATGTACTCCCCAATTATCAATTAGCTGCACCCATTTACTTAAATTCCTGCAAACCGGTCTGTAGTTTAATTATTATTGGCGAAGTTTATTGTGCTCGCCTATCCGGAATCCAATAATTGTTATCATAGATTTCCTGAGGGCTCCTTCCCTAATTTTATTGCCCGAAATCAATACTGTTACTCATCTCTATTAAATAAATAGCCTTACTTTGTCGTCTCATTTAAGGGACGTTAGATACATGTACCCTGTAGCCCTAGGGAAGGGGCGGCCCCGGTGCGAACACTCGCCGTGAAAATTAGGGACAGATATAAGTTTTGGTCCCCCCAACATTGCCGATAATAAATTACCACCGAATTGTTCAATAAATACAGGAGAGCGATTTAATGCTACGTAATTAACCGTCGCTTTGCTCGAAATTGGAACTTGTAAATATTTCAATTTTTGGTATAACAAGAATGTACGGCGCATTTAATTAATAGACGTGACTTTATTGGCTTTATTAAAACTATGCTGTGTTGTTAACATTGATTACTTTTATATTAATAAGCACTCCATTTTGGATCATGTATTTCTAAGGCTAACATAAAAAAAAAATCAATTGATGTTCATCCTTCTTAACTTGTAAAGGGGTCTTATATATTGGAGTGCAATGCGCAAGGAAGTTGTAGGCAATTTCTCTGCATACGTCAGCGTATGACGTATGGCACCTACAGTTTAACGTCGGCTGCGAACGGTTTACATATTAGACTTCTAAAAACACATATAAAATTCAAATTAAAAAGCAATACTTGCACATACTAGGAATTTTGTATACAAAGTTCGAAGTTAATATTATCGCGAGATCATTCACAATCATTTCGCCTTTATTTATTAAACCATAAATTTATACAAATTATAGTTATTTACTAGTATTTTATTTTAATGGCAGGTTGTCATTGTACTTTTCCAGGGACTCATAGAATAAGTAGCAAACAAATTCAAGTCGATTAATGCAGTTGCAGAAAACTGCAAAACTAATTTGTATACTTTATAATTACCACATAATTACCATTTATTTGCACGAAACGGATAAATAGTTGTGCATGCCAGTGTACGCCTCATTCATCATATTGTAGATTGGCGGCACAGATATTTCCACTTCGCACTTTAATTAAAAATTAATTCCAGTTATTGTTTGAGTTGGGTTGTGACCTTGAAATCATGCAACCTGACCTGATTCCACCTGAATCAATACCATCTTTGTTCGCCTAGTTTTTGATCGGAATCGTGTTTAAATTTAGATTTGCAGCTTCCCCACGGCAGCACTCCACATTCTGCATTTCTTACTTCTTATAAACTTTCCGGCCGATTAACCGGTTCACATTCAAATCGGGCACGGATTTGAATACAAGAGGAATTGACAAATTGCAACGTCAATCCGGAGGATGTAATTGGCCGTCGGACGCTACATTTTTCCAACATCACGGTTTGTGCCATTGGGATGAAAAATAAATAATATTATCCGCTTTCCTGACTCTCCCAATTCATCTAAAAACACCATCAATCTTAGTCGCATTTCATAAACGTCCCACCTCGGTCTTCCCCATTTTCAATGATTATGGAATAAAATATGAAGATGACGGCATTGACTCTTCACTTTTTCCAAGGCGTCGTTTTTTAGACGCATCATCACTTAATTAACATATAAATTAAGAACGATATGCCACGTGTAGTAATCCCTTGTAGTAAGTAAAATTAGTATTATTTACGATTACTATCGATATGGATCTTGCATAACCACAGAGGCAAAATCTCGTGTACGTTCGTTGCGTATTAAAGTAATTAATTGTAGCAATATAAATAAGCCATTGTTATGTTATCAAATATAAAGAGTGTAAACAAATAATAATATAATAATAAACAATATAATATAATAATAAATAATATAATATAATTAAATTGAAACTATGTGTGGATACTACTTGGTGAAACATTATGATTAGGTTAAATCAAACACTTGGTTAAAGTTTCACTGTATTGATAGAATAAACCTCTACAATTGTTTCGGCCTCACGACCATTATCAAGAGTATCTCTGTACTCTGTATGGTTAAATCAAACACTTGGTTAAAGTTTCACTGTATTGATAGAATAAACCTCTACAATTGTTTCGGCCTCACGACCATTATCAAGAGTATCTCTGTACTCCATTTAATGCCATTTAATGGTTTATTCTATCAATACAGTGAAACTTTAACCAAGTGTTTGATTTAACCTAATATAATATAATAACAAACAATATAATATAATAATAAAAAGTCAAATAAAATATGCACGTACTTGCAAAATTAAATCTGTTTATATGGTTGTCACTTTTGCGCCAAGTGTAATCATAGTAGATATCCTCTTTGTGCACAAATATGCGTTTGCAAAAATTCATCGACCTCTAATTTTTTTCCTTCAATTTGTATAAAAAGCCCATTTGCATTCTCCTCATTCTCCGGGGGCACTGTAATAAAACGCATGTCCTAAGAATATGCCCGAAAAATATTACGGTCACTTTTATAAGCAATAAGGAGACAAAGGCGATGGCCGGCCATAAGCGTTAGAATTTAGTTATAGAATTTATTTATTGCGGAGCGGCGACCGAGTTCGGACGTAAAATCCGAAAAATCCCCAATAAAAATATTATAAAAATGCAAAAAAAAATCGAAGCCGGCTCTCCGTTTTTAATTTAAAGCAACATCCTGTTTACCCTTATCCAGTGATACTGACGCGGTCGGTTGGGTAATTTCGAAATTGGGTGGATTGAATAAACTGAATCCCCAATAAACATTTGCATGGACAATTTTGTTCCATGTCATTTTTGCGATCTTCATTTGCATAAGTGGTATTAATTCGATTGTGTTTAGATTAAAATTATCGCTTTTGTGCTAACTGTGTTACGAGATAAAATAAATACTGCTTTATTCCCAATGAAAATGTACATTATATAGAACGCATTTTTTATAGTTATTTCATTTATTTTTATTAATCGGATCTAAATGAGTTTATTGAATTAAATCAGAAAACTTAACAGTTGCAAGGTAATTGGTTTTTCTATTATTTCTCGGTGTACCTTTTGATATTGCTTTTAAAAAAACAACTAATAAGTAATTATAGGCGGGGCCAAATTATCTTGGTTACACGAATCATGTTTTCGTATCAATGGGTAAAAATAATGCGTTTAACTTTGCAATGCCAAGCGAAATATAATATGTTATCATATTAATACATAGTAACAAAGAGCATTGTCAGAGTATTGTCTATACGTAAAAAATATTTAAAATAATATTTATTATTAATTTTCTTTGTTCCATTTATTACTTTCTTTCTGCACATTTGAATAAATCATTAATTAAATAATAAATAATTAAGATTAAATTAAGCAAAAATAAGGATGTATCCGAAAAATTTATATTTATCAAATTTTACCTGATTTGCATCAGTTGCTTATTCCATTCAGCGTTGTCTTATAAAAATATATTTATAATTAGGTACTCATTTTGTATTGTTGGAATCGTTTATTTTTCCACATTGAAAGAATGTATTGAAAACAGTGAAATTTATTTATAAGATAGTGACTATTTTGAAATTAAAATCAATGTAAATAATAGCAGTTTTATGAAATATGAAGTCTTGAAAATATTTGATTGATTTTACCAAATAATTTTATAATTGTAAATGCATTAGATTTGCCTTCAGAAATGTATTGGTCGGTTAGATATCGCTATAGCTTAAATGTAGTTACTTTATCATAGCTTCTATTGTGATATGCATAGCAACCTGAATAACGCTTGCACTATCAATTTCCTAATAAGTTAATATATTCGAAAGTAAAAAAAAAAATGAATTGGGTCTAAATAGGGCTGATCACAGGTTCCCATCTATATGAAGAAATGAATGTTCGAAAAAAAAAAGTACAAAGCAGATATAATTCATTTTATTTTGCTTATAAACTCTACAAAAAATAGAACAAAAGTAACAAATGAAATTAATTTTCTACACAGTAGTTAGAATTTTTTTAGTAGCATTTTCTCCCCATGTGCCATTAATGTAAGTCCGTGTCTTCTACCAACTTATGTCGAATTTGTTTTCAAAATTCGCTTGAAACAGATTTTTTTATTGCGCTGCGAATAGCATTGTTTGCATATTGCGGATAATTGTTAACTTTCGAATTTTTAAATCTAGGAACACATTTCAATGCAAAAATCAACAACAAAACGAGCTCAAGTTTTTGCACAAGCTGCTTGATTTTTTTATATCTCGTGGCACAACTTTCTTTGTCCTGGCTTTTGTGTTAAACTCCTTAAGTTTTACCGGTTTTACATAAGGTATTTTAGATCTTGTAATTACCAACTTTTTGAAGTATCGTCCTGATATGCTAGGATGAATTTGAACAGGGTTCCTAAGTTTCATTATAGTTTTGCAATTTTGTTATTCTAGAATCCTGGTAACATTTAATAACACTATAACATTAATTGAACTTTTTGCAAATCATTCAATAGAAAAATGCTTAAAAATCAATAATTTTAACCGTTGCACTTTTTTTACATAAAATGTACAATTTGTTTTACTAGTGCTTTATAATCTTTGACTTTAATTTAGAAAAACACATAAAATACAATAGTACCTTGGAATCCGTAAATATAAATAACATGAACTGCCAAAGTCAGTCAAGTGAAGCATTGTTTTTTGTTTGTTAAGGCTTAGTTTTAATTTCAGTACAGTTTGTTATGGGACACGCTGTACTTATTATAAAATTACTGTTATGACCAATTGGTTTTTTTCAAAGTACCCATGTTTCTACACATTTTCATACATTTACACATATTTTCGAGTTGAAAGCTAGTAACTTTGTTTTATTGCTAAAATGGGTTATTAATATATTTTTATTTGATACTACTATTATGAGATTTCAAAGAGCAAACCAAAACAAATGGAAATCGTTAAGGTCTAGATACAGATCGGGTTTTGAAGTTGATTCTAAAAACAAGAAAACCTCAAATTTCTTTAAAAATATAGGCCAAATTAAAAAGAATGCACATCGTTGTGTGGTGAAGTTAGACCTATCATATGATGTGACAATATTGGCCATTTCCAATTTATATGAAAAGTCCCAAAAATCTAAAATTCAAAAGTGGGTGAAGTCGCACATTATTTGATAGCTCTGTAATTTCTCTTGTGCAGTTTTTAAAACTTGGGCCTATATTTTCAGAGAAAATGTTTTTTTTTTCTTGTTTCTTAGAGTCAACTCTAAAACCAATTATTTCCAACATTAATGGCACATTTAAAAAAAACCCTATTATATTGTGTATTACTATTATTTCACATCATTATGTATTCATTCTGGACCTGCCATACATATAAATAGTGTTAGAATGAAAATTATTGTATTCCTGTGTTATTATTTGCCTACTTCATCAAATTAATATTATTTTTATTGTTATCATTATTATTATTATTATAGGTATATTCGAAAAACTAATAGTTTTCGTGACACAATATAAAATATTGCAGAGAGGACAATACACTTTTCGGCTATACATATTCAGGATCCCTAAAATGGTGTCCATCCTTTATATGTCATATACAACCAACCAATATGACTCTAAATCCACAAACAAAATTTTCCTGTGATGGTTATTTTTAAAGTTATTAGCGTATGAAGTTGCGTCTGCATTCTCTCCTTATGACATTTTTCCAAAAAATTCTGTGTTAGTCATTTCAAACGGTCCAAAGTTATATAATTTTTTTTTATTGAAATCCACGTTTTAACTCAAATTTCGAGAAAATAAAGTGGTATTTTCAAATTTTGATTAAGCCAGGGATACATCTGGTATCTATTGGAGTACTTACTTACGTAAGTGGTTAGTTTTATGAATTAATAACGCAAGCCATGAAAGTGATTACTTAATTTTTTCATCTTAACAACTTATTTGTCAATTTTTTTTGTGGATTTAGGGTCATATTGGCTGGTAGTAAGTGATGTATAAAGGATGTTGTAACGGTTCGCACCCAGGTATTATACAAATTCTCATAATTTGTAATATTTATTTGGCTCGTGATTTAGTGGTAGTACTTTACGTTATGTTTGATTTTTAAAATCATTATCGTGACAACTTAATTGGGTTCGTTTAATGGGTAATGTGTCTGTTAGTAATTCTTGTTAGTAAGTAAAACACAGATATATATATATATATATATATATATATATATATATATATATATATATATATAGATTCAGTGAGATTTATTCATTTTGAAAGATTATGCCAGCGACAGGTAAATAAAATACATTTTTATCATTCAAATTGGACGTTATTTATTTTATAATCTTTTATTTAATAATTATTGAATCTTTATTTATAATTTCTGACCTTAACTGTCTGACTTTATTTTGTAAAATTGGTTATCGTTAATAATCAATATTGGAATTACAAAGTGAAATAAATTAACGACTTCATATACGAATACATGTCATCACTGCATAGAAATTCATTAGCAGTTGTGTCAACCAATGCATTTCAACGCCACCTTGTGGATAGGAACCAATGAAATAAATGACTTCATCAGAACTTTACGAGGTGATATTATTTAAATAAAAACAGATTCAAGTTTAGTATTATCAGATTCAATTCTACTCCTACTCTCATCTATACATGCGTACATTCATTCATACGATTGATTTTCTTTGGAATGCTGAGATTGCCTGAATATCGGAGCACTGACAATTTAATTGACCAGATTACGTTTACCCAGAATATCATTGAATTATCTGTATTGAGAGATTGATATACCCATTACATGTACTCGTTACTAGTTAGGTTTGTAGAAAACATCTCGATTAATAATATTTGCATCCAAGTGTTTTTTGAAATAAGAAAGGAATGATATTTTACAATATTCTACTGTCTTGATGAGAATATTGTCAGGACAAGGTATAAAACGTAGTTAAGCCTCCCGCGCATGGTTCGGCGACGGTGACCTACGTTCTTCTACCTTTATTAACTTCGCTCAACAACTCTAGCGCAATGGCGCAGCAGCATCACTAGATAGGTTTTGTCATTAGTATGGAAATTGACTTCAGAGTAGGTTAGTAAGGTGTCTATTTGGTTGCGATTACCTTCTTTTCTGCACTGGCGAGACGTTTTAATTATAGTTTTAAAGAATGAAAATTATCCGAAATCAAATGTTTTGCGACGAGGGAAATGAATGATATTTACAATATTTTGCTGTCTTGATGAAAATATTGTCAGGACAAGGTATAAAACGTAGTTAAGCCTCCCGCGCATGGTTCGGCGACGGTGACCTACATTCTTCTACCTTTATTAACTTCGCTCAACAACTCTAGCGCAATGGCGCAGCAGCATCACTAGATAGGTTTTGTCATTAGTATGGAAATTGACTTTAGAGTAGGTTAGTAAGGTGTGCATTTGATTACGTCGTTCGTATATTTACCTGAGAAATTATTGCTCGACTTGTGATAGTGTGTCGGGCAGCGTAACGTTCTAGTCGGTGGTTATTTCTAACAAGGGCTGAGTACGTGCAGAATTTCTGAATTTATACTATTTCTCCTTCCACATTCTACCACCCAGGCCCTATTTTCGCTTAATTTTCTATTTTCATCTCTCTCTATACAAATATGCGCCACCCAAGAATACCACGTCGGTGGCGAACTCGGCGTGCCCATTATATGACGGGGTAGGTAGTTATGCATGTTCGAAAATACGGGTGGGCCCATGCCTTTTCGTGCGCTTCTAAAACCTTTTACATTTGCGTTTTTGTATTATGCGTTTTAATTATAGAATAATTATATTTCAATTATATTAAATATTGTCCGGGTTCTTACATTCGCCCCCTTTTCGTTATTTGTTCTAGTGATTGTAAATTGCTAGAAATAAAAAATGAAAAACCTTTTTAGGCAACTTACATTACACGCGACAAAATGCATCCTTAAAATCTTTAAAAACCACGCAAATGTAATTGACGTTACTTAGCTTAAGTAATTCTCATACATACATATACACATGCCCCTTTACATCATTATAGTAATCATGCAACATGCTTCCCATACACGTACTGGATCCTGTAATAAATTCGAAGAACTAACAAACAAAAAAAAGCAAAATGAACAACCTAGGCGACCAACTAATATAAATAAAGAAAAATCAAGATCATCAACCAAGGTGTCAATCAAAATACCGATGTCTATATAGTCTTTTGAAATGTCTCTTATTCTTGGGGCGTCCCCCCTTTTACCTCCGCAACTTTTATTCGCATCTTACGAATAACGCACTATTCGCGCACCACCTTTTTACCCCCCTTTCCTATTATGCTGCATGTATTGGTTTAGCAATACAACATATTGTTGTTTTGAGCTGCCTGCTCATCTCCAAGATGTCCGGATATTGTCTGGATTTTCGTCTGCATTTCCCCATCTCTTTGTCGGCAACTCTCTGACCCTGGTATTGGTTGGTATCATCGTCCGTGATTATTGGTGATGACTGTTGTTACCTAGACAAATATTTCGTTCCTAATTAGTATAATTACTCACGTAACGGCCTTACGAGAAAAAAAAAACAAAAAATAAACAAAAGTTTTGTTTTAATTTGTTGGAAATAATTATTCGTGCTTACACATATGTATATGCAATTCATATGCACATAACTCCATTACAATTTACTTGAACTTAATCGATCATTTTTTTAATAGTATGTAGTTAGAATTATACTCACCTTTATTGATATTTTATCCTAACCTTCAATTTCTGCCACTGCAACCGCCTTCCGATCATTTGATGTCTTGTCGCCCCCATCTCATAGTCCCCTGTATTAATAAAGTCTCCTGGCTGGTACTTACATGAATTGTCGTTGATATATTCAGATAAAGAAATGTTATGTTATCTTCCCATTATTATTTATGCGTACATTTATGCGTAAAACTGCATTTAAATATTTTGACACAGCAATGCTTCTAGAAATCATCGTTTCCATTATCAATGTTAACATTGTTACTATTGTTATTATTATTATCTAGCTGGTTCGAATTATATCTAATTGAAGAAATAGCAACTTGCAATTTCACCTCAGATTAAAGATTTATTTGAATTTCAATTGTTTATAAAACTTATCAGTATTGCTTTAAGGTATGCTACTTCAAAGGTGAGTTTCTTAATTTATATGGAAATATTCGGGTAACTTATGCTTAATACATTTTCCTTAGATGAAAATTATAATATATACCATGTGCTTTATAAACACATATTCTCTCTATTTATGATATTTGGATGTCATTTACTCATCATATGATATTTTAGTTGTCGTTAATTTATTTATTTCATTTTTTTTTTACATTATTTTTTTTTTTTTAATTTGATTTATGTAAGTATGAGGTGTTTTATAAGCTCTGATCTAGAAAAGATCACCGTTTGTGTCCACTGATCTCCCCCATATCAAATCTTACGGCAAATTTACTCCCTTAACACTATTTGTCTGACAGAAAAATAAACAAGCCCCTCGTTATTCAACTTCGTTGTATTTTGTTTTTTTTTTAAGTTTCAATTTATTTCTATTATGGTAATCCGAGTTGGGATATGAGCTCTGATCTGGACAAGGTCACTGTTTGTGTCCACTGACGTCACCCATATCAAATATCACGGCGAATTTACTCCCTTAACACTATTTGTCTGGCAGAAAATAAACAAGCCCCTCGTCATTCAATTTCGTACTTTTTTTTTTTTTTTGTTTTGTTTAAATTTATTTCTGATATGGTAATCCGAGTTGGGATATGAGCTCTGATCTGGACAAGGTCACTGTTTGTGTCCACTGACGTCACCCATATCAAATATCACGGCGAATTTACTCCCTTAACACTATTTGTCTGGCAGAGAATAAACAAGCCACTCGTTATTCTTTTTCTAATTTTTTTTTTTTGTATTATTATTTGTACTATTATATATTTTAATTATTTAACTTTTTTTTTACTATTTATTTAATTTTTTTATTTAAATTGTTTTTGAACTCTTTCATATATTTTCTCATAATAAAAAAAAATGTTTTGATATCGGTTGCTTCGCTACTTTGAATGAGTGGCTCTACTATATTATTGCTACGTCAATGCTAATTCTTTATACCAACATATTCGTAAGCATTCCTTAAATAACATGCACGAAACAATCTATATGTATCTACAACAATAACTATTGCCATTGACTTTTCACGAAATCCACTACAAAACCTATTCTATTGCCAGCCAAACATGCTTATCTATTTTATCATTAACTGATATCAAAACATCTTCCATATTTTCTAACTTCCAGAATAATTTTGAAAATAATTTCCAAACAAAACCCAAATATTTCCAAACACCCTTTTCCCGCATTCGATATATACTTTGTTTAAATTGATAATTTATTATTATTCTGACTTTGTAAATTGTGTTATTCTCAAAATTTTTCTTTTTATTAATTTATTCTATTATCCCGACAACTCTTTGAATTAACACACCCACAAAACAATCACGTAAATGTTTAAATACATCCACGACTTTACTCAAACTGGTTTAAATGAACTAAAAAGTAACTTTAAAATGACCATTTTCGTTTAAATTTCTAAATATAATATTGTTACCAAAACAACCCTTTTTTATAGCAATTTCTTTATCAAAAACTAAAATTTGAATCTACGCTTGTCTCATCCTCAATAGATTTAACTTTGATTAATTACGTTGAATGCTAAACCTGCCCTGCGATATTTGCAGCAAACTTCTGGTAGACCTTCTTTACGTGTGCGGTGGTCTCTCGTCTATTCCTGAGAAATCACATGGTTATTTGACACCCCATCCCATCGACTCTTGTCCGCTCATTACGCCCCCATTTCCAAGCATCCCCATTATTTTGTTAATGTGTTCTGTTTCGTTGACTTTCTCAAGTGTCCAAACGCACTGGCGATTGAAATTTGTGACGAGTACCTGCATTCCATTCGGCATTCATTCTTTCGGTTCCCTGTTGACCCACTGGCATAATAGGGACGTCGCCCCCATCCCTTGAAATTTTACAGTTACACTTTCGCTTACATTTACTCTCGTTTTAGAATACATGCATTCCATTCGGCATCCATTCTTTCGGTTTCCTGTTGACCCACTGGCATAACAGGGACGTCGCCCCCATCCCTTTAAATTTTACAGTTTCACTTTCGCTTGCATTCATTCTCGTTTTAGAATAATATCTGTTTACTGACATTGGTTAATTATTTAATTATCTACAGACACATTTTTATATAAACCCATATCCTGGTCAGTAGGCAACAATGTAACGGTTCGCACCCAGGTATTATACAAATTCTCATAATTTGTAATATTTATTTGGCTCGTGATTTAGTGGTAGTACTTTACGTTATGTTTGATTTTTAAAATCATTATCGTGACAACTTAATTGGGTTCGTTTAATGGGTAATGTGTCTGTTAGTAATTCTTGTTAGTAAGTAAAACACAGATATATATATATATATATATATATATATATATATATATATATATATATATATATATATATAGATTCAGTGAGATTTATTCATTTTGAAAGATTATGCCAGCGACAGGTAAATAAAATACATTTTTATCATTCAAATTGGACGTTATTTATTTATAATCTTTTATGCAAGCGACAGGTAAATAAAATTCAGTTTTATCATTCAAATTGGACGTTATTTATTTTATAATCTTTTATTTAATAATTATTGAATCTTTATTTATAATTTCTGACCTTAACTGTCTGACTTTATTTTGTAAAATTGGTTATCGTTAATAATCAATATTGGAATTACAAAGTGAAATAAATTAACGACTTCATATACGAATACATGTCATCACTGCATAGAAATTCATTAGCAGTTGTGTCAACCAATGCATTTCAACGCCACCTTGTGGATAGGAACCAATGAAATAAATGACTTCATCAGAACTTTACGAGGTGATATTATTTAAATAAAAACAGATTCAAGTTTAGTATTATCAGATTCAATTCTACTCCTACTCTCATCTATACATGCGTACATTCATTCATACGATTGATTTTCTTTGGAATGCTGAGATTGCCTGAATATCGGAGCACTGACAATTTAATTGACCAGATTACGTTTACCCAGAATATCATTGAATTATCTGTATTGAGAGATTGATATACCCATTACATGTACTCGTTACTAGTTAGGTTTGTAGAAAACATCTCGATTAATAATATTTGCATCCAAGTGTTTTTTGAAATAAGAAAGGAATGATATTTTACAATATTCTACTGTCTTGATGAGAATATTGTCAGGACAAGGTATAAAACGTAGTTAAGCCTCCCGCGCATGGTTCGGCGACGGTGACCTACGTTCTTCTACCTTTATTAACTTCGCTCAACAACTCTAGCGCAATGGCGCAGCAGCATCACTAGATAGGTTTTGTCATTAGTATGGAAATTGACTTCAGAGTAGGTTAGTAAGGTGTCTATTTGGTTGCGATTACCTTCTTTTCTGCACTGGCGAGACGTTTTAATTATAGTTTTAAAGAATGAAAATTATCCGAAATCAAATGTTTTGCGACGAGGGAAATGAATGATATTTACAATATTTTGCTGTCTTGATGAAAATATTGTCAGGACAAGGTATAAAACGTAGTTAAGCCTCCCGCGCATGGTTCGGCGACGGTGACCTACATTCTTCTACCTTTATTAACTTCGCTCAACAACTCTAGCGCAATGGCGCAGCAGCATCACTAGATAGGTTTTGTCATTAGTATGGAAATTGACTTTAGAGTAGGTTAGTAAGGTGTGCATTTGATTTCGTCGTTCGTATATTTACCTGAGAAATTATTGCTCGACTTGTGATAGTGTGTCGGGCAGCGTAACGTTCTAGTCGGTGGTTATTTCTAACAAGGGCTGAGTACGTGCAGAATTTCTGAATTTATACTATTTCTCCTTCCACATTCTACCACCCAGGCCCTATTTTCGCTTAATTTTCTATTTTCATCTCTCTCTATACAAATATGCGCCACCCAAGAATACCACGTCGGTGGCGAACTCGGCGTGCCCATTATATGACGGGGTAGGTAGTTATGCATGTTCGAAAATACGGGTGGGCCCATGCCTTTTCGTGCGCTTCTAAAACCTTTTACATTTGCGTTTTTGTATTATGCGTTTTAATTATAGAATAATTATATTTCAATTATATTAAATATTGTCCGGGTTCTTACAATGTACACAAAGGAATATTTTAGAGACAACCCGTATGTATAATTTAACTATGTATTTAACTTCAAATTTGTTCAATCCAACTTTCAAAATTTTTGTAAAATGACTTGCACACTTCCCAAATTTATATAAATTGACCGGGCAACTTTAAAACCTGTGTAAAGTGACTTTACAACTTTTAAAATTAGTGCAAATGACTTGCACACTTTAAAATTTGTGTAAGTTTTCAAATTTGCGTGAAATAATTTGGCAATCTTTCCTAATTTTTGTAAAATTACTTAGCCAAGTAATTATATATTATAACGATATATACGATATTATAATTTACAAAAATTGACATGGATGCTTTGATAATTTGTATAAAATTACTTTTTTAAATACATTTAAATTAGATGATTGAGAGAAGCATGTAAATGCCATCTCGTGGTGAAACATGCTTCTCTCAATCATTAATATACCAAGACTGATTAATTGTCATGTTGTGTGCATCTTGGTAATAATATTCGGACGCACTTTACTGATGAGACCCGCCATCAGCCATCAGATTTACAGTTGTCCGCGGAGGTAACGACCAAAATGAACACCATAGTTTTATTTAAATTTGGTGAAAATTGATTAGAAAGAAATCTAAATTCGTGTAATGACTTCCCATCTCATTATTGTATGATTTTGTGCAAGTTCGCTGCCTTCATAATACAATATAATCAAATTGTATAGGGCCGGCCGACTATAATCTCAATGTTCACATATTACAAAAAATGTTCCCTGTGACTGCCAAATGGCCTATTTTTACTACTTTGACTAATTACCATAGGCCAGATATACCAAGAAAAAAAATCTCTGTTCATAAATTTGCAACAGTGATTGCAATTTTCAAAAAATGAGGCGCATATCCTAACTATTTGTCTTCCATACTCCCAAGGACCTTTAATTTTGTTGTAAAAATATTTATAGGTTGTTGCAAGTTATTTGCGAAGCAATCCTTCCTATACACATACTGTGCCCTTGAAAATTATAATAATCAAAAGAATATTAATAATAAAATAGTGACATGCAGTAAGTACATACCTACATGTAAAGTCAATAAAAAGGCAGTAAATAGGCAATATTACATCCGAAGGCTGCTGAAAAAGTTTCTGCAATCCAGTAGTCTACTGGTTTTAGTTCTTATGCTCTCTTATTCGTATGTTTAGGCATTTTTTACCTATAATTCAGTGGTGCTGACTGTATTTGTTAGGGTTATTATCCCTAACTGGCTATCGACCAACGTGGGTCCTTCTGCCGTATTATTTAGTTTACCCAGCATTTGAAAAAAATCATTTTGTGAATAAATGGAAATTTCGCGTGTACATTTACGTAACATGATTTTTTACGATTTCAAATGTGGCCTAACCCCAAAACAATACATCGATCGACTTAATACGACCAATCCAAAACGATTGGTTTGCCGAATTCCAGCGTCGATGTACTATTCTTAGTTACGAATTTCGAGAAGGTCTTCCATCGATGTCTGTTATTGACACTGTTTTTGACGCTGTGTATGAGATGAATAAGCGAGATAGGCAACTGACATACCATGGGATTCAGGCATCCTTGAGTATTAACATGAATATACAAATAAAACACAATTGGTGTGAGTTTCACAAAATATTTAATGTTGTACTAGGACATTAAATATTTTGTGAAACTCACACCAATTGTGTTTTATTCATATATTAACATGGAGTTTCCTCATGTATCAGCCTGATCAATTCGATATTAACATGAAAGCAATATATACAATTTTGCATGATCATTTAACCGTATGGAAGCTTTGTAGTCGTTGGGTTTCACACAATTTGACCGCTCAAAAAAAGAGGCTCGAGCCAAATAGTGCAAAGAAATGCTCAAGAAATTTAACAGAGGTCGTTAAAATTTGGTATACATCATGATTGGCGACGAAACTTGAATTTATTCGTACGAGCCTAAAACAAAGCAACAACTGTTTGGATGTTACAAGGAGAGCCGATACCAACAAAAGTTGTTCGCTCATGTAAAGCTACGAAGTATAAGAATGTTTGTTCCTACAAATATTCTGGACATGAGGCAGCCGAGGTTTTAGAAGATCGAAGAATTGTGAGCGCTAATTAATGTTCAAAATTTATTTCGATGTCAAACAACAACAAGTCATCGATGAAATAAGAAACAACAATCGATATCGGTAAATTATTCTTAATCACGACAAAGTCAGCTCTCACACAGCACGTTAAATCGTTGATGTTTTATCCAGTATAATTGGCCAATTAATAACGCATTGCCCGTATTCGCCTAATTTATGGCCCAATGACTTATGTTTGCTTCCCAATTTCCTAAATAGAATCCACGGCGAGCAATTGTTGTCACCTTAAGCAGCCGTTGAAGTATTGAGAACACCGGTTTCTGAAGTACCAGCTTCAGAGTGTAAAAGTGTAAAAAATGCTTCGATAATTGGTTTGAGTGTATGCAAAAATGCAGAATAAGGTAAAGAAGTAAAAGCTCGTATAGAAATTGCTAGAGCTGCATTTATTAACATACATAAGCTATTTTGCAGCCGTGACACCAAATTAGAACTAAGGCTGCGAATGCTACGTTGCTACATATTTTCTACCTTGTTATATGGAGCGGAGGCATTAAAACATTAACACAGGACATTAACATTAATTAACAGGAACTGGACATTAAAACAGACAGATACTAACAAATCAGTAGCATTCAAAATATGGTGAGTTCTAAAGAACGTGAGTTCTAAAAGTACAGAAGAGTTCTAAAGATATGTGGGTCGACCGAGTTACAAATATCGAGGTGCTACAAAGACTTGATAAAGAAGAGGAACTTATAAACACCATTAAAAAATTTAAGAGAACGGTTGTTAATAATGTTAGGATTGCTATGATGATTTCCAACCTCCAATAGGAGGTGGAACTTTAAGAAGAAGAAAAATGCATTAATGTCAAAGGCGATTACTTTGAAGAACAATTGAGCCGATTGAAGAGTTTGCACAAACTTCCAGCAGCTCACGAATGATGAAGACAAATATTGTAATTAATAAAATGTTATGTTAGCTGTTTTAAGTGCAGCAATATTTCTCGTATAATATTATTTCGAAGGCGGAAAGGCTCATGGCCGTTAGCCTAATAAAGATTGATTTTCTCTCTATTATATCGAGTGAATCAAAAAAAACTTTAATCAAAGTTACAATAAAAATAAAAACGAAATATATAATATGTATGTCTGAGCTTACAGTACAGATATGTCATAGTTCGAATCTGTGAATGTGAAATCTTATTGATCTAAACGTTATGGCTTTCACCGACCACCTAAACGCTGCATGTTTGAAATTTATTTTAGAAACGGTGTAAAAATTGATGGGCAGTTGGTTTATTCGATACGTAATGCATTTGAAGGTTTCCAAGAAACTTTTTCGATTCAGACATACGTAATTTATTTCATAGCACGCTTCGATGAAAGATTTTTTGAATGAAATGTTATAAATGGTCATTTACTGTTGTGGTGCTTAAAAAATAATAGGTTTGTCAGGTGTAGTGAACTTTATTCGTGTCGATAGAGTTCCTTAGTCTCGGAATTCGTCGCCAAAAGTAGTCTTTCTTATTTAATGAGTATGAAAATGAGTAATGTATGCGAATAAAGCTAATTGGATATTGGTGTGAAATCTGGGTAAAATGTTATTTGGGTAGAATGCCAATTTATATTAAGCAGACTCGTACTTCACACGTGACATACATTTATATAAATGAGACGTCTGACACGCATTTATATAGAGAGATAAATAACGGCTGAGACAGCACAGAAAAAAGAGCATGGCCGCGTGGAAATTCGTGCCCGATCCTTCCCAGACACATTAATATGACATATTGGCAGTTATTCTATATTAAAGATTTACGAAGAATATTCAATTTGCGACATTTATATATAGATATCCCGGCGTTCGGATGCCGTCCTTACATGAACATATTCCTTCCCCAGAGGAGATATCCCACGCGGTGTAAAAATGCCTTTTATAGAGGGCTGTATAATGCCGTAATCTCCATTTTAAAGAATTGTAAAGGAATTTAAGTTTTTGTGCGACACGGCTAGATAAAAAAAAATGAACGACACGAGGGCCGGATCGATGCAGATTTAATCCGGTGTAAGTAAAAGTTATCTCTGGATTGAATGGCCTCCTGTGAGGCTCCGGGAGTCCGGAACCCGAAGAGTCCGGATGTGAACGACATTAGATACACTACAGCTTGATATTATTAGATCCAGTCTCGGCTCTCTGATACTATTACACCACTTTATTGGATATAACCAATGAGTCGATTTACTTTATAGGGTGGTTTGCTCGGCTGCCCGCAGGTCCGGCGCATAAACTTCAATACATATAAATAATGCAAATAATAATTGCCAGCCCGGCGAGCGCGTAATATAATAAATAGTTTCGAGTGTACCGAGTAAATAAACCGGAGTTTAAAGTATTCAGGTTTAGGTCCAGTGCACGGAGCGTTCGGTCTACCGCGCGAACCACGAGTTGCTCATTCTCTCTCCCCATTTTGCTGTGATGAATCATCGGTGTTTCTAAATCTAACCGCCCACTCTAGCTCCACTTTAATCCTCTCTTTAATTGTAATCGCCAGGGCCCGTATTATTTTTACAAATTATGCAAAACACTAGATAATTTTAAACCTATTATACCCCCTAATACCGACGCCAAACAGCTATTAAGTCTTTAACAATATGAACAGATTTTATTCCCATGGCAACGAGCAATTACACCTCGCCGTAATACTTTTTAAACCCAAAAATCACAACAACAAAATTCTAAACCGCATGATCGCACGCTGCGATCTGATTGCCAATACTCGCCCCCACACCGACCGCCGAAAGTGTAAATCCAAATCGCATCAGCCCAAGGCCCAGGGCTAATAACACAATTGACAACGGTCGTAATTGCGATCCGCAACTCACCTCGCACACCTTCGTTGCGGCCACAACATAAATTTGCCTTGCAGGACGAAGGGTCAACAGTTGGTTTGGGGTCAGGAATGCGTCCACCGCCGAAGGAGCATTTTCAAGGAGAGTGGGCACACCCGGACCCGGCCGCATTTACATCCTGAAAACCATTATTTTATATTTGAATTCGCACACGTCCGCGGAGCGCTCCGGTTATGAAATTGTCCCCCCGGACGTGGCGGACCGAAACCGCCCCCGCACAGGAGCGGAATTGCCTCTGAGAAATGTTAATTCGGCGACGTGTAATGATTTACCGATGGACGCACCGGGTTACGTTAAGTGGGTTTTTATCAAATCAATTCTGGACCGGGCCTGGGCATGTGATGAGTCGTAATCATCTCCGGAGGCAGCATCCGATTTGGCGGTGGGTCGGTTAATGGCACAACCACACAGGCATGTGCCTCCGGAACGTCAAAAATTGGAATGTTTCCCGTTGATGTACAGGGCGCGATCCAGTTAAAAGTTGCCAACAAATAAATAGGAAGCCTTTTTACATTCTATCATAAGTGATCGGAATATTACGTGCTAAATTGCAGAGTATTACAAGTATAGGAAATTAAACTCATGGCTGGACAATTTAAATGAGCAAGTTTCAATTTTTATAACAAATCCGTTGATAGTAAGGGACGAGATAATAGTATTTTATATTATAAGTCGGGTAGAGGGTTTTTACTGGCGATACAAGGAAATGACTGGCGAGCCGCTGGCGAGTCTGTCTCCTCGTAAAGCCAGTAAAAACCATTCCCAGCGTATAATGTACTAGTATATTACATAACGAGAGTTGTAAGAAGCATATTATGCACGAAAATAAAGTTTACGTACTGAGTCGTGCAGCGGCGATGTGCCCAATTTCTCGAGTGCGTAATTGCATTACAACTCAAGTAAAGTACGCTGTTTTCTACTCCCAGTCGAAATTATGAAAAATGTTGCACAAATTAATACATTTTTGTTCTGCCAGATGCTCATGGCAATATTTCATATTGACCATCATAAGACCATTTTGATAATTTCAAAACTAAATAATCGGTTGGAGCTTGTGAAATATTAATACTTAAAGAAAAATAACAAATTATCCTTTTTCACAACGACATTTATTTCTCTAAATGTACAGTTCAACCACTACGTGGTCATCTTCAGTAGACATTTGTACTGAAGAGAAAACAAGATAAAACACATTATATAACCCTCCTATAACAATACATACTTAAATCGTAACCAATACATATTTAAATCCTAAGAAATAAATATTAAAAACTACTTCAATCTAATGGAGGCTCCTGAGCCGAAATGTATGCAAAATAGTACAATTAATTTAATCTTTCTGTGGAAGTGGATTAGAGGTCGCCATTGATGGGATAAATTCCAGTAATGGATTACTGAGGGGTGAATGGTCAAAACTGATTAAAGAGGAACAATTTTTTTTCCATAAATATAGCTTCGTAGGTGCCAAGATTTCTCCCCTTCACTTGTTTTAATAGTTCGACATCTTCAATATTGAAACGATGGCCCGTGTCAACATAATGTGATGCTACAGCTGATTTTTCCACACAGTGGGTCTTTGCATGGTGCAAATGACGTGCAAATGACGCAAATCCTTAATTCTTAGGATTTAAATATGTATTGCTTAGGATTTAAGTATGTATTGTTATATGAGGGTTATATAATGTGTTTTGTCTTGTTTTCTCCTCAGTACAAATGTCTACTGAAGATGACCACGTAGTGGTTGAAATGTACATTTAGAGAAATAAATGTCGTTGTGAAAAAGGATAATTTGTTATTTTTCTTTAAGTCAAAACTAAATGTCACAATGTTGCTAATGCTCATACAAATAATTCCCCACTAACTATATACAGAGAGTGTATAAAGTATTAAGACTTGGCTTTACTTTTTCCCCTATATAACTTTTTTGAAATATGCTTCAACAGGTCAACATGTTATTGTTTATTATTGATTTTGATAGTACTTTTTATTATGTTTTCAACAACATGACATTTTCAATATGGAATATTTGATAAAAATTGAGAAAAAGTGCGTTGAAGTAAAACTATTAAATTATTATTTCAATGTGCAGATTGCATCTAGTTACCATTCAAAGCAATAGTTAAAACAAAATTAGGAAAACAGGCTTGGATTTTAAATATTGGAATAAAACAAAATTGATTAAAAGGTGTATTTTAAAAAGTTTGGGTTAGTCTTTTAGTAAACTTTTCTCACATTTTTTTTTCTCGAAAATTTTCTCATATAAGATATTCAAATTTTTACGCAGCCTTACTAATACGATGACCCTCTTTCAAAATGTAAATTCACAGAGTAGATTTGATTTTTTTAAGTTGGCCAAAAAATAACCTTAAAACCAACTTTAAGGTCAAGATAAATATTATCATCAGATGGTCCCTTTGTAGCCATATAACTTTGATAGAGTCAATTTTCGCCATCCGAATTTTCTCATGTAAGATATTCAAAACTTTATGTCCATACTAATATGATGACCCTCTTTCAAAATGTAAATTCAAAGAGTAGGGTTACCATTTGAAATTTTTAAGTTTGGCATAAAATAATCTTGAAACCAACTTAATTATTATCATCAGATAGTCCTTTTCTAGCCATACAACTTTGATACAGTCAATTTTCTCTATCTAACATACCTTCGAAGTGATTTGCTTGGCTTGATTAAGATGGCCTGCCCTGTAAAATTTAGTAACACTTTTTATGCCAAAATATCTGAAATATTTTACTTTCTAACAGTATAGTTTTTACAACTTTAATTTTATTTAACTAACTTGATTTTCACAACACTTTAAACTTTCTAAAGTTCAGGGTAAGTTATTTGAACTTGTTATTGAACTATAGATTATGAATTATAGTTTTTTTTTGAAAATCTTGCCTTTTCGTAACTATTTGATAGAAAATATATGAATCGTTAAGACCACAAATGCTCTAAATTTTAATAAAAAGTATCATTATACATAATAATATGGATAACATGGAAAATAAATTTTGGAGACCAGGATTTCGAACTGAACTGATAACCGGAAACCAGAAAAATCCGTTATTTTTTATTCTTTTTAAAATCGAAACGATATATTTGTTTTTTAATTGAACCGGAAGGAAAACGGATAAAAAAAATCGGCTCGAAGCCCTGGTATTGTGTTATTAAATTTTAAACTAAATTTTGTCCAAGTAAATAACCATTTATTAATAATTCTAAAATTTTCAAAATCACCGCGATGTGCCTAAATTTTTGAAAAATGCATGTCGTCAAACATTTCAAATAAGTGAAAAACTCGCACACTAATTTTGATAATTCATCATTAGTTTAAAAAATTTACCAAATTTAAAATAGAAAGATAAATTTCAGGTGTGAATTTTGCAAAATCACGGCCACTTACTTGAAATTTTGAAAACAAGTTACATACGTTTTTGACTGATAACGTATTGTGTAATATACAAAATAATTGCTATGCCTATACATTTTTTGAAAACAGAAATCATAAAAATATTCCAACTCAGTGGCGAAAATTTACACTATTTACACAAAAACATAATGCTACTTTTATAAAACTGCAAATAACAATACATTCCTAATAAACGTTGAAACCGATAAATATAAACCTTTTTTTTCTAATACGAGACAAATATTCCTATTGGGATAAATCATCATCACTGGTCCTTATCTTAATGATTAAATTTAAATTTAATTAAATTGAATCAGTAAATTTATTTAAATAAAATGTATTAAATTTAAAAGTCATTTCCATGGGTTATTTCTTCAGTATTAAATATTACAGATATTCTATTATTTTGACAATATTTGTACAAGATTTCGCAATATACACGTAACGTAACATTGGCAATTAGCGATCAATACTCAAATTCAGAAACATCATCGCCACGTGTAAGTATTTTTGAACAAGTCATCAACATACCAAATAAGTGGTAAAATTTAGTATTGCGAAAATAATAAGAATAAAATTAGTTTCATATTCTATTTAAAGCACTTTTGTGCTCTTACATTTTAAGAGTATAAATGCATAAGCCTGATAGTTTTTGAAATCTTTGAAAAACCTAAATAGATACCTAAATATTCAATAAATTTAAAATATCGATTTCGAATTGTTCTATGATACAATTTCTTTAAACACACAAATGAAAGTAAAAATTATTTTCTTAAATGCGTTATGAATATTGAAATTTTACAAAATGCTTGCCAGGTAGTACATTTCAAAAACATAAATCAAGGTTTGGGAAAATGATAGGATCAAAATTTGTTTCATATTCAATTAACAAAAATGTTCTGCTCTTATCTATTGAGAACCACAATGCTAATAGTATTATTTGTAATACATAACCAAACCATTCAATAAACTTAAAAAAAAAATCCATCTCCAAACTTTTCATGATTACACATTCTTTAAATACAGAAATGAAAGTAAAAATAATTCCACATGTGTTGAAATACTGAAATTTTGCAAAATTATCGCCAGATATTCCACATTTCACGTTCAGAATAATTGACGAATAATCCAAATTTTAAAAATTGCATGTACGATTTATTGAAAAATGTTCCAAATAAATTATTATTATTCAGTAATTAATTACAGACAAATTGTTGAAAAATTAAATAAGTATTATATCTTAATAAATATTATCATTTTTATTATGATAATAAATAAATCATTTGTATTATTTGTCATAATACACAGTATTATGATAATACTTTATTATAATATGAAGTGTTCCAAATAAATGATTTCTTCTAAATATGCCTTGAATGTCATGTTTTCCCAATTAATAGATCAAGTCGACAAACATTCTAAGTATCACATGACTTCCTGCATATTAATATGAATATTTTGATAAACATTAAATCTCACATCCACAAAGCAAGAGTGCTATAATTTTAGACTACAAAACATATGCTTAGCTGAGCTTAGTTTAGCTTAACTTAGTTTAGCTTAGCATAGTTTTGTTTAAATAAATTTAAAATATATCATATTTTTAAAAATATTGATGAAAACTAAAATATTATATGAGTAAACACCCATTTCCGGTTGTTGGTTTGGTTTTAAGCGTTAAAAATTTAGATTTAATTCTTAAATCAAGATTTTGTTCTTAGAATCAAGATTTTGTACTTAAAATGTAGATTTAAGAATTTTAATGAATTATTTTGAGCCGGGTTTGACTTATCGTATCCCCAAGAAGAGTTATCATACCCATTCTTCCAGACACATGCAATTAGAATATTTGTTGCAAATAATTTAATATTTAATAATCGCTGTTATCGGATGATCATCGAGTGTGTGTATGTAGTAATAATTTGACAAAATACCCTGGTCATATGTTGAAATTCCGTATAGCTTTTTGAACTCAGCGTGACTTAATTATAGGATATTTTTGCTAACATATTTTATTTTTACAAATTAAATGTTAAGGCAAGACTTGAAAACTGATAACTTTATACATTTTAAGGTTAAAACAAACTAATATCTGTATAAATTAACCAGCTTATCTAACTTCTTATGTTTGCAAAACGTTATGGCATGACTTCATATATTTTATCTTACTACTTTACTCGTATGTTCAGGTAATATGAGTTTTTAAACGCATTTAATATATTTTTTTTAATATAAATATAAATTTAAATGGTAGTTTCTAAATTCCAACCTGCCAAATATACAGGGTGTTTCAGTTTTTGTTTAAATTGATATTATTTAAAATCAACAATGTTATTTCTCGTACTTTAATTAATCTTATAATGACCCTATCTCCCCTATCTATATATAACACTCCAACGTTTGAAAGACTGCCCTATAATACATAATTAGCACTTTAATGTGGCTAAAACATTGCAACTGTGTATGAAGCCGCAAATGTCGCAAGTTTGTTATTGTACCTATAGTTTATAGCTTATTAAAAAACAATCTAAAAAACAATGTAAATGTTTCCCAAAGTTGGTTTGTTTGTTTCATTTATGCTTTTCAGAAATAAATAAATTTACTTATGGGTTTGTAGTAACCTCAAAATGGAGATCACCACAAATTCCAGGAGGATCCAGGAGCGTAAAATATCGACGGTAACGCATATAAATAAATAAACCTAACAGTGATTTATGGCATGTATAATGTGGGTTCGTATTAGGGCCATAATATTCGGGGGCACGAGACGTTATTAGTATTACGTAAGGAAATATATGGAGTGGGTCCGTATTATGTCCCGCGCCAGATTTTATAGGAATCAGACCTGACGTTTATGTAGTTCTTTCTGTGGTTTTAGTTTCAGTTCTATAATGCATGACATGATGGTTCGTGACAAGCATATTCTACTCGAGAGTTTCCGAACTTTAATATTAACTTATTGCAATTGTATACCTTCGTCTCTCTCGTGCACTCTCTATCCGTCCGTTTTTCATTTCTTCGGTCGTAGTTTCCGGATTAAATTTTACCCCTATCAGGGCTGGAAATACGTTTTTAACTTTATATCTCTCAGACGTCGTTTCTCACGGCAGCGGCAAAAAAGTCGAGACACGGAAAGTAATTCCTGCGGATTTCAACATGGAACTAATTAATTAAGTCTTACCAATTAGAACTACAATGTGGTTAAAAAATTAATAACTGTTTCCGTGTTATTAAATATTGCGTTATCGCTACACCCACTGTATATTCAAAGCAAATTGTAAAATTTCAAGCACATACGACTCATAATGTATAAATTTATGTACGGCGCACTTTTTTGTATTTGCAAACCTTAGAACATCGTATCTGACTAATGATGATTGTAAGTACTAACATATTTAAACTCATTAATCCTCACGTACTTACAGACGTAATACGTTAATGTGAAATAAAAAACGCCACTAAACCCAATGTATAAGAAAATAAACGAGGCTCACTTACCAAGCGGCAGTCAAAGTTATAAATTACCCATGAAGCGATGACTTAATAAATAAAACATGTATATGGAAATCGGCTTTGGGATAATTAAATCAATTTTTCAATCCCGGCTTCCTAACAAACGCCTTTTAATTATCTTCCACGCTTTCAAACAAAAGGCAGTGAACTAAGGAGGCCATTTGTCTGAGCCCAATCGCCTTGTGAAAATTGACAGATTATTAATCCACGGCCATCGATAGATTGGAGTCCAGTTAAGATGTACGGTTGAAATGTTATCTACGAAAAGTCTGCACGTTTATATCTGAGGGAAATTATTCATGTAGAACTCCAGGCGAGCGTGGCTGGACGTGGGGTAGGGGATGATTGAAAATGGATCGGGGATGTATTTTATCATGATTGGAATTAACCACGCTACGCTTCAAAGGCTAGTTCTGGAAAATAATCTTAGTTAATTAACCAGCGATAGGATGAATCCAGTTTTATAAATCTATAAGCGAGATTGGTTATTATTCATAGCAGCAATTGCATTACGCTGATTGTGTTGCTTTTATAATACATTATTTAATTACCTTGGAAATATTTTATAAAGTTATAATCCGTTACACATGCAGTCTTATTTATTTACCTTCTGATGTAGATAAAATTGTAGTCGCATTAATTCTCTCCCTTTCTCCTAGCTCCATATTTAACACCATACTAGGTAAAATTAATTTCTTAAAAATGCATGTAAGCACCGCATGCGACTTTCGCTAATTTAAAACGCTGGAATGGCACCGCTAATGTGGCTCGCCATGCAGATTACATTTCACTTAATCGCCACTATTTTCATTTATCTCATTAGCCGCGACAGCGGGAATTATTTCGGCCATGGCGTGCACAAAGAAAACACAATTCATTATTTTTTTATTCATAATTTAATGAAGCGATTATTTTGGGGGACGGAGTTAATGACCCCCGTCACATTTCCGTAGACAGTCTCTTTATCAACCCCTTACTTCGAACAGCTGCTGTTTGGCAAACAAATGAATTATTCGGGCGGCGCAGGGTATTCCGTGAGTTATCGTCGTTTTTGGGAATTCATTAAATTAATAGAAATAAGTCATACCTTATTGCGGATGGGATATTTATATGGGAAGATGAAATCCTTGCACGAACTCAAAAGCACATTACAGCTTAGCTTGATAATAAAATAATGCGCAGCTTATATAAGCTTATTATAAAAATTATAACATTTTATTATTTAAATTATATTTCGATAAAGTTAACAAAATGTAAGTAAAAAGTAAATTTAAGTAAAAGTAAAAAGGCGGAAAGGCCGACGGCCAATAGACTAATAAAGATCGCTATCTCTGCAAGTAATTTAAGTAAAACCCGCTTTATTTTTAAGCATTGCACAAATAATTATATGTTTAAGTATACATAAGTGCCAATTGAACCAATATTAGGCTGATAAATTATAAATTATATTAGTTCAAAAATGACAATGAGAAATCGTGCAAAGTGCGTAAATTAACGTTCGATTTGTAATTACAGAGAATGTGGCCCAATCAACCCGCCCTTCAAAGCATTATTGAATACTGCGGTCGGCCTATTAATAATATAATTTCCAACAAATTCATAAAATATTAATTTGCTGTGCAAATTTGCCAATATAATTAAATTGAAATAGACCGCGCCGAACAAGGCCCACGATATAAACAGTTGAAATTCATATTAAAATGCTCTAATAGCACAGCTACAGCGCTTTGGGAAATTGGCAGACAATAAGCTATTTTACACAACAATTTCGCTTATATAACAAAAGTTAATTGATTTTTAACTAAAAATCGATTTATAATTAATTGGTAATAATGTATGTCAGTAGGTTTATAGAACATAGTTTCGAATTTTATTTGAATCTAATTTAACCTTGTATAATATATTCAAATAATACAGCGCGTTCATGAAAGTGGTGTCAACATTTTCACAGGATACTAAGAAATGACACTATTAAAGATGCAAATCAAATATTTTTTGCAAAGTTGCCAAAATGTTTCCTAATAAATCCGACCAAATTTCCTCCTCCAAGTAAATTTCCTAGTAAATTTCCTTTCCTAATGTTTCCTAATCAAAATATTTATTTAAGGTGGTTTTAATGAGTACTTATTGGTATTTGTTTACTAGTATTTGGTATTTGTATTGGTAATGAGTACTTACTTGTATTTTATTATTTATTTTTATCGCCTGACTAGTTTCGGTTATGAAAAACCATCGTCAGAGGCATATCTACGAAGAATCCAATAAATTAATTAGGTTAGGTTAGGTTAATATAAAATAAGAGTGAAGTTTGTTACAAAAATGTTTACATATCAATATTTATATATTCTACTGATCCACCCATAATATTACCCCATAATCATTTCAAAATTACGTTGAACTCAATACAAAATTTGTGAAAAAAATCAGCTTGTGGAGAAATCTTAATGAACACAATTTTTTCAATATCACAATATCACCTATTTTTTTTAGTTGTTACATTATTTTTGTTTGCTTGTTTTTGATATCCTTTAGATGACCTATTTAGTAGTCCTAGATGAGGTATTTATTTAGAATTTTCCCTTATTCGTTTCGGGACTTCAATTACCAATGGCGGGACCGTTAGATAATTGATAACCTTAAATGCTATAACTGAATTTCCTACATATAAATTTCAATGGTCTATTTTTAACTATAATAAATTATTAAGGACAGAAAATTTGGAGAGCAAATTAAATCACATTGTTAATTTCAACACAATGTAGATATACATGATGAACCACACATATGATTATAGAACCTCGGAATGATAATGATTTTGATGATGATGAAAATTTAAAAGTACTTTAGTATATTAGAATTTTAAGAAGTAGAATTGCAAATTACATATCAATAGTCATTTACAATAACGACACATTTCAAAATTTAATATTTTTGAGTATTATTTTGAATATTAATAATGCCTACATTTATGTGTATCAACGACATAGTTGGTGTGATTTAAATCAAGTGATTTAAATCACAGACTGATAAGAAATATAAAAAAGGAACAAACGGAACAAACGGAAAAAAAATCGATGATTTATAAACATATTCTTTTTAAATCAACGATATTTAATTTTTTATTAATCTCAATTTTCTAACCCTAATTTCAGCGACACGAAAATTGATATTTTTTTAGTTGTGTCATTATTGCGCAGGACCATCGATATTTAAGAATTTTGAAGTACTCGGGAAAGTGAAAAATGTAATATATTAGAAGCCATACAATTACACATTTATGTGACATTTGTCCCGATGTATATAGCTAAAGGGCAATATTTATTAAATCATGAAATATATAAATATGTATGGTCGCGTTATTTGTATAATAAAGGGGTACTTATGTGGTATCATTATAAAGCAAATATTATTGTTTATTAGAAATAACCAAAAAATACAGGGTGTTCCATTAAAGAAAACGAGGCTTATAGCTTGCACATGTTTATTGAATTTTCAATTATTCTTCTGACATTAGCATTAAATAGAAGTCAAACAGTACTAACACTTTAATCATTATCTTTTTTTTCTATCTATAATAATAACCAAGACACTTGCTGTGTCACAATAAATCATGCAGACTGTGTAGCATTTTGTTTCTTCGTATTAACGCTAATGTTTATGATTGCTTTAATGTATTTGTTAATAAGGTGAAAAATAACATTATAAATAAAACGGCATTTTAACAATAATTTTAGTATAGTGTCACTGTTGTTATCAACGTGCGATTTATTATTTTATTTTGCAATAATATATGATATATTATGGCCTGAATATTGGAATATCAATTTCTTTAAAACATTGAGCTGCGATTTGTTTGATTTGTTTTTCAAAATATTGATTAAAACAAATCAAAATCTACTTAATAACTATACCTATATGTATACATTTGACACACACATACATATACACATTTGATTTCATGTGTATATAAAATTATTCATAAAATTTCAATTGCCGGGTTCATTTGTTCAACACTTTATGTCTAATAAATGGTGGATGCGCCGGGGAAAAAGGTTATGGTCTATTTTAGAATTGTATTTATTAATTACAAATACACGTTTTTAAATATATGTTATTCCCAATAAAATAATTGATTATAATTAATTATATGTTTTGTGCTGTTATGTTAATTTCATCCAACGTAAATATCTATAATTCACTCTAGAAAAAATATTATTATAGCATACCTAATTGTTCAATGTAGTGTTGTAAGTTGAAATACAGACTTAATTAAAATGTATCTAACATCATTTGGATATAAATAAAAATATATTAAAGATAATGAATTACTGATAAGATTATGAGAAAATTGAAAGTTGTAATAAGTATAATTAAAAGTGTATTATACTTATTATAACTTTAAATCTTCTCATTATCTTATCACTAATTCATTATTATTTATAGAGCTCAAAAAGACACAGATTTCTCAAGAGTAAGTTTTGTAAAACTAATTTTATTTTTGTTTATTTCGGGCAAGCAAATCGTATTACAATAAAAGTTACCATTGATAATTAGTAGCTATAGCAGTTACACACTCATAGATAAAATATATGATATTTAATATATTACTGATATAGATTAAAAATGTTAATGGAATATATTTTTCAACATTTTTGTAAAATGTACCCTTTTCAACTCACTCATTAAATCCTAGTTTTTTCATATTCATTTAGTGTTATGCTAAAATAAATATATTTACAATTGCTAGGTATTTTATTACTAGTATTAGTTTCTTAACATCTTAAAATTTGTGAAAAAAATATTTACAAAATATACAAAAGATATCTAATATTATGTTAATCAAATTATACAATTTTATTATTGTGAATAATTAAAAATACACATTTTTGCCTTTCTTAATTTGTTGTAAACTTGAGAACACGAAACAATTGTCATATTCGAGATTTTTTAGTTAAAGATGAATTCTGAAACTTCAAAATCAAGAATACACAATCAATATCTACTAAGTACAGTCGTGTTCAAAAATGTATTGTACACAGATAATTGGTTGTTCTAAGTCGTATTTAAAAATGTGTTGTACAGAAATAGGTAGTAGGTAGATATATTTCAGAACTGTCAAAGTGACAACAGACAAAAATTAGCATTATTGTATTCTTTATATGAAAATTAATTACTCTAGATCTTTAGTGTATTATTTATTCTACCTTTAAAAGTTTATGTGTGGTAGTGTTATTACTCAACATAGGCTGTGATAGGTTAGATCTGAGATCTAGATCTAACCTATCAAAATATTTGTATGTACAACACTCTTTTGAACATTGTGAAATTAAGTCACCTTCACACAGCTGAAATGCTGTTCAACACTTTAATGAACGCGACTGTAGATATAGTTAGAGGCAAATTATATTGTATCATTATATCATTGTACAATTGCATCATTTTACAATTTTATTTATATGAAAAATGAACAATACACATTTTTTCCTTTCCACAATTCTTAATTTGTTCAAAACTTGAGAACACGAAAAATCACTCCTATTCGAGATTTTTTAGTGAAAGATGATTTCTTAAGAATGAAAATCAAGAATGCACAATCAATATCTACTAAGTACATATAGTTAGAGTCAAATTAATTTAGGTGTACATATGTGTGCAAATGTACGGATACGGCAAAGTAGTTGATATTACTCCTCATTGGTTTCTCATGAAGAACATGTAATATAATTATAAATATAATTTGGGCATCTACAATTCTAAATATAAAACAATATTTTATCACAGCAAAATTAATCAAAATTTGAGTGGATCATGATCTACTTTTTTTTTTTGGTTCCGACAATAGTCATAAAGTACAAATCGGGGCCCAAATATACTATAACTTATACTATATATAGTCCGGGGCAAATTAATTTAAGTATGCACAGTCATGCTCACATAAATCTAGTACAAACATATTGACATTGCTACATAAAATTGCTATTGAAACCTAATTTGCTGTACTAGATTTGTAGATTTACATGACTGTACTTGTTAGTATAGATTCAAAATGATCTCGTTGTGCAATTTTATTATTATGAAAAATTTAAAAATTCACATATTTGCCTGTCTTGATATTTAATTCATAACTCGACAACACGGAAAAACATTCACATTCGAAATTTTTTCGTGAAAAATGGATCATTGATTAATCTTCAAAATTCAGAATACCCAATCCATGTATACTACCATATACATACTCAAACTATAAAACAAAATTTTATCACAGTAATACTAATCAAAAATTGAGTGGATCATGATCTATATTTTGTAGACCCGACTATAGTCATAAAGTACAACTCGAGACCCAAATATACTATAACTTATACTATATATAGTCAGGTTCAAATTAATTTAAGTATATACAGTCATGCTCACATAAATCTAGTTCAAACATGTTGACATTGCTTATTGTAAATAAACAATAAAATTGCTATTGTAACCTAATTTATTGTACTAGATTTATGTGAGCATGACTGTACTTGTTTCTATAGATTCAAAATTATCTCATTATACAATTTTATAATTATGAAAAATTAAAAACAAACATATTTGCCTGTATTGATGTTTCATTCATAACTCAATAACACGAAAAAACATTCACGTTCGAAAGTTTTTCGTGAAAGACGGATTGTTAATCTTCAAAAACCAGAATACACGATCTATGTATACCACATATAATCAAGGGCATATTAATTTAGGTGCGTACTTGTTACTATAGAAACGACAAAATAGTTGGTTTTACTCCTCGTTGGTTGCTCACGAAGAACATACAATATATTGCGGGCATCTGCAACTCTGTAATCTGCAACAAAGTATAAAACAATATTTTATGGTAGAAATACTAATCAAAAACTGCGATAGATAACGCCCTAGTTTTTTTGGTACTGACTATAGTCATAAAGTACTACTCGGAGCACATACATACGATAGCTGAAATTACAAAAATTCGAAATTTTAATTAAAACTAAAGATAGTTCAGAAAAGTAATATTTGAATTAAGCTGGATTAATCTAATATTTGGATTGTTTCTTCGTAGGATATGGTTCCATATTTTAAGTATTTTAAAATACTCTAGAAAAGTAAATGTCACATTGTTGCCAATGCTATGAGCAAATAATTCGTCCCAACTGCAATTGGGCAAATTAATTTAGGTGAGTACTTGTTGGTATGGATATGACAAAATAGTTCATTTTACTCCTCATAGGTTGCTCACGAAGAAGGTGCAATATATTGCGGGCATCTGCAATTCAATGTATAAAACAATATTTTATCACAGCAATACTAATCAAACACTGAAATGGATAATGCCCTAGTTTTTATGGTCCTGACTGCAGTTATAAAGTGCAACTCTGAGCACAAATATACGATAGCTGAAATTACAAAAAATAGAAATTTTAATTAAAACAAAAAATAGTACAGTTATGTATCCGTAAATATCTAGATGACACAGTGTTAATCTCGAGTATCAACATCTATTCCTACGGTAAATATATGATGAGCTCAAACAATAAATCCTAATAAACCAATAGCTATTATTGCACAAATTATTCCTAAAGCTCCAAATATTACTTTTTTCCTCGTTCTTGTCTAATAATGTGAGGGATTATTCCGAAGGCAGAAAACAGGCTCAATCGCCAGTAGCGTAATGTTGGCTGATTAATTATCAGCTTTTATATTGTAATGAGCTATATAGGTACTATCAGCGTTTATATTCTAAACAGCTATATTCTATTAACTTGAATATACTAATAATAATTTCTCAATTATTTTCAAAAACAATATATAGAACGTTCTTCTTAACACTGAATATTTTTTTTAAAATATCACGAAATAATATTCGACTCCACTTTCAAATACTTTTTGATTTAAGGCATTGATTTCACAAATCAGTAGTATCATGATAATTTTTCAATGTCATTAGACATTTATTCATTAGTATGGGTATTATGCCATGTGGAAGAATTGGGTCATTTTAATATTGTACTGGGTTATTCAGTTATTTGTCTCATTACCTGCCCATTTCATAGTTCTAGAAATGCTTCCCATTTGACTGTAAACAAATTGCTAATATATATGTATAGACTAATAATTTTTTGCATGTCATTAGATGTGTATTATGGCTTGTGGAAGAATTCGATCATTATAATATTGCACTGGGTTATTTAGTTATTTGTCTTATTACCTCCCCATTGCGAAGTTCTAGAGCATAATGCTTCCCTTTTTACTGTAAACAAATCGTTAATAAATGTGATTAAAACTCTGGCTGGATTTCTTTCCCCTTTGTTTTTCTGCTGATAAGATATCGTCCAAAACAGCGACATAAACTCGTCTTAATTCGATTGGGTCCGGACGGAAGGCAAACGGTCGGCGGCATTAATTTTATTAGCGCTAAAATTTCCCCCGGTTTCAGTTAATTAAAAAACCATGGGGGAATAATTTTCACGTGTAATCTAGTAATGAGATTTTAAATTAAACGCACCGCCCGACGTTCCTAAGTAACAGCTCCAAATCTCGCTACAATTAACTGCACATATAAATGAATTATTTAGCGACGGACATGGCCGTGCATTATTCTAATGGGCCAAAGTTGGTGGTCTTTAATCATTCAGCTGCATTATTCAGGTCAGTTTTGCAGGCGCATGGGCTACTGCGGAGTTGTGGAAATTACATGTTTAATGAATGCATAAATTATACGGAAGAATCGATATTTAGTAAAAACGATATTCAGTACACACGATGAAATCAAATTTACAATTTATTAATATATAAATATGTAAATGTCTTGATAATAAAAATTCTGTTTTAGCCATTAGTAGTGTAGAATCATTTCTTTATCTCTTGACTGGTACTTAGCAAGTTGTATATTTGCACATTTAGTCAATTACATAAATTATAGGGGAGAATATTTCGAATAAAAATAAGCAGACACAAATTTATTTTTTATGCAAATCATAAAACTGTTAGGCAAAAAGGTCTATAGCCATTAAAATATTGTTACTACTGCTTACAAAAATAATGATAGCGTTTATCAAATTTTTGTATTGTTGTAGCAAAATTTGCAGTCAAACAATACATGTTCCTGTAAGAAAAATGGCAGGATAAATATACAGTTTAAAATTTTGTTTCGTAAAGTTAATATATTTTCTTCCACATTCGCCTGGAGTGTGACAAATCGCAAAATATTCTGTTTCACTCTGCGTTATTTTCACATGAAGTTGATAACACATATTTCACATAATTTGACATTAAACAAATATCTTATCACATCGATGAAACAAATGATTGGGGTGGCTAGCAAACAAGTAAATCTGGTTCAGACTACAATATAATTGTTGTTGGCGATAGTATAAAAACAAATGCCAGAGTTTTTTTTTGCTTCAGAAGCCAAGTCTGTTCGGCCATAATGAGATAACAACGAGTCTTAATCTAGTATTTATATTGCTTGAGTCGGTTCAGAATAGATATGTTTTCTATAAAATATTGCGTACATTTTGCAAGTGCTTTTAGTTCTTCTACTAATTTATGTCTTAAAAGAATGTAAGAGTTATCGAATCAAGTTCATTTGTCGAGTATTTATTTCCCCGAGACAAAGATCTTGGCGTCTGGGTCCCGAACGAACTTCCATTAACTTCCCTGATTGTTTTATATTTCAGCGGCGGATGCATGAGACAAATAGGTGGCGCTGGATGTAAATGAGGAAATAGTGTTAGGGAGTAATTGAATGCCGAAATAAATTCGCGACTTAATAATACAATTCCGCCGCGGGAAATTTTTACCGACCCCCGGCATTAAGATGAATATATTATTTCGTATTTACATATTTAACATCCCCGGCAATATAAATCTAAATTTCGTGCACTATAATTTCTTGCGGAGGCGACTAGGAACGATTTCCCTTTTTATGTCGGTCTCGTACTCGAGGGTTAGAGGACAAAAAGTTTATCTCGTCTCGTCTAGATTTACTGCTTATACAATCTGGACTTATCTCAATTTTCGAGCGTCGCTAGACGAAACTTTCCAATCTCGCTAATTAGAGAAAGTATAAATATTGCACTGTTCAATTATGAGTCGAATGAAATTGTAATTATTCTCCAGCAGTGCACTTTGCTCAGGATATCAAAATTAATAATTATAATTATGTAGAGAACATGTTGAGAGCGTCTAATAATAATTTTATTAGTGCATAATTTCTCTAAAAAGTAATCGAAAATCATAAGAAAGTAAATGTGTCTATAGATTGCATTTTACTTTTTAGACGAGACTTCTTGCAGTAATCACTATTTCACTATACATTGTTAAAAATTGACTTAATTGATAATTAACGATAATCCTAATAAATTAATCAGGAAAGCAGTTATAATATGTTTATATGCTCAGCGCATTCTACTTTCGTTGCCAGTATGATGAATCTCTTACGACAATCACTTCAGCATAATAAGCAATGAATAGCAAACTATAATTGAATACATGGCAAACGCCCAGAATTTAAAATTTAATATCTGCCTTTTGAGCATGCAATCTTACTTTCATTTAATCGCGAGTAGTGCCACAATTAACATATCCCATCCACCCTGTGAACATAATCTGCATGTCCCTATCGTGGAATCGGGATTCCAATCAGACCGTCTGCGTCTGGCAAACGAAAAGAGCGGTGGCGCTCCCGAATGGTTTCTTTACATATTACGCCTTTTCTTATACGCTAGATGAGTCAGATCGAATTCAATGGGGAGTAAATGATTCACTAGACGACCGGGGAGTAGCAGCCCCTTGGAAATTACAGGGTCTCCGCGCGCGCATAAAGCAGCGGAATGGTGTAATTTTAATGTAACTGTCATGTGATCGTCAAATTTGAATATTCGCCGGAATATCATTATTTTATGGTGCGATGCACGCAAAGTTTTAAGTGTTTTTAAATAAGCTGGAATTTATACTGCATATAATTTGCTGCAATGGAATAGATTTTTATATGTACCTAATTTGATATTGTAAACTGGATTACACTCACAGTCAAACCATTTATGGGGTTGTGAAATTGTGCAGTAACTCTTTACTACATAGCTATCTATACAAGGTGTCCCACAAATTCGTGGCATAAATCTAGGAGCATGCTAAGAAAGGCATAATGAAATGAAAAAGTAAATTTTATTTTTCTAATCGCTTTTGTTTCCAAAATATCGGACCTTAAAGTGTTAGTTAGCAAATCAGTCATATTATTAACATTTCTACTAGAGTAGACTTGGAATATACTGCACGTATTTGCATATATCACACTGTATGGATATGTTAGATTAGGTTAGGTTACGTTAGGTTAGGTTTGGTAAGGTTAGGATAGTTTAGATTACTTTAGGTATGCATAAGTAATCAATTGCATATACACAGAGCAATAATAGCAACGTAAAATTTTTCAATTTCACTCTAATATTGCCTTTTCATTGTGTATTCTATTTAATTCAGCATGATCATAATAACTGACGCCTTATTTTATACGAAAATAAATTCTCTTGTCATGTAGAAAACTTCTTCGTTACAAAATCATCATCTACTTTGAGTATAATTAAAAAATATCAGGTATAATTGAAGTAAAACTGTTATTATGTCAACAGTTTCCTGGCAAATATTTCAGTAGTGATAAATAATAACAATAATATTATTCTTTGGGCTTTGTGAAAATTATTATAATTAATTAAAAACTCTTGTAATGTATCAAAGCAGACCACACTAATATTCACACTTTCAATTCGTTAAACCGACACAATCATACTAAGAGTTTTGTTTGTTAAATAACCTGCAACAAACATTAGGCAAATTCTTTATCACATCTTTTTAAGAAATTGAAACTAACACCATTGAATACCACCACAATTTGGTGAATTTGCTGCTTTTAAGTTGTTATTGTTAGATGAGGCTTACAATAAAAAATTAAAAGCAAAATTTCCAAATTTATTAGATAAGGAATCTCCTTTACAAAGATCGGCAATTTACCAGATTACCAGAAATTGCAAACATTGTAAAAGTCTTACACAGTAGGGCAAGCAAAATGAAATATAAATAATAGTATTTTACATTACAAGCAGGCTAAAACTGTTTTTACTGGCGATAGGAGGACTATCAGGGTACTTATAACCTATAACCAGTAAAAACTGTAACCCTGCGTGTATTGTATAATATTTGATATATTACTCATTTCTAATAGTAAATTGATGTTATATAGTAAAATTATAATCAATGTTGTCAGTTACGGTGTCAAAAAATATCCAAAATTTCTCATAAGCCAGAATCCATTCTTCGAGAAGCCACGAGTGTGGCTGTAAATTTATTACCAAAAAAGTCAAGTGCCAGGTACGAGCTACAATACGCCTACTTTAAATACTGGCAGAGAGAAAACTGCGTAATTAGCATGACGGAAGAAGTACTGTTAACCAACTCACGACAAAATTTAGTCCAATCATCGTTGTAGTGTAAATGGTCAATGTTGAAAATAAGTAACTTATAATTGTTAGCATTATTATTAATGCTATACTATTGTTACACTTATTTTTAAAATTGACAGCTGACCTGTAAATTTTTTGCAAGTTAGTAGCTTGTAATGATCTGTTTTGATAGTTTGTGTGGGTGTCAATAAATGACTTTTTCAAATGAGTAACATATAAAATGTTTTTAGAACATTTACACCACACAAAATTTCTTGTTCACACCTGACAACTCTGCAGTAGTATCCATCCAGTATCCATAGAATGTTATTTTTGGGATGAAGAAATGCAAAGTGTACCGTACAAAAGGTAGAACACAATTGGAAGGATGCTAAAATAAACTGCAGTGTTTTTGGATCTTCATGATCTTGACAAATATACTGGTCATTCGTGTCAGACTGCAAACTTCTGCAACGCTTTTGGCCGTGATAATTAGCAATACTGAGCTAAGACATGGAGCTTGGAAGAGTTCGTCTGTGGCTGAAATATACATGGAAGACTCCTCGGAAAGCAAAAATAAAATTGCCAGGATGATACTGAACGAAGTGCACATCTACCGAATTGTTCAGAGCAGCTATTTCGGAGCGGAGAAGGCACTTAAAGAAGAAGAAGATACTGAACGGAGAAATCTTTATATTGTAGCAGCAAAACAAATAAGTTACTAATAACTAATCCAGTAACTATTCAGGTCAATACAAATTATACTATTACTCTGAACATTAATATTTAATGATGAAACGATTAGAAAAATAAATATTTAAGTTTAATTGTTATTTTATATTATAGATGTAGTTTTCAATACAGTTTTTTTGCCAAAGTGTCATGAAAATGATTGCTCACTGATTACTTACGAGGAGCCACAGTGAAATTCGAAGCATTCTGTGCCGAGTATTTTACAGGCTCCAAGTAAGACATTTTAATGACGAGTCGTGTATTAATTTTTTTCTGAAACTCCCTAATTATACTAAAAATTAATATTCATTAATTTAATAAATTGAATGGGCGATATTCTACGTACTTATCTAGTAGTACGTTTCTCTATTTCTAAGGTGACAGATAGTTTTGTATAAATAAACGAAAACTACTGTCGTTTTTTTTTTGTGTTCGTATTCCTTTTGCAATGGATTGTGAAGAAACTACCGACGAACTCTCTTTAGAAGTACAAAAAGCCGCAGAAGAGGCCGTTGCGGTGCTATTGCCGAAAACGTCTAAAGGGAGATATATTTTGTTTATGATTATATGTAGTAGGGTTTTGGATTACTTACTGGAATTTGTATAAAATATCAATTATGTCTTTGTTTTTGTCCTTTATTCATAAAAATAAGTTGTTCTACCTAACTAGTTTCGGCTTTGTTTAAAATTTAAGACATCTTCAGAGGTTTTCATTTCTAAAAATATTACAAGTGAGATGCGTGTTATAAGAGAAGTTGATTAAAACTATATAATGTGTGAATTCATTAGTGTGAGGTCATATATGTGTTTAGTATGTAGTTAACATAGGTAGTTTTTTTTTTAGGTTATTATTAATTTTCTTGTGATAACGACTGGTTGATCGCAAACAGCTTGATCAATACGTACATTTATGTATGCTATGTTGTATGTTGTTGTTAGCGTTTGTCCCGTATATTAAGGGAATTAGATGTATTAATGTAAAATTACACTTTGTGTTTTGTGGTCTGTCATTGTGGATTTTTATGTATGACAGTGCCTCGTGGTTAAGAATGGAGGAATTATTTTCCGATATAATTATTTATAAATTTCTGTGCGTTAGTGTGGTCTGTATTGGTCTGTCTGTCAGTCTCTGCTGTGGTTGATTTATGGAGTTAAAGTTAATGGAGTTTGTTTATGATGCCTTTGAAGGTTGGTGTAAGGCTAAGAATGTTAGAAGAATTACAGAAGACGTTCTTTTGGCTCACTTTGTGGAGAAAACTAAACATAATTATAAGGCTTCAACCCCTTAGAGTATTTTTTTCTACGCTTAAGTCGACATTATAAAAAAATATTGTTATCAGCAAGTTCAATAAGCTAATTGCGTACTTTAATAGACAAGGTGAGGGATGTCAAGCTAAGAAATCAAAAGTGTTGTCCCATATTGAAATCGACAGATTTCTTAGAGAGGCTCCAGATCAAGATTTTTTTATGCTGAAGGTATTTTTTTTTTAATTATATTTCATTATAACAGCTTTCATAAAATTTCAGGTTATATTAGTGTATACCGATGAGTCTAATCGGCAGTCGTCAATTGACGACAGCTAATCGAATACAGGACAGAAAAGAGGAAATTTGCGCTGACACCACGAAACACGGTGAAGGATGTTAAAATTTGAAACTTCTCATTTTGCAGTTGGTGATGAATGTAGGTATACCGAAAATGAAGTTTTTGTTTGTCCAGATGCTTCAAATGTTATTATGCGAAATAAGAGTGCTTTGTTGTCCGAGATTAACATATTTAATGTATCCTGTGATTCAAAAAAAACTTTCATCAAAGTTGCCATGAAAAAATAGGATAGATATAAAATGCCTTAGCTTAATGTCTCAGCTTATAGTTGTAAAATCTGAAAAAAAATTGTCAGAGAAGTTATTGATTTAAACGTTATGGCTGTCACCGACAAAAAAAAAACGTGCATGTTGGAAAAACTGATGTGTGGTGGGTTTATTCAATAAGTAATGCATTTGCAGATTTGCAAGAAACTTTTCGAGAAGTGATCGTTCATTTTGATAAATTCAGCAAAAATGTAATTCAGACATAAGTAATTTTCTTCATGGCACTCTTTGATGAAAGATTTTTTCAATCACCGGATACATTGGATATGTTAATCTCCGTTATGTTAGAAAACTCAACCATAAATATGTATACTCAATAAAACTTTAGAAAAAAAAAAAATATGTACCTACATCTTTTCGTAACTAGTCAGGGATATGCAGTTTTCGTGACTAGTGTGGGAAATGCAATTTTCGTGACTAGTCAGGGAAATGCAATTTTTGGGCCACAGTAGCAGTTTCGCTCCGGTTTCAGAAAAACAATTATTACATTAATTAATAATAACAGTAATATTGTAATGTGTTTCCTCACATGTGTGCATTGAAGTGTTAATACACACCTGTATATTAAAAAATATGATAATTTTTATTTATTTTTTATTTATCCTTCGTCCTTTCGGGTGTCGGACTGCTCAATTACATTTATAATACATTTTACAATCACATGTCTTCGCTAATTTATTCCTTCACTCTTCTTTTCCAGTGGTCCCTGTCTTGTGCCAATTTTCTGATTTCATTTCATTCTATTCCTCTTATTTCCGCTTGGTGCGTTTGTTCATTCCATCCCTTCCTCGGTCTTCCTACTTTATTTTTGACTTGTATTTTTACTTCATGTGTTCTTTTTGTTATTCTATTCTCTTCTAGCCTGTGTATATGTCTACCCACTCTATCTTTTTTTGTAATTCCCTCAATCTTCCTTAGGAATCTCATTTCCACTGCGTTGATCTTGCTTTTGTTTCTTTCCGTAATTGTCCACGATTTACTTCCATATATTAGAGAGGGCCTTACTATTTTTTTGTATACCTCAGTTTTTATTTCTTTGGTAATTTATTTTTTTCTCTAGACGTGTTTTTTATTGTGTTGTAGATCCTTCCTGCTCTTCCTATTCTTTCTTCTACTCCTTGGTCAATCATTCCCTATTCTTCTATTATTGTTCCTAGGTAGTTGTATTGCTTCACCTGTTCTAGTTGTTTCCCTTCTAGCTCTATTTTGTGTTTGTGTTCTTTTGACACTATTACCATTGTTTTAGTTTTGCTAATGTTTATTTCCTTATTTATCTTTTTCAGTTCTCAGGGTATCATTGCATATCTGTAATTTACAAAAAAACAACTAATAAACTGTAAGCTGCATATTGCAGCATTGTATATTGCATTGAACTGCATTTATTTCAAACGCAGTTGAATGTTTGTTCCTGGCCGATCACTATTTCCTCACATCTTCAATTGCTGTGGGAAAGGAAAGGGGAGCGCCCAAGTAAATGACGCGTATTGTGCACACAGAAACGATCGTGTGCAATGTACTTATGGATCATGGCAAACAGGCTCTTTACATAAAATTGTGCATTTGCTGCATCGCACGTTCTTGCGGGAATAAAAATTGAAATAGTTTCAAGTCCGGGAGAGCACCCAGACACTCCTTCGGCTACACCCATGGGCGACGTCGACCTTTCAGACAAACCGCGAGTTCTGTGTCGATCGTTATAATTCCTTGCCTTGTGAACTGTAGGCTACAAAATGGAACTACTTAACAATAGGGCATAGAATATTAATTACGCAATTCGCGTTTATTTTAAGGGCACGTATCGGAAGGCCATGAATTATAAAGGGCAAATGAAAGTTTCCATTCATTTTTGGAACTCAATGCGTCTGTGTGCTCTGGCAGTGGTGCATGCATACGGGAGTTCCCCCTATTCCAGGCGGCGTTGATTAAAGCTGGTGCACGTGGAAAGTTGAAACACCATTAAGATTCGGATCCGTGAAAACGGCCCAAGCGAGTTTGATAGGGTGCGCGATACAGGGCCAACTGTACGGAGTATATGGAAAACAAATTATGATGACAATAAAATATCGCTTTGCGAGTTAATCCGAACGTCCGTCCCACTCCCGTTCACGTGGTCCTCCGAGGTGAGACAGAGACCGGCAATGCGTGGGCAGGGGGTGCGTCATGATGAATGTGCAGCCGGCATTTGCATATGCGCCGAATGATGTATGAGTTCCGCTGAAATCAACAGTGGCGTATTATGTTCCGATTTGTGATCTATAAATTTACAATTTTACATCGGTCTCTTCAATTTGCCATTACGCCCGGCACACTGGAGATATGTGCAAAAATTATTACCGAGCGCACTCACACACCGAAGCCGGGAGGACAATTCGCGTTGCGAAACTTCGGGAGCGTTCTAAGAAATTACACTTCGCACTCTGCTGAAATTTATGCTTTCTCCATTCTTTACGTTCGTTTTTGCGCTGCGACATAAATTATATCCCGTTTTTTGCCCGCGTACGTTACGGGATATTTCTAAATATGACAAACGCTGTATAAGTAGGATACCGTTAACTAATCCATTATTTAATAAATGATGGAGAGCATTTATAACCCATTAATAAGCTCAGTGGCTACGGACCACTATTGAAATATCGCCCCCATTACGGAAGCTTAAATCGCAATTTCTATTTCAACACCGCGATTTCCTATAAATAAATCACACTTATTTTACATATTTGCCATTACTTTGTAATCTTCATTTTCTACTATTATGCATACATCAATTTATCAAAATGTAGGTACAATCAGTATGTAATAGAGATGGGCGAAATCGTTACTTTTGGATACTTGTAACGAATCGTTACTTTCAGTACGAATACTCGTTACTCAGTATTCGTTACTCGGTACTTGGTAAGAACCGATCGCGTATCGGATCCAGTTAGTAACGATGTGCGGTATTGTACCGACTACCGAGCGGCGCAATGTGCGGGTCTGCGAGCGGATCTACGAGGATTCTTTGCAATCAACGAATAAGCGATAAAATTAAAATATTTATTTAAATATGAACATTTATTATAACTTACACTATTATTTACTATTAGAACTACATTCGTACTACACATTTTTGTATTTCATATATATGAGAAACCAATATTTATTTTCGCTATTAATTGCACTAAAATGCTAAAATAAACTACTTCGTTTTCTAGATGACATTATAAAAAGTCACGAAACCACAGCAACATAAATGTAATGTAAACAAAACTTATAAAATTACCCGGTAAGCAATACTCGGTTCGGCTGTTCTCTATAGTAACGAGTAACGAGTATTATCGTTGGTTCGGATTTTCGCACTAGGCGGGACTGTGCGGCTGGGCCGGTACTCGCGACCAATCGAATAGTAACGAGTAACGAGTGTTTATAGATTCTGGTACTCGTTACTTCGAATACTTGAATGTAACGAATACTTATGTAACGAATAGTTACTATTCGCCCATCACTAGTATGTAACACAAATAAATATGAAATAATAGATACGATGTAGACTGTCATTTTAGTAGCTACTACACTGGGAGGGATAATGATTTTCTCAAAACTAAAACTATATCGAAAAGAGGAAACGAAATCTTTTTCCAAATTTCTATAATTTCTTGCACGTAGGTACATTTTTATCTTAATTTTTTATTACGTCATTGTATCATTATTTAAAAATAAAACCATGTTCACCTTTATTTATATTATAAATTAAATTATCACTAAGATAGAATAGGTAAAACTATGCGAATTAATATGTTTCTCTTACTGCCCAGCAAACACATCAAAATCAGAATGCTTGAATTCATAAAAATTGTTTGATTTTTTGTTTTTAACTATTGTCTGGTAATATTCAAAAATTATATGCTAGTTAGTTAATTTTTGATATTCAAGTGTTAAAAACTAAAAATGTATCAGACATTTTAGTGCAACAGTACACATACGTCAAATTTTCAATTGAAACTAAATCTGTCGAATTTTCAATTGCAAGTGACAAAATTTATCAAATTTTAAGTTTCAGCTATGAAAACTTGTCAATTTTTCAATAGATACTGCCAAAATTTGTTTCGTCTATTTTTGATGTCCCAGAGCAAATATGTAAAAACCTATCACATCGCACGTTGAAAACAAAAGTGACACTATATAAATGTTATAGTAACATTCTACAGATTTTAAGATTTCATTTTGTCGTAAAATCTATATAATTCTAAGCTTCAGTTACGAAAATCTGTCAAGTTTTCAATAAATACTGCTCGAGTCTTAATTAATGTTTAAAATTCCAGTGTTAAAATGTAAACATCTATCAGATTTTTTACGTGCAGCCGTCCATATACATCAAATTTTCAATTGAAACCATCGAAATCTGTCAAATTTACAATTGAAACCATCGAAATCTGTCAAATTTTTAATTAGAAATGTCAAAATTTGTCAAATTCTAAGCTTCAGTTCTGAACACCTGTCAAATTTGGAATAGAGACTGCCAAAATTTGTCTATTTTTGATGTCCACACGGAAAACGTAAAATTCTAACACTTCGCACGTTGAAAACATTGACAACGTTGAAAACGTTGAAAACAAAAATTAACATGTTGCAGTAGCATTTATTCGATTTGATGATTTTACTTTATCCTAAAATTTATAAAGTTGTAAGCTTCAGCTGTGAAAATCTTGTCAATTTTTAAATAAACACTGCCCGAGTCTCAAACTTTGTCAATTTTTGATCGAAATCTGTCAAATATTCAATTGCAACTGCCTATATTTGTCAAATTCTAAGCTTCAGCTGTGAACACCTGACAAATTTGGAGTAGATACTGCAAAAAAAATGTCTATTTATGATGTCACAGCGCCAAAATGTAAAAATCTATCACTTCGCACGTTGAAAATATGAGACACTATAAAAAAAAATTTCAATAAATACTGCCCGTGTCTCAAACTTAGTATATTGTTGCACTACTATACCTACTATCCTGGGTAATGATCATGGGTTATGGGTCATTATTAAAATTATTCATTAATTTAATGTAAAATATACAGGGTGTCCAAGATAAGGATCAACAACATAGGGATCTCGGAACCATAAAAGTTACATAGGCGGTAAAGTTACAAAAAAGTTGCGCAATTTAGTGGTCAGTAATATTCTGTTGAGAAAATCAGAAATTTCCGCTTACTACCGGAGATATTTGACAAAATACGAAATCTTGCGATTTCATTTCAATTTTTTTCAGAAGTTATTTGAAACGGTATAAGTAAACCAAAGGCACTTTCTTATTGCCACATTTTTAGCTCTACAACACAGCGTGCACAAATTTTTATTACAACGTTTCATTTCGAAGAAACCATCATTAACTTTATTTTTTTTATATGGCCCGTGAAAAATGTACCCCCTATATTAAACAGCATTTCCTATTTCAAATTACACGATTTATATTACAGTATGGTTTCTTATGTTTTTATTCAGAAAATAAAGGCTTGTTAATACATTTCGAACATGTTTGTGTAGTTCCAAAACATTTTTGTGTAGTACTACATCAAAATGTTCGAAATGTATAAACAAGGCTTTTTCACCCAGCAATGTTTTTCATTCAATATGTCCTCTAAATTGTTTGAAATATGTTCAGTGTTTTGAATAGTTGTTAAGTCACGTTTTGGTAACAGTTTGCCGAGTGATTTTGGAAATGTTATCCAACATTTTAAGAATGACTTTATTCAACTGGACATAACTGTAACGAAAAAATTCATGGTATATTATACCATATTGAACAATTTTGCAAACATGAGGGTAATGGATTAGGGAAGTTCAGGGAAGTTCAGGGATTTTAAGAAGATATGAGAAAATATAAAATACAAAATAGCAGAAATGCATCCGGAATTTTCTTTTAATTTTGTAAAATCTGCTAATAAATATTTAATGCAGATATTTTGTTTTACTGTAGATATTCGAATTTTCTATGATCAATCAATTAAAATAATTACAGATTGAATTAAATATTAAATATGTAACTATTTCAAAACCGTCGGTGAAAGATTTTCACAGGCATATTTTTTGGAAGATGGAGTTACAATGAATACTTTGAAACTAAAATTAGATTTGGACATTTTTTTAAGGTGACTCTTATTTAGACCAACTGTGTTTTGCTATCTGTCAAATTGTACATGTAAATTGTATATTCATGTTCAGTACTCATTTCACTAAAATTTTGATTTATGTAATGACAAATGTTTGTTGAATTTTAAAATTTAATTTTAAATGATTGTAATTATTGTAGTAATACAAAAAATAGTATATACACCACGGTTGTAAATACTATTATAATGTCAGGTATTTTAACCGTCGAAGTAGGTATTTGTAGAAATTTTTATTTTGCTCCCTAGAGAGGAAAATAAAATTGGGCATTACCTACTTTCGGCACTAATTTCAGGAAGCAAATGCCTACTTTCTAGACAAGGAGTAGAAAAAATATTAAAAGTGGTTTAAATATACAAAAATATAAAGTATTTATTTCATTGCGTATTAAAAGTAATTAAACCAAATAACGGTCAGCACTCTTTTGTACCTTGAAATTGTAATTGTTCTTACAAAATTTTGACGTCTGATTTAAATATGTTAGACACTAATTTTTTTTACTTCATCTTCGTCATTACTATTAAAGATAAATCAATACATTTTGGAATTTTGGTTATAATTTATTAGAAAATGTATAACAACATTTTTCATTTCATGTGAATTGTCATTTCATGTGAAATGACAATTTAGTTGAAAACGTATCCATCATACTTATTGCAGATAAACAAAAACTTATGGTTTAGAAAATCGTCCTCTTTAAATGTATTTTTTTATCAGAATTCCTATTGGTATAAAGTTCACTTACCACTTATATATGCTTTAAATATATATGCTTTAAAAATATATGTTTTAATATATATGCTTTAAAGATATGTGCTGTAAAGATATGTGCTCTAAAGATGTATGCTTTAAAGATGTATGCTTTAAAGATGTACGCTTTAAAGATGTATGCTTTAAAGATATATGCTTTAAATATGTATGCTTTAAAGATGTATGCTTTAAAGATCTATGCTTTAAAGATGTATGCTTTAAAGATGTATGCTTTAAAGATGTATGCTTTAAGGATGTATGCTTTAAAGATGTATGCTTTAAAGATGTATGCTTTAAATATGTATGCTTTAAAGAAGTATGCTCTAAAGATGTATGCTTCAAAGATAGAGGCTTAAAAGATACAGTGAAACCAAGCATAACCGGTCAATGTAATCAACAAAGATTAATATGAATTATGAAACTGGTATTAAAAAACTCGATACATTATATGAGTACGTATTTCGTTTATATCACGATTTGTCCACAGTGAATTTGGTGCCGACTAAACTAAAAAACTTTTTAAGTATACTCGTCATGCTGGTTGTAACTGAATATTTGTTTTCATAATCCTACTTGTAATTTAGGAGATATGAGAAATGAGAGAAAATCAGAATTGTTGATGAATACTTACCTTTTATTTCATTATTGGATACTGAGAAAGTTTCTTTTTCGCGATTGCTTTGCTTTAGAATTATCAGCACAGTCTCGCATGATTCTTCATCAATAATCAGCCATCATGTGCTCATCCCAGCGGCCTAAAAACTATGTAAGCAAGATACCAAGCTTACATTGTTTTTAGGTTTTGGTGGAATCTGTATAGTTCCTCACTATAAGACCCAAGATTTTCTAGAAATTTGTCCAAATCGCTATTTAGGTGTAGTGACCGTCAATGCTCATATTACATCTAAACTTTCCAACATGTTTTGCACCAATTTTCAGACTTGTGATTTCCTAAAAATAATTTGACAAGATTGACAAAAGAAGTCCAGGCTATTCTAAAATATTCATGGAATGCACGAAAATATTATCTTTGATAAAATTTTTGCCTGATCTGAGGTCCGTTATCTTGAGGTTTTCTTACTACTTGATAAAACCAGAAAATATTCTTGCTGTATCACTGAAACATTGGCCATTTTTGTCTAAGCTTTTTAAAAAGCTTACTTTTAATTTCTATGTACAAGGGAGGCAAAATTATGCTATTTCTATTGGCTAATGGTGGGTTTGTGATATTCTGCTTGCTAATTATCAAGTTTTTTTTTCTTGGCCAAATTGTTTTACTCCATTATTCGAGTTTATCTTTACTATCCCACGGTCAGAAGAAACATGCCACGCTTTGCTGTCCCAGTAAAAATATGACCATTTATAAATCCACGCATATAACATAAGCATATAACATATCGAATATAGCATATCATTCATGATCGTAATATTTTATTTATTTCAGTACAAGAGATATGTTTTGATAGTCTTTCTTTATATTTTATGTATTCCAGTACAAGAGATATGCTTTGGTACTCTTCCTTTATATTTTATTTATTCCAGTACAAGAGATATGTTTTGATACTCTTCTTTTAATTTTGTAGAATGAGCATTGAGAATGATGTTCCATACAAATCATGGGCATACCAAACTTCAATTGACGTTTCGTTCTATGTTCCCACAAATGACTTGTATCATTTCCCACTGTTCGCTACATATTTTGCAATGATAATTTGGAACCCAATTTGGAACCCAATTTTTCCACAAATGCCACTTTGTGCACTCCTTCAGTGATAGATTTCAGACACTTTTTCACTGTGTATACGCCACAAACGTAACAAAATGTATTTTGATCGTTAAAACAGGATCGTCTTGTTCTCTTCATGATTATGAAACTACGTTTTAATTCACTCGATGATGAATATAAACTATTGGCACAACTGCTCACAATAAAATCTAAGTAACGATGCTAGTTGCTAGTTGCTAGACAACTGCATGCAGTTTTGATAAATATATGTCACTGACAATGTTGCGATTTTGTATGCAATAGAATTATACTTAAATATCAACGGCAGCAATTTTTTATTTCAATTTTGTGGACCTGTGTAATTATAAAAATACTTATACATAATAGCGATGTAGATATATCCTGAACTAAATTATCATTTTAAATTTCAATATATCAAATGCAAACACACATCTCGCCCCTGCATCGGATATAATAATAACTATTTGAACGCGCCGAGGCGAAGAAATCTTGTTATTCAGTGTAAATTGATATCCGAGAGATAAATTCGGAAACCTGTTACACGTAGAACTCCTGGAATAATATTTATTTACATGCAAAGCGATATTCTCATTCCGGGGATTCCGCGAGCCAAATAAAAGATTTATTTATTTAGCGTTCGCAGAAATTACGGCCATGAATATTTGATCTTTCAATTCCGACTAAAGGCATATCCCTTTTAAAGCGGTGCATTTACATGCTTTATTATTATTTCAATTTCGTTCGATTTTATTTGCGACCTGTGTCATTTACACCGCGGCTTAAAAATATTTCGAGCGAGCGAAATTTCGTTGCGAGTTTCACGGGCATTTAAAAGTCGATTTCGCTTTTGAAATTGGCGGTGATGAAACAGTTTACCTAGTTAATAGTGGTTGGACTGGCGAGGGATGTGTAAAAGTGGATTTATTGCAATTTGTTTTTCATAAAAATTTTACCACTTGCGATTGACTGATTTCAAAAGTGAAACTATGATACGATTAAATAAAATTGCTCAAAATATTGATGCGCATGTGAATTACTTTTTACGTGCTAGTTCTGAAATTGTTTCGGATATTGGTGGAATGTATGAAAGAGTAGTTGAAATGATTGAAATGTTTCATAAAACATGTAGCATTTGAGATTCACTGATTCAAAATGTGAAACTGCGGCCTGATTAATTAAAATCGTCGAAAATTTAATTGTGTAATTAAAACGAACGGGATAATTACAAAAATCAGCGGGGCATGTCCGTTACGGCGGCGGCCGGCCGGTCGCCGACATTTTAAATAAGTCTGTATTACAAGCCGTTCATCTCTGTTTTGGAACGTGTTAACACAGAAAACAGCATTCGGCCCTGGCTAATAGGGTAATATTGTTTTATGCACTGTCCGCACAATAGCAGGGGTGGACATTCCGCCGCCTCCTATCCTATCCCATCCTATGCCCGAACTGCGGCATACATCATGCTAATAGTCATGTTAGAATTAGACACCCTTACGGAACTAACTTTCCGCAAACTATTGCCCTGCGCAATTGAAGTTGCTGAAATTGTGCAAATTAATTTATGCGAGGCGTATCTTGCAGGCGCCGAAATGTGCCCCGTTTAAAATCGGATTTCCCGGTGGGTGAGGCGGGCTGTGTTTTATTAATTTTATTTGTAAAACACGTGCACAGCTAGTGGGATTATAACAAATTTAAATGGATGAAGCAGTAAATAATTCTAAGTTTGTTCCGTTGCTTATTAACTTAGTGCTTACTTCGATAGTAAAGTGAATTATATAGATTCCCGGAAACTACTAAAGCAATTTTGCATGCTATGCTACACTTGATCTAGCGATATGGCAACTTTCATTCAATGATATTTATGGCTTCAAATTCTAATCGTAGCTAAACGCATCATATTTAAGCAATCTCTTCTTCTTCTTATGTTGCCATCTCTAGTTAGAGGTTGGCGACCAATAATTTGAACTGCTCTCGGTTTTGGGCTGCTCTAAATAGTTAAGCAATCAGAATAAAGAAATTACTCAGAGGACTATGAGACTTATAAATGGTCTCAATAATAATACAAGTTACTAAAGAATAAGACGTAACTTTTTTTTTTGTCGGAGAAAAGTTTTTAGTTCGAAAACATAAAATTAGATAACACAAAACAGTCTATAATGATAGTGCAAATTTTATTTAATTAAAATTTAAACAAGGGAACCCAGACTAACATTATTAATCGTATCATCTTCGGAGACTCTCTCCACATATAATCTTTAGTATACATGTTTGTATACAAAGAAACTATAAATACCTATCTTATACTCGTTGCTTTCATAATGTTCAGGAACTGTTTTTCTGCAACAACCTCAAAAATCACACCTAAAATAGCCCGTAGAAAATAAAAACTTTGTAATAAATAAATATGTTGAAGGTTTGGAGATATATCAGACGTGGTTCATTAATTACAAATTTCACCACTGCCATAGTTAACTAATTAAAGTTGTTAAACTTTGAAATTGTTTTGCTCAAAATTGTCCTGACTTTGTTTACTTTACTTTACTTACTTAAATTATCAATATGTGTGTGAGGAAATTAAATGCCAAAAGGTTTTATAAATTATTCATGCACAATATGCATATTGGAGCACTCCAGTTTTATATTATTAGTACAATATAACGCAGGAACTCCTTAATGCAGATAAAAGATCGCAGCAACGTAACGAACAGACATCCTCCTGTAAATCCCATCAAATCCAATTCAAAGGCGAATTCGTTCGCCCCGGCCTCTCCAGAATGTGATTAAATTCGCGCAGCAACAAAGCGAAACTAAACAAAGTTATTGCTGCAGAAGAAAATTGACCATGAAACTATAAAGAATAAGAAGTATAATGAGGCAGGGAACTTTTACGGCGAACGGATAACGGCATCAGCGATGAACTTACTTTGCATGCCAGATGAAATTACGTACACCAGGATTAACGCAATAAATTGTAACCGGCCCTGGTGTGTTTCATCATTTTTACCACTCAAACGTAGCGTAAAATTTCGTTTGATTTAAATTATTGGATCTGTATACTTCTTGTTACCGATATTGTGTATCTCACTCAAAATCAAGTACAAAAATCCTAAGAACAGGCAAAGAAATATAGATATAACACAATTGTATACTGATATACAGGGTGATTCAAAAGTTATGGTACAAACGTAAGGATGTAATGTGGGATACGAAGCAAACAATGTCAATATACAATTATTAATATGTAATACAATTGTAATATTTGACGTTTCCTATACTTTCGGTTTCAAGGAATAAAGGTATTATTATTATTATTATATTATTGTCTTATTTGTCTAACATGTTCCATTTCTAACCGTTGCCTAGTTACAGAGGATTGCGTTGTTTTTATCATTGTTCTGTTAAATCAAGCCATAATTGGAAATATATTAAATAAATGCTAATTTGTTATGGCAGAAGATGTTTAGAGCTTGAATTATCAATTGGTAATCATGAAGCATTTTTATGTATGTGAATATGCAGAAATGCATCTTGTATGTGGCTATTGCAGTGGAAAGTCAATGTCAAGTGGACATGAGTTTATTGGCTTTTTTTTTATACCATTATCAATTGAACCATACCTATATAGTTGCACTTGAGCATCTCGCACATTGAAAACAAAAGCGATACAAAATTTATTGTTGAAAGACCGGTTTTTGATATAATTTTATTTTTAACCTTATTGTTAACAAATAAATTATAACAATCATAAAAATTATCATTACTAGCACAAGAATTGCTATAAGCAGTATATTAATGGTAATATTTTTAGGAAATAATAAAATCATCAACTTTAAAAAATGGTACTGTAAAATGTTGTTAATTTTTGAATAGTGTAATGTAAAATCGCCAAATCTAAAGAATGCTACTGTGAAATGTATATAGTGTCACTTTTGTTTTCAACGTGGAATGTGATAATTTTTTATATTTTTGCTATGGCACATCAAAAATAGAAAAATGTTGGCAGTATCTATTGACAAAAAGTATCTATTCCAAATTGGTCAGGTGTGAATTTGACAAATTTTGACAGTTGTAATTGAAAATTTAACAGATTTTGATTGTTTTAGTTGATAATTTGATCAATATGGACTGTTGCATTTAAAAATCTGATACATGTTTACATTTAACACTGGCATATCAATATTTTACAAAATTTAATTATCTCGGCCAGTATCTATTGAAAAATTGCCAGAATTTTATAGATTTTAAGACAAAATAAAATCACCAAATCTAAAGAATGCTACTGTGAAATGTAGTGTCACTTTTATTTTCAATGTGAGATGTGATAGGTTTTTACATTTTTGCTCTGGGACATCAAAAATAGACAAATTTTAGCAGAATTTATTGAAAAATTGCCAAGTTTTCACAGCTGTAACTTGGAATTTGATAAACTTGACAGTTGCAATTAAAAATTTGACAGTTTTCGATGGTTTCAATTGCAAATTTGACATATATGATCTGTGGCACTGACAAAATTAGATACTGTTTACATTTTAATAAATTTTAGGATAAAGTAAAATCATCAAATCTAAAGAATGCTACTGTAACATGTCAATTTTTGTTTTCAACGTTGTAAATGTTTTCAACGTACGAAGTGTTAGAATTTTACATTTTTGCGTTGGGACATCAAAAATAGACAAATTTTGGCAGTATCTTTTCCAAATTTGGGAGGTGTTCAGAATCCAAGCTTATAATTTGACTAATTTTGGCATTTGCAATTGAAAATTTGACAAATTTCGATGGTTCCAATTGAAAATTTTACAGATTTCTGCTGCACGTAAAAATCTGATAGATGTTTACATTTAAACACTGGGATTTTAAAAATTAATAAAGTTAGAGACTATAGCAGTATTTATTCCAAAATTGACAGATTTTACGACAAAATAAAATCCCAAAATCTATATAATGCTACTGTAAAATGTCTATAGTGTCACTTTGGTTTTCAACGTTCGATGTGATAGGTTTTTAGATGTCTGGACATCTAAAATAGACAAATTTCGGCAGTATCTATTAAAAAATTGACAAGTTTTCACAGCTGAAACTTAAAATTTAACAAATTTTGACAGTTGCACTTGAAAATTCGGCAGATTTAGATGATTTCAATTCAAAATTTGACGTATATGAACTATTGCACTTAAACATCTGATAGATGTTTATATTTCAATATTCGAATATCAAAAATTGATAAAGTTTGAGAGAGTATTTATTGAAAAAAATGACAAGATTTTCACAGCTTAAGCTTAGAACTTTATAAATGTTCAGACAAAATAAAATCACCAAATCTAAAGAATGCTGCTGTAACATGTCAATTTTTGTATAGTGTCACTTATGTTTTCAACGTGCGAAGTGATAGATTTTTAATTTTTTGTGCTGAGACATCAAAAATAGACAAATTTTGGTAGTATCGTTTGAAAAATTGACAAGTTATTACAACTGAAGCTTAGAATTTGACAAATTTTGATAGTTGCAATTGAAAATTTGACAGATTTCGATAATTTTTATTGCAAATTTTACCTGTATAAACTGTTGCACTAAAAAATCTGATTTGAGAAACTGATTGAGAACTTGAGAAGTTTACATTTTCACTGAGATTTCAAAAATTGACAAAGTTTAACAGACTCGGGCAGTATATATTAAAAATTAACAGATTTTCACAGCTAAAGTTTAGAGTTTTATAGGTTTTGGGACAAAATAAAATCACGAAATCTAAAGAATGCTACTATAATATGAATCTAGTGTCTATTTTGTTTTCACCGTGCGATGATTTTATATGTTGGAACTGGGACATCAAATATAGACAAATTTTGGCAGTATCTATTGAAAAAAATGATAAGTTTTCACAGTTAAAGACAAATTATGACAGTTGTAAGTGAAAATTTGACAGATTTCTATGGTTTTCATTGAAAATTTGACCTGTATGAGCTGTTGCACTTAAAAAATCTGATAGATGCTCACATTTTATCACTGAGATTTCAAATTAACATAGGGTAACAGACTCGGGCAGTATTTTTTGAAAAATTGACAGATTTTCACAGCTTAGAACTTGAAATGTATATAGTGTCACTTTTGTTTTAAACGTGCGATGTACTAATGTTTTACATTTGTTGCAGTATCTTTCGAAAATAATAACAAGTTTTCACAGTTGAAGCATAGAATTTGACAAATGTAAACAGTTGTAATTGAAAATTTGTTAGATGTCGATGATTTCAATTGAAAATTTGACGTATATGGACAGTTGCATTTAAAAATCTTATAGATGTTTTTATTTTTACAATGGGATATCAATATTTGACAAAACTAAACACAATCCTGCAGTATCTATTGAAAATGACAGATTTTCATAGCTGAAGCTGAAAACATTATAGATTTTGAGAGTAAATAAAATCACCAAATCTAAAGAATGCTACTGTAAAATGTATAGTGTGTCACATTTGTTTTCAACGTGCGAAGTGATAGATTTTTACATTTTTGTACTGGAATATAAAAAATAGACAAATATTTGCAGTACCTGTTGAAAAATTGACAAAAATTGACACAAGACAAATTCTATGCTGAAACTTAGAATTTGACAAAGTTTCACGGTTGCAATTAAAAATTTGACAGATTTCGATGGTTTCAATTAAACATTTGATGTATATGATCTGTTGCAATTACAAATCTGATAACTTTTTGCATGTTAATACTGGGATATCAAAAATTGACAAAGTTTGAGGGTCATGTAGTATTTATTGAAACATTGATAGCTTTTCACTGCTGAAGTTCAGAATTTTACAGATTTTTCAGTCGCAAATTTTACCCATTTAGAAAGTTGTTAAAAATTTAACTGATTTTGACATTTGCAATCGCAAATTTTGCAGACATTTTTGCAGTACCTATTGAAAAATTGACAAATTCTCAAAGGTGAAACTTAGAATTTGACAAATTTTTACAGTTGCAATTAAAAATTAGTAATTTTTAATTAAATTTGACATACAGAGAGATTCAAAGTTGAGGTCCGAACGTTAAGGTGTAATTGGTGATATTAAAATAAGTAAATAATGCCAATTCTGTCATTAAAAGAAATAGCACTAGCTTGACATACTTTCTATTTTGACTTGATTTAACAGAACCACAATAAAAATAAAGAAATCCTTGGAACTAGATAACACTTGGAAATAAGACATAGATTTAGTAACATTTTTTGTTTCGGATAGCAACCCACATCGCACCCTTAAGTTTTGACCATACCTCACCCTGTATGTAAGTATAATGTTACTGATAATTAAGGGCATTAATTAAAAGCTAGATAAAATAATTTCAATACATAGAGTGACTCACTAGGACATATAAATATTTTCAGGAGTGGTAGTATGGGTCAAAATATAAAAATAAACATATTAATTTAGATATAATTATCAATAGTTTCGAAGATACAGCACTTTGAAGAGATTTACTGTGTATTATTTTTAATATTGGAATTGTGTTTATGCACTCTTAGGGGTAGGGTAATGAAACCTTTTGTTTTTATGAACTAGTTTAAAAATAAAAGGTTTCATTACCCTACACCTGAGAGTGCATAAACACAATTCCAATACCTCATAACTCAGGATGGATCCACACACATTCCAATTATTTTTATTATTACGCATATTCTTAACAATATAACCGTAGACTTCAATGCACTTGTCGACTCATGAAATATTAATAATAATAATTATGAGAATAATACCTATTTCTTATTATAATACCTACCACCCATTAAAATATTACCCTGTATACTGTTTAATAAATACAAAAGTATAAAGAATAAAAAACTCTACACAAGGGTAGATGAATATACTAACATATAAAAAGAATTACTAACTTTTTTTATTTGCTAGTATTCTCGTAAAAAAAAATCATAATACTCAAGTATCAGGAGTACTTGCTTTTTCCAAAAAAAATATTCAACAAAATGTATTTGCAAATATATTATTAATGATTTTGTAGTTTATTTATTATAACTGATGCTTACTTTCGTGTAATTGAACTATATGTAGTAAAAGTAAAATAAAGTATTATGATTGCTGCAAAAACCTTCGAAAGTTATGCCATTATTTATTTTATTTTGCCCCATACTACCACCCATTAAAATATTACCCTGCATACTCACCCTGTATAATAAATACAAAAGTATAAAGAATAAAAAACTTTACATAAAGGTAGATAAATATTCTAACATATAAAAATAATTACTAATATTTTTTTAATTGCTTGTATTCTCGTGAAAAACATAATAATACTCAAGTATCAGGAGTGCTTGTTTAAAAAAAATATTCAACAAAATGTATTTGCAAAAATATGGTTAATGATTTATTAGTTTATTTATTATAACTGACGCTAATGAGATCATTTCATGTAAGGCTCATAGTAGGTAATAAATGTGAGCATAACAACAAATTATTATTCTTCATTACTAAAATAACTGTGTTACATTATTTACTTTGTTACCAGTGCTAGCATTGTTCGTGTCGGTATTCAAATTCGAATTGCATTTATCTGGTTTGGAAATCGAAAATGTAAATGAGTAAGTGCAACAATAACAGATTCGCAATTATAATTTCCAGGACAAACTGCGTATGAGCGCATTTAATTAAGTTCTAAAAATGTTTCGCTCCCTTATTAGGGGATAAATCTCGGGGAATTACCAAACACCGGCAGCTCCGCTCTAAACTATCCCGCCGTTTTTTGGCGAGGGCAGCGAAATTAACGCCGGATTAATTTAAATGGATCTAGCAACCCGTAGCTAGCCGGATTTTTAGATTTATCGACGTCGATTCCAGCCTCGACGGCTCTTCCTCAACATCCTCTAGAGATTATTGTATTGTTCATGTAGAGCTATTTTTATCGCCGCCGCCCCCAGCGTAATGTATTTAAATATGAATAGCGCGTTTTTCTTCTTTGAATAGAGACTCTCGCTGGGGCGGAAGCGGCCCTGAAATAAATGCTGAGAGAGCAGGGCCATCCCTGAGCATTAAAATATCTGGGCAATATGTTGGTATTTAGGGTCACGTCCGCAGTGGCAATTAATGTCGCTTTTCCCGTGGAAAAGTTGAAAAATAATTCTCGAGTGCACGCCGGCATAAACCTCGGTTTTATAAAGATTTAAGGATTGAAAATGGACGCTTTATTGCCGGCATTACAGCGATATATATTAGAGCACCTAATACAGCGCCCTTTTATGTTGATCCGATACTTGATAAAACGTAATAAAACATATTTAAACCCGTTGCAAAATACGGGGCACAAAAAGAGTTTTACTGCACGCGTCTGGGCTGTAATAAAGATATGTTTCTATGGCAGTGTTACATTTTACAACTGTTTGCCTATTGCGTTCAAAAGTGCACCGGCGAAGTAAAACGCGAGGGGGTTATTAGCGGACACGCATTATGGACTTTGGCTCGGACAATTATTTAAATTTAGCGAGGCCCCGACCTCCGGATTTAATTATGCATAGGGCAACTAACTAATCATGTTTTATGGTAAGCGTTGCCCGTTTTGAATGTAAATTGTCATGTTATCGTGTAAATACAAGCGATATTTAGTCAGGTACTTACATATTATCGCGCAATTGAACCAAAAATGTTCTTATTGTACCTACATCATGCACTCCAGCAATGCTATTATAGTTATCGCGCATGTACTAACATGGTGAATGGTCACATAAGTGATATTTTCGTGTATACTTGCATGGTATTGCACTTATGACAAATATGCATAATTATCTTTAAACTTCAATATTACATATTCTGATTATTGTTAAGTGACGAACGTATATTGTTATTTCCGTTGCTAATATTTTATATCACTTATTCGTAACCAGTGGTTCCCAAACTTTTTCGAATGCGCGCCGCCCTTTATTATATTTTCTTAAATACAATCTTAAAATAAGAGTCATGTGCCATTATTATAAATATTCATGATATTTTCGAGTCGCCAATTGTTATTTTCAATAGTTGCTGATGAGTCAATGAGGTTTGTTAAATTATTTCCATAGCAATAGGGTATTAAAGTTTTGTATCTATTGTAAGATCGTTTCTTATTATAAACACAATAATGTGCGAAAAGAGCAAAACAACTATTAAACTTCCTGAAAATTTCTCTTCACAGATTCATTTGTTCAAGTTAATAAAGGATTTCCAAGAATTAGTGTTAAAAAGTTAAGGTAAATATACCTGTGCTCTGTGAAAATTGAAGCAACTTCTGAAAACTTTAATGAACCCATTTCCTCAAGTTTTAAGATCGTAAATGCAGATTACCCCAAAAAACGAAACACAGCAAAACATATTGAAGATTATTGTATTATACCTCTTTTTTAATTTTGCTAAAACTTGCATCTTCTTATCATTGTTGGCTGATGTTTTCTAAAATATAATTTATTATTTCCATAGCAGTAGGGTATTGAAGTTTTGTATCTATTGTAAGATTGTTTCTTATTACACAATATTGTTTTAAAACTTCTTCAAACCTTATTTTGGAAACGAACCTGCAGAGACCACATGTATATATAATTTTTTATATTAGAATTGATCAAGGAATCACCCCTTTAAGTTTGTCTACGTTCTTAATTAATACCCTATATATCAATTTACAGCTTTTGAAGCTATTGAAATTTTGTAATATACAAATTTCATACATTTTAAATTTCTAACATTTAATTTATAATCAAAACTTTGTATTTTCCTAAAGTTTTGCAAATTTATATTAAAATAATAATAAATCAGTCAGTTACCATGCTTTTTGGATAAAATCTTTAGAATTTCCACTAAGAATTGCAGGTTTAAATTGAAATTGTAAATTAATAATTAGAACTTTGGCGTTAACAAAGAGAATTTCACAATTTCTAAAGAAAGTTTTGTAATCTCTAATGAAAAGTTCGTAATTTCCTACTAAATGCTTGGCCATTAAATTCTCTACAAATAACTAAGAACATTTTAATAACTTCATAGAAACTTTGCTAATGCCAATGATATTTTGCATTTTACAATAAAATTTTGGCAATTTATAATAACATTTTTATAATCGCTGCTGAAATGTTGTAAATAATAATACGTATATTGAAATTTTCAATGATACTTTATATTCCATAGTGAAATATATCAATTTACAGCTATTGAAGCTATTGAAATTTTGTGATATATAAATTTTAGTGTTTTAACATTTTACTTTAGCAATATTCATTTAAATTTTACAAGTCACAACGTAAATTACCTAATTTCAATATCCTAACATATTTATTACCTAATCATTGTTTTCTATTTTTATTGAAATATTGTACCTATTATGATTTTATAATTTTTATAATATTTTGCAATTTTCACTACAATGTTCCAATATATTCGACGTTTTACAAATATCGCAGAAAAACTATACTTTACAATTAATTTTCCATTATATCTATCGAAATATTTAAATCTATAATCAAAATTTTGCAATATTCATCGTAATGTTATCACTATGCCATTTCGAAGACATTTTGTAATATTTTATGAATATGAAAATTTCACAGTTTCTATTGATTTAAAAAAAATTATAATCAACATTTTACAACTTCAATTATATTTGTTGCAAATTTCTATGAAATGTTTTATTTCTTTGAAAGGAATATGATTTTTGGGGAAAACTGGTTAAATTCCCAAGTAAAAACTTGCATGTTCCACAAATATTTGTAATTTACGCAACTGTTGGTATTTATAATAGAAAATTCAAATGAAAATTTTGGAATTTCTTATAGAAATGTAACTTACAACCGAAATGATATATTTGTAATGTGTATTTTATGGTTTAATGAACTTTTTGCTATTTGTAATCAAATTTCGTAATTTGTAACAAACATGTAGAAAATACTTACACAAAGTATGTCATTTGCAATGAAAACTTCATAACTTCTATAAAAAAAATATAAACAATTTTGTATTTTCTATTCAATCTTTAGCAAGTTTCTATGTAAATATTAATAACTCAGTGAGTGAGTATGCTTTGTGGATAAATATTTTATGATTTCTACCAAAAATTTCAGATTTCTACCAACAATTTCAGATATCAATGAAATATAGAATTTATATTAAGAATTTCATAATTTCCAACTAAATTCTGCATTTTATCATGACAACTTTGTTATTTCATTGAGTTTTTGAATTTATAATACGAATTTTGTATTTCCAATAAAAAAGAATGCAATATTCATTGTAACATACTAAGTTTTCATGTTTAGTTATTTCTGGGTAGGTATATTATGTAGTTTATCCCGCTAATAAACATTATTATTATTATCAATATAAATCATTGAATTCAAATGCGGAATTTGTGTTTTGATTAACATTTTGAAATTTGAAATTAATATTATAAGAAAAATAAGAATTTCATAATAACCAACTAAATTCTCAAATTTATCAACTTTGTCACTTTCTTGATTTTTGGAATTTATAATACAAATTTTGTATTTCTTATTAACCAAAATCAATATTCATTGTACACGCAACTGGTACTAATTTTTCATGTTTACTTATTTCTGTGTAGGTATATTATGTAGTTTATCCCGCTAATAAACATTATTTTTTTATTAAGATTTTGTAATTTTGAATTAAAATTTGTAAGTAAGAATAATGAAAGTTATCTTTCATTTTTTTTTAATTTTAATCAAAATGTTTCGTTTTCATTAAATTTTCTGCAAGTTAAGTATGAACATTTTAACAACTTTCCAAAGGATATACTTTTGCATAAAGCCTCTATAATTTTCAACAAAAAATTGACAGTGTCCATTTAAATTTTGTAATTTGTAATGAAGATTATAGTATATGTATAGTTTATAGTTTACAGTATAGTTTACAGTACAGTTTATATAATAATAATTCTTTACATGTAATGAAAGATTATTATTATTATCATTTATTTCATTTTGTAAGCTCGCGTACTTTTATATGTGAAATAAAATATATTATTATTATTATATTAGCAGTTTTATAAGACCTTTACACCATTATTATTTCATTGGATTGAATTATTGCGATAATGGCAAAGCGTAAAGTGTGCTACTCCAAAGCACATAAGCTTGGATAAGATTTACGAGTTTAAAATAATATTACAGACTTTAAAACAAGTAGTAAATTCTCGTAGACTTTATGTTTGCTTTTGTATTATTTTCTGGCTGAGTTGTCAGGGCTTTTGGCACACACTATCGGCTCTAGTTCACCGGAAATTCTGCTAAATCTTCAGCTGTACTTGGCAGTGGTAATAATTACTATAAATGACGACTCCAGTATTCCCATGTATGGAAACTTAGTATTTTTAATGGGCGATGTTAGGTTCTTGAAGAGTAGAATATTTTAAGTATATTCGGCATAAATTGTGGTATGTACCAAAAATCACAGTGCAGAGTTAAGCCTCCGACTATTTCTAGTAGTGGATTAGATGCTTACTTTCCGCAATATATAGGTATGTGAAATATTTTCACCTATACAAGATAATATAATTTTACATTGAAAGATTATTATGCTAAATCGAATCGCAGAGTTAAGCCTATGCCTATTACTAGTATTGGATTAGATGCTCACTTTCCGCAATATATAGGTATGTGAGATATTTTCACCTTTACAAGATAATATAAATTTACATTAAAAGATTATAATGCTTGTAAGGTCAAGACGACACAAGAAAAATAATAAAAACAAGAAAGGATCTATGTATTTTACATACTACTAGTAAGAACTCCAATTAAGAAGAAAACAATAAAAAATATTATAATAAGTGGTATCCAAAATGGATGATGAAACTAGAACAAAAAACAATATAGTTTATATTTTGTATCATATCTGTAAAATTGATATTTTTTTTAGAATATAATCTTGCTACAACTTGTCCTTAAAATCATGGTTAAAGATCATTGAAATTTACGACTGATGCCAATAACATACTTCTGTTATTTAATACGAAAATCATAAGTTAAAGTTAATTTTATTTTAAATTAACAACTTATAGTCTGCTCTAGCAGCAAATCTAACGGAAAGAATTTCAAGGGGATTCAAGGGAAGAATTTCAATTTATAGGTTATGTTGCAAAATAGATTTTTAAAATAAGTAAGTATTTAAATACGATTAAAAGTTATACAATGAGATTAATAATTAAAAGTGCAACACAAAAGTATGCAAAAAATTGGAAGTTCTTTTTGCTTTTGTTTACAACTTAATAGTACAAAAATATACACTGCAGAAAGTTTGATTACAAGGAATCGATTAGATAATGAATTAATAATAATAATAAATTTATTAAATTAAATATATGTGTGATGAGAGAGAGAGAGAGAGAAAGAGAATATAATTAAAATTTGAACTTATTCATTTTCCTTCGTTTAGCATTTTATTTTACCTAATATTAAATTTTACATCGACGTTCCAAGTATTTTCCGAGTAAAAGGAGATTACATATGCAGAAACATCAAACCATAATTTCTGAGAATTCAATATCTTGTTCTTCTATGAATAGGAATTGATGAAATCAATAAGCAATTTTCTTTCAATAGGTGCACTTTTGCAGGTTTGAGAGCGAGCAACGGGCAAATTGCATTAAATATTCCTCTTAGCATTCTTATTACCTCCAAATGGGTTTCATCAATATGTGCCTTTGTACATGAATTTCCTCGGACTAATTACCGCGCTGATCAAATTACGCTTACATTATTAATTTTACGGCCGCCCTGCGGTACGATCATTCCCTTTTTTCGTCGCCCGATCTGAATTATTTGTGGCATCTTATTTTTCTAACCTTGCCTCGGGTATCCTCCTTTGTACACATTCACATATTTATTAGGTAATTTATTTTTGATGTAAGGAGAGCGTGTGTGCTCCCTTTCGTTTCTTTTCGTGTGTAGATTTCGGCCGCACATTGCATGTCCATTGTTTGCGTTATCTTCATGTAATGTATTAATGTATTTGTTCCATTTTATGGGCCGGTTTTACGGCCCGCCCGCAATATTTCACTTCCTCAAAGTGTAATGCTATACATTATTATTTATTTTACTGGCCAGTACCTTCAATGCATTACTACCTATCCCACGCGTTATTGTTAAACTAGATTAAGGTGCGTTGTACTGTGGAATAAACCTTTCAAATAAATATTTCTCTTTTATTGTTGTTAGCGCACATCACATTAACGCCTTATGCAGGAAAGATGCATTTTCATAGTACTATTATATCATTATGTAAGATACATTCTTCTTTTTTTATAATGTAGACTAAAATATTAAGTGAATTAACATTTTAATTTCAATAAAACTGATTTGTGAAGCCCACATGGAGCAGATTTCAAAAATTAAAGGATATACAGGGTGTTCCTTTTAAATATCAGATCAAATGTGTATCCCGGATTTATGGTACACTCTGTATATTCTTTAATTTTTGGAATCTGCTTCATGTGGGCTTCACAAATCATCTCTATTTTCAGAGATCAGATGCAACGTTCCATAGATATTCACATTTTAATCAAATTTAAGGAATACTCATATATATATATATATATGCTATATACAGGGTGTTCCATTTAAAAAAATGAGCAAAATTTTATCGTTGTTTCAGAACACCCTGTGTATTTTACGTGACTCAAAATATTGTGTATGTTTTGGAACATTGCTTGGGTACTTTGCATATGCAAATTATTTTATTGGTCTCTTATAATAAGGTTTTGTTAAATTTTTTCCACGTCCATGATGTTTCGTTAAATTTTATTAAAATGTGAATAACTTGGCAACGTTACATCTGATCTCAAAAAATAAAAATGGTTTGTGAAGTCCACATAAAGCAGATTCTAAAAATGAAATAATACACAGGGTGATCAATAAAAAAACAAATATTGTGTCCCAGATTTATGGTACACTCTGTGTACTCGAAAAAAATTTTAAAGGGTAGCACATCAAGTGGCCAATAAGTTCCAATTAGATGTTTTCCTAAATTTTTATTAGTCTAGCAGCAATGGTCCGAGCGAGGATTAGTGGGCCACCTGGTATATCTCAGTCCACCTTCCACCACAATGGTGTAGGTATGTTGTTTTCTTTTCTCCTTTTCGTCTTCTGATACTGTTTTTCGTTCATGAAGTTCCTCCATTTAGTCCTGTCCTTCGCTAGTTCTTTCGATTCTTTTCATGTTTTCCCTCTTTCTTCAATTTTGTTTTTATTCTGTCATCCCATGTCTTTCTCAGTCTTCCTTTCCTTTTCTTTTTGTTTCCCGGTGCTTTCCACACTTTTTTCACTATACTTTTGTTGTCCATTCTTTGCATATGTCCCCACCATCCGAGCTGTAGTTTTTCCATGTATTGTTGTATTGGCTCTATGTCTAATTCTTCTCTTATTTTTGTGCCCCTTATTTTGTCTATTTTCGTTACTCCTTTGATTCTTCTTAGTACTTTCATTTAGCTCGCTTGTATTTTATTTCTTTCCGTTCTATCCTGCTTCCACATTTCGCATACCCGCATATGTTAGTATTGGTCGGTATATTGTTTTGTACACTTTCATCTTTGTTTCTTTACTTATTTCTTTTTGTTCATGATTGTGTTGTTGATTGCCTGGTATAGTTTTTAAGTTTTTCTTATTCTGCTGTTTATTTCCGTCTCTTCATTTCCGTCTGCATTCAGTTCTACTCCCAGGTATTTGTATGTCTCTACTTGTTGAAGTTTTTTGTTGTCAATTTCCATTTGTATTTGCTACTGTAAGTGTAAGTGAAAAACACCTTTTTGAAAAATGAAAATTAAGAAATTTTACACCATCTGGAAACACACTATACCGTGCGAGCATAAATTATTAACATCAACGTTTCAAAAGTATTGGAGCTTGTGAAAATTTTGAAATAAAACAAGGAAAAACACCTTTTTCACAATAAACTACCCTACTACCATTACTTTTATTTTGTTTGCGTTCAGCTTCATTCCTTTTGCCTTTAATTCTGTGTTCCATAAGTTTACTCTTTCTTGTAGCTGTTTTGGTGTTATTGTTATTATTATTACCTCGTTTGCAAATGCTCCTGCCCATATTCCCATTTTTTCCATGTTTTTATAGCCTACTATCCATTTCTTATTGCTCTCTGGTGTGCATTTCTTAATTATGTCGTCCATGTATGTAATGAATAGTGTAGGACTTAGGGCCATATCTATAGTCCGTACTTGAGCATGAGTTCGACTCAAGTCGTATATTTGGTTGCGTATTCTCTGTATACGTTAATGCACCTAACTCAACCAAATGTACGACTTAAGTCGTATTCAAGTTCAAGGACGGACTATAGATACGGGCTTTTGACTCCCTCCCTGTTTTAGCCCATTTTCGGTTTTAAATGTTTCTGATTGTGTGCTGTTGAATATTACTCTGTTGGTGTTGTTGTCATAAATATTTTTTATTATCCTTATCATTTTGTCGTTCACCTTCCTTTGTTTCAGTGTTTCCCATAGTTTCGCTCTCGGTACCTTATCGAATGCTTTCTCTAGATCTAGAAACGCTATGTATATTTTCGTGTCTGCATCTCGTTTCTCGTATGTTTGTTTGACCGTGAATATGTGGTCCTGTACGCTTTTTCTGCTTCTAAATCCGCTCTGTTGGTCTTGTAGTGTCTTCTTTATTACTTTTCTTAACCTTTTGTCTATGATTTTCGTATATTATCATCGCTGTGTTTAATAGGGTTATTCGTTTGTAATTTTTACATTCCTTCTTATCCCCTTTTTAAATATCGGTAATATAAGTGCTATCTGCCAGTCGATCAATGTTTTTTTCCGTTTATTACGCTTTCCTTATTATTTCCTGTAGTCTATCTTGTCCTTAGGTTTTCCGTTTATCAGTTGCTTTATTGCTGTTTTCACTTCTTCTTCTATTATATCTTCTCCCTCTTCTTGATCTGCTTCTGTTCTTCGTGTCTCTTTGTTTTCCTCCTCTTCATCTTTTGTGGCTCCCAATAGTTCTTCAAAGTATTCCTTCCATCTTTCTGCTATTTCTTTTTCTTCCCTTACTACTTCTCCGTTTTTTGCTTTTTATGACCCTCTTTGGTGCTTCGTTGTCTTGTCTGCTTCTTTTAATTACGATGTAGAATAGTTTTTGGTTTTCCGTCCTATTTCATTCGAGTTTGTCTCTTAATTCTTCCCATTGCTTCTGTTTGTTCTTGAGTATTGTCTGCTTTATTCTTCATATTTCTCCCGTGTTTTGTTGTTGAGGTATTTTTTCCATGCCTGTTCATTTATTTTTACCTGGTCTCTTACTTCAATTGACCACCAGGCTGTTCGATTTTTTCACATTTTTTTAAATAATTTATATATTTTATCTTAAATTTTTCTAATGTTTACAATATCAGAATGTAAGTGAAAAAAAAACTTTTTAGAAAATGAAAATTCAGAAGTTTTACACCATCAGGAGACACTATACCGTGCGAGCAAAAATTAATATCATCTACTTTTCAAAGTATTGGAGCTTGTGAAAATTTTGAAATAAAACAAGGAGAAAAACCCTTTTCAAAATAAACATTTATTACACTAAATGTACATTTCGATTGCAATGCAATCATCATCAGTAAACAGACACATACTAAATCAACGTTTGCTTTGCATCTAACGCCATACCACTTAGCGTAGAGCTTAATGCCCTCTTGGATGAAACTAATTTTTGCTTGCACAGTATAATTTACCACCATATAAAAATTAATTACAACATTTTATTTATTTTTATTGCAGTTTTAATTGGCCATACTGCATCATTGTTTTTTTTGTGTACATAAAACAGTAATCGTAAAACTTCCCCACCACTTGATATACAGTGTACTAGACCTATAGCAATCAGTCCATAACCTACTTACTTCATAACATACACTATATATTCATATATTTTTGAGGCTATCGAACACTGGAAGAATGCCAGCGTACACAACTCGGGCTTGATTATGTTTATTTATTTGATAGCTTGGCTATCGATTTCTGCATTGTAAATTTTACATGATAATTTCAGGTTTGCTGTTTAAATTGCGGCCGTTGTAATTTTTACGGGCTGCGTACGATGGCAAGGCAGAAATTAGTGTCGTAAATATGTCTGGGGATCCAGATTTAAAATCAGAAGTTGTTGTTGGGCCGTAACTCAAGGCAGCTGGATGAATTATTTGCACCGTGACATGGTATTGGCGAAACTTTGCAACAATATGATTAAAACATAAGGGGGCAACGGGTAAATTGGTTTCACTTTGAATGCACCGTTATTTATAGAAACCGTGAGCGCTCGGAGTTTATAAAATATCGCCGTTATAAAGAAAAATAATAATGAAAGCGGGCTATTAGAGTTATACGATTCGGAAACGCTGCCCCGTGTTTACTTGGCTAACAGATTTCCTTAATAATATATGGTGGAGTTTATTAGTTATAGATGGGAGACCGCGGTACTAAATCCAACGCAAAATGAGTAAACCCCACGTTGAGGCGAACTATCTGTGCAGAGATTTTATTGACTCTTGGGACGTATTATACGAAATGCTATAAAATTACGTAGAAACTCATGATTTGCTGCTATCGATTCAATGCTCGCTCACATACGGTGCCATGATTACGTCGGGTTTACAAGCACATCGGATATCAATAAGAATTCAATCTCTAACAACCCAGTATTAATCATGAAAAATACGGATTCACATATTTTTGAATGAATTTAATATGTATCTTTATTTAATATATTGCCCTATATTATAGAGGAAAATAGTAATACCTTAATCTTTCGCAACCAATCACCAGACAAAGTGCAGGGATCAAGAAGCATTATGATCCAAATCTTAGTACTGTAGGGAACTGTAAGGAAGTATATATTTTCTTGATGTCACCAAACCCTTTCGTAGGGTGACGGATCGAGGAGGAGGATATATTTTCTAGGTTAAATCAAACACTTGGTTAAAGTTTCACTGTATTGGAAGAATAAACCTCTACAATTGTTTCGGCCTCCCGACCATTATCAAGAGTACAGAGATACTAAAATTAAAATTTAACAAATGTGCTATATATACTAAGCTAGAAAAAAAAAATTATTTACAACATGGCAATAAATGAATTACGGTCTTGGTTTTTCCGAACGGATGCCGCATAACAAAGGCGTATTATCAAAGATTAACTGTTCATTCACAATGTTATCCCCATTAGTGACCGCTTTTCGAATTTCTAGGATTTCGAGTAAATCCAGCCGTCTCCCTTTGTGTTCGGTGTGCATTACCTCCAGGCTGTCATTTCTGAAGAAATGATTATTCTCAATGCAATGCTGCGCTAATCCCGTGTCCTCCTTGTTTTGTAGAATTGCTCTCCGATGTTCTTTCATTCGTGTTATGAAATTCCTTCCTGTTTGGCCATACTTGACATAGAATGCGTCACAATCCGCGCACTTAAGTTTGTAAATGCCACTTTTTTGTAGAGGATCCACTTTACTTTTATTGTTTGATAAAATTGCACCTAGATTAGACTTATTAACTACTATATATTTTAAGCCTAATTTACGTAACCTATTGCTAATTTTGGTACTAATATCCCCAACATAATTAATAAAGTACCAATTATTATCCTCACCTTCACAAACGCTATACAAAAGATTACAAGATTTGCGTTTAGTTAATTTCCATTTCCAGTTTAGGTTAGGTTACTTATTTCGCACAAGTTATATTGGAGAAATTGTGTTTTAGAGGAACTTGCACTTCGAGCAATTTGGTTTTAAGGAACTAGCTTCGAGCAATTTGTTTTCGATTCGCTTTGAACAATTCGTTTTCGAACAATTTTCCTAGAATCCTGTCAAACGATCGAAATACACTTCTCGATACTAATGCCTCGTTTATATTTGGAAAGTTTACTAGCGGAAAGTACTTACCGCCAGTAAACTTACGATGTGTAAACCAGAAAAACGTGTGTCAAGAAAGAAACTAAACAAGAAAGTAAGACGTTTTTCTGGTTTACACATCGTTAGTTTACTGGCGGCAAGTACTTTCCACCAGTAAACTTTCCAAATGTAAACGAGGCTTAAAACAAGAATTCCTAAACCATACAAACCCAACGAACACGTCAGTGTGCATGAACTAAAACTAGATGATAAATTTCTGAACCGGTAGGCAAATGATTGTTAGTAGTAACATTTTTGTAACTGCATGGTTTAGAATTTGGTAGACATTTTCAGCCATATGCATAGCGAACTTAGTTGCTTCTAAACCTTGGTAGATAGTAAAAATGGTTAGAAAGTATATCACAAAACGCTATTTCTACAAGAAAAATCACATTCTGATTAGCTTTAGTATCTACTAAGCGTTAGTAGCTACTAGTCAATCAACCATGCATATGAATGTTTATGTTTAAGTATTTAATTAAATATCACTGAAGAGGATTTTAGATTTAAAGAGTTTCGTTAAATTTTACTTCAACAAAAGTACATACTTTTACAAAGTATTGATAATGTTAAGAAAACATTTCCAAGTGATGTGAATGAATCCATGGCAACTAAAATTAGGAATACCAGCAGCAATATGCCGATGTAAATATACAAATAACAATACTCATAATGATTATATTATTTTCATATTGATGTCAAACGATAAAAACGATAGATATATGCAACTATCCAGTTTCATACCAGTAACCAGTAACCAGTTGGTTACCAGTTTAGATTCACTAATGTGAAATCATAAACGGCGAAGTTATTTGAAATGTACATCTGGGAATTATTTCCTCAAGCAATCGGAATCCGGTTTCGTTCTTATTAGAACTCATCAGTAATAAGAACGAAACCGGTCTCCGATTGCTTGAGAAAATAATTCCCTGATGTACATTTAGAATAACTTTCCCGTTAATGATTTCACATTAGTGAGTCTAAGCTGGTTACCTGAGATGGTTGCATAAGTCGTTTATCTATCGTTTTACATCAATTCAAATTGACTCAGAATAGGATATATTTAATTATTATTTTCATATGTCTGACAGGGTCAAGATGTAATTGTATATTTAGGTATTTAAGTTAAACTCTCCATGTGTTTTCCTCAGTGCTCCTGAAAACTCCTGAAAATTTTAAATCTCGCTAAAAAATATTAATTAAAAAAAAACACTGAAAAACTCCACACTTTTCAGTATTATTTTTTAAATAATTTTAGAGAGATTTGAATTTTTCAGGAGTTTTTATGCTACTGAAACATACCAAATCTTGCAGACTGAAAGATCTCGACAGTCAAATGAAATCTTTTAAAAATAACAATATGATTGAGCATAGATTAATTTAAGATTTAAATATTTAAATTAAAAATTTAATTCTCACTCAAAATATTTTAAAGAACACCGATAAGGTGTACTAAGACTAAAAAATGTCTCAGTAATAATATAACAAGAGAGTGAGAATAAATTGAAAATAATTTGACAGATTGTCGAAAACTTGTTGCCAGGCAATAGTCACGAGAGCCCGAAGGGCTCGAGTGACTATTGCCAAATGTCAACAAGTTTGAGACACAATCTGTCAAATTATTTTCTAATTTATCGAACTCTCGAGTTATATTTGATTAGATTATTTTTTGACGCCTGGCGTATTACTGCTTCTTTATAATCTTTGCCATTTTTCCGCTTCATATTATATCCCCAGTCTTTTAAGATCAGTGCTAGAGTATTTATTGTAGTAGACTCGTTTAACGTATAACTTTTTTCTTCGCAAAAAGTTAAAAATTGTTTCCATATCGAATTATTGCTAATCACTGTATTTTTACTTCTGCTTTCTAGTATTTCTTTATCAATTTCAGTATGCGAAACGCAGCTAAAGCGACTAATTTGACAAATATTTTGATTGACAAGAGTGAACCTAGCTACCGAGATTATTCCCACTATAATAATCTCTAGAGAATATTCCCAGTATAATAATGACGGGATTGGTCCAGAAGTATCAATATGACAAAAATCGAAATATATCATTGGTTTTGAGAAACGTCAAAAAATAATCAAAAAAATATAGATATATATTTCCGACAAACTAGAACTATCAAATTTTACGATGTTCCTTGAACACTCTCCGCATTTTATATTTTATTTTAGTTTGGCTGAAATGATTCCATTCATCTTTGATGATTTACATGATGGTTTAAGTTGATGATCAATAAATCCGGTAGATAATTGTATCTAATATATTGTGTGATGAAACACACAGCGGCATTGGTAGACAACAAATAAAAATGACTTACTTCTTCATGAAGTCTTTTTTTAACTTCAGGAGATGGTATCTACAAGCATTATCAAATGTACCTGCAGCATTCAACAGACTTCTGCATGTAGTTAAGATGGACATCAAGAGAAAGGATTTTGGAAAGATTTAAAAATTTAAAATAATATCACAATATTTCTAAGTACAATAAATCTGGATATATCTCATTTTTTATTTCCAAAAATGGGTCTCTTTGTTAGACAAAATTAGATAAATTAAATCCAGATATACGGGGTGTCCAAGATAAGTATTAACAGCATGAGGATCTCGGAAACGGTAAAAGTTACAAAGACGGTTAAATTACAAAAAAGTTGCGCAATTTGGTGGTCAGTTATATTCTGTTGAGAAAACCAGAAAATTCCGCTTACTTCCGGAGACATTCGACAAAATCCGAAATTTTACGATATTGTTTTTATGTTTTTCTGTGTTCATTATATTACATCACATTCAAATGTCAAATGCAAATATGACGTAATAGCATTTGATATTTGAATGTGATACTGTCAAATAACGTTTTCTGTTACACAATAGACCTCAATATCTGCATTAATATTACATACAAAATGCACAGATACAGAAAAATACAGAAAAAAACTCATACAAAATGTTCTAGCTTTATTTCAATTTTATAATTGCTGTAAAAACATTTATTATTTGTTTTTAGTTTTGACTTTATGATGAGATAAAATTGAAAGGACTAACAAGAATGAAATGTATAACTTATACAAGTCATAACCTACTAATACCTACTTGAAGAAAAATTGTAAATGATATCTGAATGAGCCACTATTTAGTATATCGATCAGTCCTTGATTTTTAAGAAAATTGATGTTGCTGGATGAATAAGTATAAGGTAAAAGTCATATGCTGTCCATAACATATTTTTTTTAATTTATGCTTTAGTTGTTTTTCCAAAATCATTTCAGTACATCATTTTATTCTACGCAGAAGATGAGGCAATTAGGTAACTTAACTGAATATATCGTCGGCTTACAAGTGAAAAACACTAAGTCAATTTTTTGGCTGTTTTTAGTTTTAAGTTTTATTTTGATGGTTTACTAAATTGTAACAAATCTCAGGCTTAGTAGCCCTGTAGCCCTGTAGCCGAACTTCTAAATTATTAACTCATTAAATGACTGAGTAGGAAACGTAACACCAGAATATAGAATTTAATTGCAGTTTGTCACATTTTATAGTTTTTGACTTAAGTTATTTCGCTTGTAAGCCAACGATATATTACTTTTACAGTAACCAATATTCAATAGAGATTGTTTGGAAACGAAGTCAACTGATTTATTTGGTACAACCATTTTTATGTTAGGATTAGCTAAATATGGCATAGGTTTGGTGAAACAGGTATTTTAAGGATATATTGGATATTTAAAAACTAGACTGTTTTCCTCAACTATCTCGGGTACAAATGTTTCAGATGCGAATGGCTCAGCTCGTTGATACTTTCATAATTTCAAGTTTTCTTACGGTCCAAATAATTATGGTAAATTTGAGATCTGTAGTAGATCACTTCTTGGCGACAGTAATTAGCAATACCACCAGAAACAAGGTAAGGTTAAATTTATAAAAATCATAATAATAACATAGCACAAAATTGTTTCCATATTTATTGCTGTTTCAATGTCTTTTGGCAATATTTTTATCAATAGAATATGTGAATACTGCGATTGGAATCACAGTGCGTATATCATTTTCAGATGTAACTTGTACACATAACATGTGTTACATGGTAGCATTCGTGAAAAGTATGTAGGGCAGCGCAAGTTTCCTCGAATACGTCAAAGTATTTTTGCTGCATGAGATATCGCTCTAAATTTAAATCGAAAACTTATGAGCATGTTTTTTGTGCAGTAATCTCTTTGAATTTATACGCGGGGGTAATTTATGGACGCTGCATATGCTGCAAATAAGATTACACAATATGAAAAAAGACCCCGGGCGGGCTGAATAGATTTAAGACCAGGGAACTTTATTTTAGACTGCACACTTCACTTGCACTGACTGACAATTAACAGGATGAGAACGAGGAGTTACGCTCACAACGATTACAATTATCAAATATATTTCCACCTACACGCCTCGGGCGAGCTTAGGCCAGCTGGCTGTCTTCCAAAAGCGGTCCTACACTCTTCAATTACATACCTATACACACACAGAGTAACTGCAATTTAGAGCATGTCGCCAAGCCATTTATAACCCTCACTTGCGATATTGTACTCCTAGTATCTTCACGGTAACGATTACATGTACGCTGCTAGACTTTATTAGAACTCTAAACTGAAAAATTACAAGTTTATTTTATTAACATCTCCTGCAACGAACGGCCAGTAACGTTTACAAGCGGCAATGAAATGGTTATTGTCAAATATACAAGGAAATATACCGAAGCCATTCAACACGCTTCCGTTTTATTTACTTTTACATTTAATAGCGAATACACACACATACATATTGTGCCCTGATGCAACCCCAGACTCTATTACATTCCAACATGCAATAATTCTCACCACTTCCTGGAACTAATACCTTCTGGAATTAAGTTTACTCACAAGGACGCGTTCCAAAATGTAAATTGTAAATTATTTCCCGTAAACTTCATTACTCCTTGGAATCTCATTAAATATTTGTAACATAAACTAACCAATACCTCTTTATACATTCATTATTTTATTGCAGTACGTAGTTATTATCTTCCCTACTCTATATTCAAGTATCGATGTGTAGGTATCTACTACGTCCGTGAGGGAAATATGTAAATAATTGTATTTAATAAACATTTTATATGTGCTGCAATTATTTAGCAATTTTAATGTGAGCATTGATTGTTCATGTTCTGCAACTTGATAGTAATAAATCATATCCGAGTTGACCGAATGGCAGATATAGAAACATTAATGTTCACTTTCCATTCGCGGCGTGGAAATCAATCATTGTCATATTGTTAATGCAATTTTACGCAAAAATCCATGGCATTGGATCTTGTCCGCGTTTTATGGCCGCGGTATCGGTGTAAACAGTGACGGGTTTCAATGCGCGCACAAAGTGCAAACTCGAATTAAAAAAATTAAACTGGAATGAGTGTGCATGCAAACGTCGCCGTAAAGCGGATTGAAATGTGGGGCTAATAGCGTCTGAGAATCCGCTGTGTTCAAAACGCAAGCGGTTTAAAACGAATTGCACAGTTCAGAGCCAAATATTAAATTATGTGATGCATTTTGTACATCCATTCCATGCCACATGGAAGTTTGTAACCCAATTTTCCGGCAAACTCTGCCAAAATTGTTTTTCCCGCGCCTCCACCTTTTTTTCCATCCTTTATTGTGTTTATTCTCCTCGACTGGAATTCTCGCATATCACGACTGTAACCAAAGGAATCGCGCCTTAATCCACGCCTAAAATATACGCAGCAATTAGCGGTTCCTAATAAGAAAATTATTGGGCATCCTTGAAAGGGAAACGCGCAGCCCTCGCCCTTCCCAAGTGTTCCGATAATAAAAAAGTAATTTACTTTATTGGCGCATGTAGCAGGAAACTAATTGCGCCGGCAGAAACAATAATTCGATGCTAACATGCGATGGATTTTAAGGCGGCCCTGAATTACGTCCAGGCCAGTATTTATGTGTTTTTACTGCCAACTGTTCCTCGGGGTCCTGCAATATAAATTAATAAGCGATTGCCCCAGGAATAATAACACTCCAATAGTTCATAAATACATGTGCACATGCGAGTGAGTGCCACGTTAAATGATGACACTTCAAATCATTGATCGTTTAGTTCATGTTGCAGTAATGTAATCTAGATTGATTGCTGCTTTGGCACATGGATGGATGAAAAGTGTATTTTATCACCAGTATTAAATATGTACAATTATACAGTTTATGAAAAAAATGTGCGCGATAACAAACAATTGTTTTTTACAAAGTCGTAGAATTTATATTTCAATAATTTATATAATTTAATTCAATTTTATTCTTGTAAATGATCGGTCATGGAAAATTACATCATTGGGTAAAATATGATAATATTAACAATAATAATAATTATGTAGGTACAAAATTTTAAATATTATAAAAAATATACGTTTAATATAAAATTTAGACATAAGAATCTTGTTAATTAAGAAGTGTGATTTCTTCTGGTATGATGATTTTGTTAAATTTTTAAATTTGCTCATTAATAATAATATTTAAAAAAAATTGTTTTATCGACTTTATGCCACTTAGGGCTAATAATACAATTTTTTATAAATATCCGCTTTGTATGTGCGTTGCAAAAGCATGCTTGATCCAAAAATTTACCGAAATGCAAAAAAAAAAAACTTGAGGATTGCTGGAATCTAAAACCACTGTAAAATATGTACCTTTAGCCCACAAGACTCCTTGGAACCTAAATCCTATTATACCAATATAATCAATGATTCTCTTCCGCTGATACCAATAGTTTTCAAAATACATTGTTTTTATCGGTTAATTTATTTCTTTTATAGTTTCAAACTTTTTGAAACTATTAAATGGTGAATTTAATTTTAGACGATTTGATCGGAAAATCGCTACATTTACGTTTTGCGTTCGTTATTGTTGATTATTTCAAAATACTTGACTAATCACGTCCATTTATTGTAATGGCCACGTGAAATATAGCATTGAATTGAATATAAGAAGATTCAAATTTCAAGTAATATTCACTCCACTGCGAGAAGCATTTTATACAAGGAGCGAGTTTGAGATTTGTGCAGGAAAGGACTGCGATCAGTCACACTAGATCTTCTCTAGATGTATTCTTCTTGATGTAAGCTATTACTTGAATGATTTTTTTGTAGTATATTCTATGTGTAATTTAATTTAACCAGTGTAAGACTTACTAGTATCAGAGACATCAATAAATTGTTATTGTTACTTCCTAGACAATGTTTTAAATTAGATTGTATGAATCGGTGGTTAATACTTGGCGAAATATCTTGAAGTTAGTATATATAAAGCACTTGGTTAAGTTTCTCAATTTCTTTTAATAGAAAAACTCTACAATTGTTTTGGTCTCACGACCTTGTGAATGACCAGATCTGTTTTGAAAATAATCCGATGTTTAATGGGATTATTGAAAACACCCCATTTCGCAAATCTAGGAAACCTTAATGGGTAATAATGGTACACTAGTATTTAGATTATACAGGGTCCGTCGTTTCACTTCCCGTCTTTAATAGCTCAGTTACTAATTGAGTTAGCATTTTGATATTTTGCAGACTTCAGTTGCTTTCTAGGGTGTATTTCAGGAAAATATTTTTGATTACACAGGGTGTCCCAAAAAAGTACGACGTCATCATGATGTATATTTTTAGATTGCATAGTATATTTTTTGTTACTTATTTGGGTGCCTCTTATAGATGCCTACATACCTATAAAATTTGATTGAACTTAGTTTAGTGATATTAGCACAAAAAAATAAAAACTGAAAAAAAATCAGTTTTGCACCATTGGCTAAGAAAATTAATAAGTGATAAAAATAGTGCCTCGTTAATAAAACCATACAACGTACTCATTAAATGAGGTCTGACAGTTGCGTGAACCAAGTTTTATTGATATGCATTATACAGAGTGTCCAAAATTTAGTGTCAAACTTTTCAAACTTTAAAGCCTTTATTTTTCTTATTTTAAATTGGAGCCCCTGTATATTTTTATGTCATTCCATGTGGAATTAAAAGACAAACATTTTTCCTAATTAGAACTCTATCGCAATTCCTAACACATTCAAAGATATTTGCAGAAAACTCGTTTTATCAACAATTCCAATGGCCATTTTAATTAATCAAAATCGAAGGTCGATTCATCATGACGTCGTACTTTTTTGGGACACCCTGTATAATCAAAAATAATTTCCTAAAATACGCCACGGAATGCAAGTAAAGTATGCGAAATATCAAACTCCTAACTCAATTAGTAACTGAGCTACAGAAGACGGGAGGTGAAATGACGGACCCTGTATTATAGCGTCTTTCATGAATTTGTATTCAGTTTTATTTGTATTTTAATTTCAGCTCTAGTTATCTATGAAAATTTTCGCAAATCACCTATTTCACCTTTCTTATTGGCTGCAAACATTTCCATGGATATCTGAGCTCAAATTTAAATGATAACTCTGTTTGAAAATAATGACAGTATTTCCCCAGCATTTATTTTTTTTCAACCGTTGAAAGATTTATCTGGTATTGTATAATAATTGGTTTAAATAATTCTTGTTTTTTAATAAATAAACGAAAAATGTTTAGTCTTTTTTCAAAAATTAATAGCACAAATTTCTGAGTTGTGCAAATATCTGAGAACTGTTTGAAAATTGGCATATCTTTTACTAATTATTATTATACGAATTTTGTATGGTTTAAGATGACATATTAGGTTGCATAGATATCTATTATTCCGCCGTATGTCAGACTAGTATATTATGAAATTTGTTTAAAATGTAAGGGATTATGGTATGAGTGAATTTTATCGAAAATAATTTTACGTATTCCATGATTCAGCATTATATCCTGAATCCTGGATTATATTTTTTTTAAAAGTCCAGGCATTTACCAGGAAATATTTTAAATATTCCTGAGATTTTTTTAATTCGTTTCGAATTATTAAGTTATTTTCGGAAGATATTTTTATAAATTGTCAAAATGCATACATTTCTATCAAATTGTCATACCATTTACATGGATATATCAAGATCTGTAAACATTGAGTAGGGATTTTTTGTAAATGTACCTACACATTATAATCATGCCGCATTTTTTCGAAACATTAAGACATTTACAAGTGTCGAGTTTTTCAAGATTTATCGACATATTTTTTCGTTTAGATATTCTTCACTTTCAAAAATTGACAAATCGTACACTTGACAAGGTTGAAAAATGATCGAGACAATTTTTCTTGGAATATTCCTTATGGTTTTGGTTGAATTTTTGTGTCAATTTCTAGAGAATATTTTTTTCAAATTGTCCGTTATCAATATAAAATATTGTCTTTATTATAAACTTTTATTTATTTTCAAACTATTAAGATGAAAATATTTTAGAAATACATGGACACATTTTCCAGGTACTTTTTCACACTGCCCATTTTTTCAAAACGTCGAGCTATTCATGTACCTATACAAATTTCTTTTAAATATTTTCACTTTCAAAAATTTTAAAAACCTACTCTTGACAATGTTAAAAAAAATACGAAATTGCATCTCATTTACTTACGCAATTTGAAAATAAGACATTTTCTTGGAATTGTTTCAAAATTTGATTAAGTATTACTGTTATTTTGTTTTGAATTGTTGAGTTATTCTCTTGGGAGTTAAAAAAAATACAAAATTAGTATTAATATTTGAGTCAAAAATGCTCAAATATTAATAATAATTTTGTTCAAGAAATGTACATGTCCTTGACTAGGAAAGATTTAAAAAATTGTCATGAACTTCTTTTTCAAATCGGAAATATTTCCAAAACTTTTCAAACATTCCCGGTGACCTAATATTTTAAACTATCGGGTAATTTCGTTACATTTTTTTTAATAAGTCAATTCGTTTTAAAAATTCTGACGAGACATTAAGTTGAAATATGTCAAAGTGTACCACACGGCTAAGTGTCCAGACCAAGTAGTACAATGGAAAGCAACTTTATGCCCCACACATGGTCGAAATTTGAAGACCATCGTATGGACGATGGTCTAACCTAACCTTGAGCTCGTTGCCCATTCTACTCTTTGAAGCCTCCGTAGAATAATGAGACCAACCGCTTTGAGATCGACGGTTCTCAAATACGATTTTGAATAATGACTTTAATATTGCTAATTAAGTATAATAAAACCAAGTGTTTCTGAAAACGTCCGTCTAGAAAGATCAATAGGCAGTCAAGTGAGCCATAATCGGCATCTTACAATTATTATTATACGATTTTGTACGGTTTAGGTTGAGGCATTAGGTTGCCTAGATGTTTATTATTTTTTGTAATACCTCTGTGTTATTGACATTTATCAGTACTGTCTGCTTGATCGATATGACAGGCGTAAAGGCCTTGGCCGTTATAATAACGGCCGTGGACGTTATTTAAATGACAACGCAAATTTATGAGCAATAAAGTCTTCATATTCTTTCTCATACCTGCTGCTGCTTTTTTGGGGAAGTAAATCGATTGTGGCAGCATTTGCTTCATTTAGTACATCTTCGGGGATACCACAAAACGAAGAACTTTGCACATCTGACATTATTTTTCTAATTTCACTTTGATTTGTTTGTTTGTATTTGAACCGTTGATGTTGCTATGGCATCAAATTGCGCCTGGATAACTAGTTTATTAATTTTGAAATTTAATATTGATAAATTGACCAGTTTTTGTAATTTAGGTATTACAAAAAGTATCGAACAACATACGGCCGATATGCAAATAACAGGCTTGGTTGAATATAAACCTCGGCTGCGCTCCGCTCCGCTTCTCTACGCCTCGGTTTACAAACTTCAACCCGCGCCTGTTATTTGCTACATATCGGCCTAATGGCGTTATATACTATTACCGTATGTCAGAGTAGTATATTATGAAATTTGTTTAAAATGTAAGAGATTATGGTATGAGTGAATTTTTATCGAAAATAATTTCACGAATGCCATAATTCAGCATTATAACGAAGGATTATGAATTTGATACTTTATTGTATGTTCGATTGCCCGGAAATATGAGCTTCTTGTGTTTGTTAAAAGGCCAGAATATCATACATGTCGCACCAGTACATAATGATGAAGTAAAACGGACACCTGTCAATGTCAGAAATAGCAGCTTTGCAAGCTTTTAATTTTAACCAGGTAAACATCAAATATATACATTACAAATTGATTTACTTGACAGTAGCGATTCTCGTATATCTAATGCTTGGTTTGCAATTTTCTCCGCAATTGTAATTTCATCCAATTTATATTAAATTTACAATGACTAACATTAGTGTGACAGCTTGAGAAAAATATGAAAGTAAGAATTGATTCAGTTTTTATTTCAAAAGTATTCCCAATATGCTAAAATCAGTCGAACATAAGGCTTTGTATATAATGAGTACATAATGGGACTTATGGATTCGCCCTATTTATAGTCCTCACTCGCAAGCTAGTTCGGACTTTAAGTTCTAAATTATGTACTTACTACATAAATAGCTAACTAGCTTTTTACCAAACAATTCAATTTTAAAAACTATTCAATAGTTCATTAAAAAAATATTATTTGTCATAATTCTTGAAAGATTATATGTAGTTAGTATAGTTTATTTTTATAAATGTCAAATAAGAATATTTATTTCGACAACTTTAAGGCACATCATTGTCACTTTATGACACAATATTTTCACTGCTTGGTACAATGTGGTCACTGTGCCATAAAGTGACATAAAAGCATTCCAATAAGAGTCAACGATAAATATTATTTGTGATTTACTCATGTCATGGCGTCAAAATATTGTAATGTAAGGTACTATTTTTGAATCATTATTTAAGTAGTACGAAGCGTTCCAAGTACAGAAGAAAAACGTTTTGGTACTCATTTAAAACAATTGTGATGCCGTTATTGAGCGAACACCAATGACGTTATAATTTTTTTTAAAGTCGAGTGAAGGCATTTTGAAACTAAAATTGACTTGTCTGAATTTGATTAAAACATAAAATACAACAATTATGTATTTTGTTCCAAACTTTATCACTAGCCTGTATATTGCTAGGGCTAATTACTTTCGCCGACATCGAATGAGTTTATTATTTAAATTTGGTCTTCCCACCTACTCATATAACTGATAATTAAATTTTAGTGCCTCGGATATTCAAATCTGTAATTACACTTTTTCCGGCTCCTCCCTGCATCGACCTCTTAATTCGCCCCCCGGTCTACTCTAATTCTTCGCACCCATTTCGCAAAGGGCTGTAACATTTAGCGGGGTAATAAGAAAATGATCGTGTGTAGAATACGGTTCGTTCCATGCATAGAAATCGCTCGACTTCCAGCTGAAAACTCCACGCTTAAAGGCGAGCCCCTGGTGGAGCCAATACATTCTAGTATTAATTTTCCTCCAGGCACGTTAAATACGCTCGCAAAATTCCAAATGCACCGGCACAGCATGGCAGCGATAACGTGCACGATCTGCCCTCCGCTCGCATAAGAAGATAGTTAGTTTTGCCGAATTAACACGGCGCACGATCAAATTGCGATGTTAATTAACAGTCACCTATAATTTGTGCGAAAAAATAAGCTGTGAACCGCGGTCTATAGTTCCATCACGTAACAGCAACACAATATCCATCAGTCATCCAGTGACATTTGAAAAGATTTTCGATTGCCCGCTAAGGCAGTGAACGTAATTACCGAAACGTTTCCCGCGCGTTAGGAACGTATTTTTCCGGAAAAATTGTGAAATATAGTGACAACTATGCGTCTATCTAATTAATGTTAATTGGCCTGTTTGCACGACGACTTAAAAAGCGCATGGCCATATATGTACCCGATTATGTGTATACGAAAATTACTTAAAGGCGCGCTAATTAAGTAGTTGATGAAAAAGGAGCCGCTGTGGAGAGTTTAATTAATATTCATTTAGGTTGTCGGAGATTATGGAAGAGTTTGTTTATTGCACGTCGTTTGTATTTATGTTTAGGTATTTCAATTTATTATGGAAAACTCCAAAAAAAATCTCATAAAAACAGAAGTTTATTTTGGAATATAACACGTATGTAATACTCTATTTAGAGTCATAATACTTATAAATGATAATTATGATCCTACAGCTCTTAATTTTATGCCTTCGCGCCGTTTAGGGAAGTTTGTCAAAATGACAAGTTGGTCACATATTTTCCGATATTAATTAGATTAAAATTCTATACAGGCCATGAAAAATTCTAATATTTAGTGCCACATCAAAACTATGTAATAGCTATTAACATACCCAGGAATTTTATGAATGTCATAACAGCCGCAGATGTCAGTAAGACATCTAAGGCTGTTATGACAATAATTGTATTCGAGGTATGTTCAAGATTTTATCGGTTTCAGAAAATAAGGACATATTTAATTATTATTGTAATTGTATAATTATTATCATCAAGATTTCACTTTCGAATTTACGGATTGATATAACACCATGGCACAACTGTTTTTGTCGCCGTTAAAATAAACATTGGTAATGCAATCTTTCAAACCCGAAATCGCAATTCCAGGCAAACTCAAATTAGAAACTGATGAAAACTCCATGTGTGAAGATGTATTTTGCTGCACAACTTCTTTTGTAGTTTATTGTAATTAATTTCAGGTGAAAATTGCTTTTCAATTTCTTAACAAGTATTGTTGGCAATGTCATATCGGTAGGGTAATATTATTACCTTATCTATTTTACATACAGAATACAGTTATGGCTGGCTAACCTACCAGACAACTTTTATGTAAACAGATTTTTAATAGACTGAAACCGGTAAAAAACTAATAACACAAATTTATTTTGCATTTATCAAAATTTGTCAAAATGCAGAATGAGTGGAATATTTTTTTCAGATATCCATACAAAACTTACAAATCTCTTGCAATTACTTTCAGGAGAGTCAAAGTTATCGGTACACCATTACTAACTCTGTTATTATTGAAGTTACGAAGTCCATTAACTTAGTAAACAAATGGTATTTTTTGCTGACTAAGATGATGAAAAAACCAATTGAATATCAGGTTTTTTTAGTTTTTCAAAGTAACACTTAATTAAATGGAACCGTCTATATTGTCGCCAGGTATATTTCGTATCAAAAAACTTTAGCAGTAACGTGTACGTTACTTGACAGTATCACATTCGAATGTCAGAAGCAGTTATGACATAAATGCATCTGACATTCGAATGTGATGCTATCAAGTAACGTGCACGTTTCTGATAACGACTTTTGATACGCACTACACCTAACTAATTGTGAATAAATACAATAGCAACAAAGCAATGGTGGACTGATAACTTTGAACACCCTGTATACAATTTAAATATTTTCCATTCATAAATAAATATAATATTCATAAATATATTGATGGTAATTTGATCAACTTCATTTGAAAATAAATACAATTAGAATTTTACAAGTAGTTTTAAAATTGTGTAGAAAATGTATAGAAATTTATGTTTTCTAACAAAATTGTATGGCAAAATGCAGCAAAAATCGATAAACTGAAAAAAAATAGGTAAAAAACATACACAGGTTACTTCGTTAGTATCGCTTAGGTATATAAGTGATACTAACAAAGAAATCTGTGTGTGTTTTTTAGTTTATATATATACAGGGTGTAACAGAAATACGTGTGTTAATTTTAAACATTGGTAGAACTTTTTTCAAAATTTGCCGGTTTTTTAAATATTTTTTTGCCCCCTAATTTTGACCGAACGAGCCGTTCTCAGGTACTGTCACTATAATTGTCAAGTGAAGTTTATTTCAAAATGCCAAATTTTTCTAATCAAGAATTAACAGAAATTGTGTTGGTATATGGCCGAGCTTTTGGAAATGCCGCAGAAGCCCGAAGATTGTACAGTGCACAATATCTTAAACGTGTTTTGATTAACAAGCATGACACCGTTGCCATCACAACAAAATATTTTATCGCTGCACACCTTTAACCATAGGCGGGTACGCGTTTTAGTAGATAAACTAGAACATATTTTAAATCAGTTTAACGTTGCTTTTTGAAGAAAAAACATATAGGAAAAATGTTTTATTTAACGAGTTCTACCAATGTTTAAAATTAACACACGTATTTCTGTTACACCCTGTATATATATATATATATATATATATATATATATATATATATATATATATATATATATATATATATTATATGAATATTCTTTGAACTAATTTATGGTAATCCTAAAAGTTTGTACAGATGGTGCTTTAATTTGTATAAAAATAATTAAAATAAATAACAGTTCTATTAAAGTTTTCTAATGTTGCAATAGAATAGAAAATTCATAGAGATGTTTATTCCATTAGTAATTATGCAAATTTTAAAATTCGTTTAGAAAAATTGTAAAACATAACAGGCTATTAAAATTTTGTAACGTTGCATAGAACATTCGTGAAATTGATTATTTCAGTAGTAATGTATTGTCATTTTACACGCATGTAAAGATTTTACCACAACTCGTGAGGAACTTGAAAGAAGAACTGGAGGATTGATTAAAATATTTTTAAGTTCCATAGAACATTCCTGAAATTATTTATTGTATTAGCAATTTATGGAAAGGTGACAAGTATGTAAATATTGTGTTTCAATTTGTATGAAAATAATCTATAGAAATTTTACAAACATAAATATTTTACCTATTATAATTTATGTTATTAAAATATTTTATAAATTTTAATATATTTTTTATTTAAAGATAATGCGTATGGAAATATTTAAAACAAATGACAGTATTATTAAAATTTTATAAAGTTGCCTAGAAAATTAGTGAAATTGTTTATTTTATTAAGAAATTTATGAAAACCCAACAAGTTTGTAAAAAAGTAAGCTTCAATTTATATTAAAAAAATTAAAAAAATAATAGTTCTAAAATTTTGAAACGTTGTAAGTTCGATGTAAGTTGCAATAGAATAAAACGTTCGTAAAAATGATTTATTAGTACATTAGTAATTTATGGAAATTTTAAGTATTTAATGATTTTGCCACAATTCGTAACACACATTTTTAAAAATTAAAACATTGTAAAGTTGCCTAGATGATTGGCGAAATAGTTTATTTTATTAGAAATTTATAGATATTCTACAACCATGTAAAGTTTGTGATTAAATTTGCATGATATTATTAAAAATTAAAAATAACGATTCTATTACAATTTTGATTGAGTTGTATAGAAAATTTGTGACTTATTTTTTAGGCAACAAAACTCGGAAACTAAAAACTAAAACAGTTGAATATTTGATACCTGGTTAAATGAAATAACTATTACAATATTAAAACTTAATGTTGTGATTAAAAAAAAATCGTTTAACGATTATGTGCGCTTGTTAATTATTACATCGCTTACGTGCTAGTGAGTTGGTTGAATATTGTAAATTCTTATCTCAGTTGTATAAATATTTATCAATCTGGAACCTAAAAAAAAATGTTAGTAATATTCTTATGAAATAATGCGGTAATAATATAATTCCTTTATTTGCAAAGTAAGTGGCTACATAAATTTCCGAAAATTAAACTTTGGCCGCGAAAAATACAATATTATCACTACCACTTGAAGATTGAAAAACTGCTATAAACAGAATTTTATTCTTGTATTTGAAAATGTATTGTATAATTCTGAATGTGTTTCCATCATTTATTAAATTTTGTCAAAATAATAACGATGTTGGTTAAAACTAAGTTCTATCCCAAGTAATCTAGGAAGAGTACTTGCATTAATATAATATTGCTATTTTATATATTATAGCAGCGCTTCTAATCGGAACTGAACCGAAAACCGGAAACGAAAAAAAATACGGTTCGAAGCCCTGTATTATATCAATTATACTAATTGTATAATTGGTAGTATTATACCAATATGTTTAAAAAAAACTGTCTACAAATTTTACAGAAATCAAAACATTTAGATCACGTAGATTCTCATTTCAAAAATTAATTTAAAAAAATATAACTACATTAAAACTAGAAAAAAAAACACATCTCTTGACGAGGGGCTTGATGGCAGGTGATAGTTATAAATTGAGAAAATACATTCTTCTAAATTTCACCTACTTTTTATTGTAAGAAAAAGAAAAGCAAAAATAGGCTAATTTTATTCCAACAAAAACCAAAATAACATTTTCCAAATAAAAGTTTCTTTGATAGGCTGGATTAAAATTGTTGGTAATATTCTTATAAAATGTGCGGTAATAATGTCATAATTCCTGCATTTGCAATGCAAGGTGGCTACATAAATGTCGGAAAATTAAACGTTGACCACGCAAAATACAATATTATTACTACTACTTGAAGATTGAAACACTGCCACAAACAGAATTATATTCTTGTATTTGAATATGTTTGATATAATTTTGATTTATTAGAAACATTAGTAATTTATGGAAATTTTAGAAGTATTTCAAGATTTTGCCACAATTCATCACAATGGTACATGTTCGGCCATCATGGTATAAGTTAATTTGACTATTATGTACTGTATTGGCCCCAAACCATCTATAGCTTTGAAACAATTTCGTACAATGTATATTTATGTATGTTACTGGAAGATCTGACGTGTACTCGTGCTGACAGTCCATTGATATGCAGTGTAATACACATTTTAGAACTTATACTAATTTGGTCAAATGTTGACTTGAGTGTTATTCGTGGATAAGTATCAGATATTTTATTTTAGTACTACACGACTCATTGGCTAACTCACTTTTCTCATTTTTATGTGATGTGCTAAACGATTTTATCTTAATTTTTCTTTAATGAAATGTTATACATATTTTAGTATATTGTTCTTCCAGGGTTTTTTTTAAATTCGCAAGAGATGTGATTTGCTAAACGATTTAATTTTAATTTTTCTGCAGTGCAATGTTATACATATTTTAGTATATTGGTCTTCCAGGGTTTTCTGAATTCGCAAGAAATGTGTTTTGTAAACATGTTCTTGCGATGGATTTCCTCGTAACTATGAGATGTTGCTGCCGTTAGAAAAACAATATGCAAAGTGCACATATGTTGACCTTGTGATATCTAGAAGATTAGTGAAAAGTGGAAAATTCTTTCACAACTAAATGCTTCTCGGCCTATAATTTTACTTAAAATCTGCAACAAAATTGAAAGCGGCTGGATAATATTCCCAATACTTTATCATTATTTGGCGAACAGCTGGTCATTATTGGATAATATATAATCCTTAATCAATTTAAATGACGCGTGCTATACTGCATACAATCATTTCATATTGTGCATGGCAGTATCATTTTATGTACAGCTTGTTAAAACTCCGTACATTCTTAAAACCCGCATGGAATCAATTGTGCATCTCAGATTCCCTGCCATGTGCGTATTTAATAAACAGAATTGATGTACGTTTGTGGCCGTAAACTGTTTACAATGAAACAGCGATAAATATTGTTTTACATCCTGCGTTTTATTTCGCTCATACATTATTAGTGCATGCATATTATCGCTGCATTAAAATATCGTAATTACGAGTTAATTATCAATCTGCGCCAGCCAATAAGTAGTGGTAATTAGCAGTTAATTACTATGGTGTTCCAAATAAGTGGTGCTAAGTTGTGAATAATACACTCCAGCGACTAGTTACGGTGTTGTTCTGAAAAGCGTGTAAGTTGAAGTGTATGTATGCTGCGAGTTCATTATTATTCACTTACAATGTAAATTCGTTGTGAAAACGTGGTAAACAACTGCAGCTCAACCTGGCAGTCGTACATCTACGAGATTATTGTGTTATTAAGATTGGATGCAATGGTGGAAAATTGTTCTAAATACACACCGTACAACGTAATTTGTTATTGCTTTTAGAACAGTTGTAGGAACGCCCTGATGCTATCTCTCGACTGTTTCAAATATAATTTACTAAATATGCCGAGGAAATTTATATCTTTGGGATTTTGTATTGCCAACAGCGGAGCGCGAAGGAATGTTGCCTTTATGGAATTTTGTTAAACCATAAATTACTGGAATGCGCGCTTTAATTATCGATTCTTTTCCACCGTGACATTCTCTTTTCACACTCTTGATAGCTTTCCACATTAAACGTTTATTTTGCTTACAACATAACGTTCAAAATATACTAGTTATTATGCAAATCAATCAAACAATAATGCAGAATAAGATATATCTTTTTGTTTTTATTAAGAAATTCACGAACTTTAAAGTACCATTCCGGTCGAAGGGAACTGAAGCTGACGATCCCATGTACCGCTAAATTACACGTACGGTTTAAGGGAAATCTGTGGATACAAAAATTCCCAGATGCGGCAAATCGTTCCCTGACGACTGTTTTAGCCCTGTGCCGACGAAGTGAATTTGAATCTGCCCCACATAAGGAATATCAAGTGGCATCAAATATTGTTTCATGCATGTATCATTAATTATACTATAAAAGTATTTTATCGTTAAATGGCAAATCAATGGTAATTGGATATTATAAGCAAGATACACACTTTTTAATTGAATCGAATTTTTTTTTCAATTATATGCTACATCTAATTATTATATGAGAAGGTTTACAACAAAACTCATCTACTACACTTTAGTGTAGTATGAGTAAACGACTTGACGGCTGTAACAATCGAAAATTAATACATTCATTTTTACTTCAATCAATATTTATGTGTGGGCCAGTTTTCAGCAAGGTTTCGCGTTCTTATATGTATACAAAATGTCTATGACCAGTTTGTCTGAGATATATTTGAAGGTGGACTGGGGGTAGACTGCGGGGTGGACAATGGGAGTAGATTTGCCGCATATTTGCAGCATTCTATACGAAGCAATTTGATTCTTGCGAAATATACGTGCATGGAGGCAAGTAAAATTGTAATCCTCGGGAAAGCAGAAAATGCAGAATTCCTAAGAACAAGACTGAACACAATGCCGAAGCAAAAATAGAGGCTCAGGTATCTCGCCGCTGGCTCCGTAAGACGGCATCAAAACATCAGTACAACAAGGAAGAATATAATATAATAACATGGGCGCAAAAATAAAAGCGGTGTTTTATTACGCGCGATTTCCTCACAATGGACTTTTTTTTAATGCAAATACCTCTATAAAACTTACAGTGTTTAAAATATTCTAGTTTCAATTTGTACAGGAAGACGAGGTAAAATAATACGTCGCCGCCGGTGAGGATTTTAATATTACAAAATATTAAAAATTCTTCCTGCCGTAATAAAACTGCGACCATTCCAAAGAATATAAAAAGGGGCATAAATTACGCGATTAACAGTCCTTACCTCGGAACACGTACCGAAAATTTTACGTCCATTAAATTCAAAACGGCCACCCCCTTTAATAACGTAATGTTTTTTATTATTACATCTGGAATACAAATTATATATTTATTAATTTATGCGGCGATTGCGAACTTTTCCCTGCTCGCCGCCCTTCGTTTCGTTTCTTCGACTGTTAACTCTTCGTGTTTTTCTTAGCAGTAATTCGCCCATTATGCCGTTAATAAAAGTCGGACACACTTTCTGACACAGAAATGATATTTAGAAATAAAAACAGACTCCGAACTCCATTTGCATTTTAATGCCGGGGAAAAATTTTACGATTTATGCGAATTAATTAAAATGCGGTGGACGCCGCGTGCATTTCAAATGGGCTACGTCGAAAGACTGCGGTCTTACTTGGCAATTTTTTCAGCAGCCTCCGTGGGTGTGAGTTATTTTACAATTAACAAATACAAAATAATTGGCGGCACAGATTCCATGATTTAATTTGCATTATTATAATAATGCATATTATTCCCATTATTTTGCGAAATATGTCGCCTATTATGCAAATTATTTTCAGTTAATTAAATTCCAGACATATAAATTCGGAATTAATTCGAATAATAGGGCATAGATGAAATAATCAACTGGCGGTTTTATTGTATCGCATAATATATTATTCATCGCAATTTAATGTTAATTAGTTTTAATGCATATTTATTTTATCGTATCGCCCGCATTTTTCTGATTCACTGCAAATTGGGTAATGTTTGCCAAGACCGCAGCTCCGGCCAGGAAACCACGCGTATTAGTCGGATTTCCGTATTGGATATTAACTTTGCTCGATTGTAAACATTTCAGTTGCGTAAACAGTTGCGTTAAGGAGAGATCTGCTTTAATTTTCGACTGCGCGAAACGGCTTTGTACTAATTAATCATCTGGTTGTTTGTACACGTTCAAATATTTTGGCATGAAAGGGAACTGTCATTCACAAATCAATGTATCACCTCTTTTGTAGGATATTGTTAACACACAATATTCAATCGTAATGACGTATAATAAAAAAACATAACACTAGAAACGTACAATTCCAGCGTGTATTCAATTCATAACGAACGATTTTATAATTAATCTTAACGAAATTAACACACATGAATGAAATGAAACTTAACCGACCTGAACGTTATATTGAGTTTATAACAAATCCTCAGTAAATTAAAATATTTTTTCTAAATTGTTAAGAACAAATAATAATAGATTATTATTTCATCTATAATGAGTAATGAATAAATGTTGGTATGTCAATGGATCCATCCTGAGTTTATATTTGAGGATTTTTGGTTATGGCACTCTCAGATAATAAATAAATTTACTTGTAATTTATTGAACTAGTTTCAGCCTGGGGCCATCTTGAGTAATTCAAATCGTTATTGTTTCAATACACAAATATATAATTAGTATTTAAATATTTGTGTTTTTAAATAAGAAAGATTTGAATTGCTGAAGACAGACCCCAGGCCGAAACTAGTCCAATATATTACAAGTAAATTTACTTATTTCCAAAGAGAGAGTGACAAAACCTAGAACCTCAAAATGAATAAACATATGAATAATTACAGTTTTTATTTGGATTTATCCTTATTATAGACAACTTAACAAATTGTATAGAATATATTTTAGAACAAACATATAACTTTAGGGACCGTAGCGACGATTAGGTAATGGATTTCTTATTATTAAAAACAATCACGCTGTTGTAGTTGCTGAAATATAAGGAAACTAAATAAATTAATTACTATTATTTCTGCATGTTAACATCATCCCAACATAATTTTACATTAAAACTTTGTTAAATATTAAATCATACTTACTTTCACAACAACAGTGATGACAACCTGTTTGGTAATACGTTCCTTACACGATAATCTACACGATAAGTTTTTTTTTAAACCATACCTAGAAGACCTACATTGGTGGCCGCTGTGAAGACCTACAAACTAAACAATTTTTTTTTATTGGGCTGGGCGAGGATCGAACCCACTACTACTTATTAGAAGAAACATGAACTCATTATCGTGTGTTAACACTGGTTTGATAGTCTCAAACTAAAACATAAATAAGGTTTTATAAAACCTTGGCAATTAAAGAGTATATAAGAAGAAATTCAAGTCCAAAACGCAGGATCTTCAAACAAAATTCAGATATCAACAAATATGCCATACAGTAAATGTAAAAATTTTGTCCTTCGTACGATAAAATGCAGTATTTTCCTTTGCAGAAGTAATAAAACGGCAAGTGCAGAGTTATTATTATGTTATTTCTTACGACATGCGTTCGTACGCGTAACTACATGCGTGAAAACTTAAAAGAGGGCGAGTTTTGGAACTAATGACTTTGAAAGACTATTCAAAGCTAAAAACTGTAAAAAATGAGATTTTGAATACAATATAGAAGGGGCCATTCTAAAAGAGTATTAGTAGATAGGCTATGACAGTTCAATCCCAATTCGCCACAAGGTTCAACATGGAGCTCCAAATTCCGATTTTTTTCCGTCGTCGAAATGGGGGAGCTATATTTGTATAGCGGGTTGCTATCACCAAACGCACAAATGGCTTTGCATACAACTCAAATAGCTTTGCATCCCGCTCAAACGGCATTACATGCAGCTCAAACGGCCTTACATACAGCGCAAACGGCTCTGCATACTGCTAAAACGGCTTTGCATACAGCTAGAACAGCTTTGTATGCAGCTCAAATTGTAAGCACTAAGTCAATAAAGTAATTGTTTCAATACAGTCCATTAAAGTTTGACCTAACTATAGAAGTTTAATAAATTGTTTTAGATGGAAATGTGAAATGAGGTGTTACGACATAGTAACATCTTCATCAATATAAATGAGTCTGAAACACTTATGTGTGAGTATATTATCGATAGTAATTTTCGAATATCTTGACTTATGTGCTCACAACTCAAGCAGAAGAATTATTTATTAACTAATATTTCGATCGCAAACCTCATCATCAGATCATCTTCAATAGTTTGGTTTACTGATTTATTTATATTTTGGCAGATTTATTTATATCGTCGTGAGAATTATTTTGAACCAAGTCTACATTTACACTAATCTGTTGACATCTTCAACATGGTTTCGCATTAAAATGCATCATGTCCAGCTAGTAGAACAACCTAATAGAACTGATTATTGGTTAAACTGAATAATTACATTAAACCCTTTCGAGAAATGCACCACTCTATAGAATTATTTTGTACCAAATCCAAATACTACACACTTAATATTTTTCGTTTTGATTCCAATTAATTCTCAGTCGACGATATGTTAAAATTTTAAACATCAATTTTGAGGGTGTTTTGATAGGTGTTTGATTATGAGGGTGTTCAATAGTTTGGTTGACTAATTTATTTATATGTTAACAGATTTATTTATATCGTCGTGAGAATTATTTTGAACCAAGTCCACATTTACACTAATCTGTTGATATCTTCAACATGGTTTCGTATTAAAATGCATCATGTCCAGCTAGTAGAACAACCTAATAGAACTGATAATTGGCTAAACTGAAGAATTACATTAAACCCTTTCGAGAAGTGCACTACTCCATCGAATTATTTTATACCAAATCTAAATACTACACATTTAAAATTTTTGGATTCGATTCCAATTATTTATCAGTCTACGATATGTTAAAATTTTGGGGACATTTTGATACTTTTGCAAAATATTTAAAAAAAAATTGTGGCGACAAATCATTATTTATTAACCTAGGCTCGATTCTTTTCATATAAATTGCTTCAAAAAGTTTATATATTTGTCTATAATTGATTTCTGATTTCCTTATAAGTAATTTTGCAGTTATTGCGTTGACTACCACAGCCGCATAACTTATTGTTTTTTTTCCCTGCATCGTTATTGCATCAGAGAATTATAATCATAATTTATTATTGTTATTCAAAAATTTTATGTTGTAAATATGGATGGTTATTGCATCAGTGTGGGTGGTATCTGCAATATTATTTCTGTTAGTATAAAGCATGCATATTTTAAATGTGGAAATAATTATATTCATTACTTATACATGAGATGAAATGTAATATCTTTAATTGGTGTATCATTTTTACGTATTCTCAACTAAAAGACTCGTCTTCGAATAAAGACCAAGTCATATCCATATAATTATTTTCACTGCACTTTTGTTTAGTTTAGATTAGGTTAGTCAATCATAAAATTATAAAATAAAAGTGTTATTGTTATGGACATTTCGATCCATTTTAATAATAAATTGATTTTTACAACAACAAAAAGGATTTTATTTATCCGACTTGGTGATGTTACGTATTTAGTTTGGGATTTATTTTATCAATTTTAAATCAAAAAAATTACTTGGTTAGTATCACATAAAATTATTTATTGAATCGTGATAGTTTTCACTACTTAAGTAATAATTTTCAAACAAAGTAACTTTGTTTGCAAATTATTATTTAAGCACTCGAAACTATAGTCATGAATCAATAAATAATTTTGTAGTGGACTGGCTAGAAAATACTATGTGTGTTATAGAGAAAATCATGCATAAGCACCTACTTTATGGCATTGTGCCATAACGTGTGCTATAAAGTAGCAATATTAATAAAATAAGGACAATCAAAGATTACGTTGTCTTGTATTCGAAAACATACACCATAACGAAGAAGACTTGTAAGGTGTTGTCATGAATCAATAAATAATTTTGTAGTGGACTGGCTCCAAAATGCTATGTGTGTTATAGAGAAAATCATGCATAAGCACCTTCTTTATGGCATTGTGCCGTAAACTGTGCTATAAAGTAGCCATAACAACAAAATAAGGATAATCAAGGATTACGATGTCTTGTATTTGAAAACATACACCATAACGAAGAAGACTTGTAAGGTGTTGACAAATAAAACAAAGTATGATGAATTAGTAGATGCATAATATAATCTAAATTCGAACAATTAACCTGATCTAAAAAGTACGCAAGCATAACTATTTCTGTAACTGTCTCCGCGTTTTTTATCCTTAGCCATTGCCACAACTTGTTATTCTCTTTCTTATAAACACCTTTCGATTTTTTAGGAACCAGACTCAGCTCAGCTTTTTTTTCGAAATTTCATCACTTATTAAATCTTCGTCACAACTATTCATTTTGGCAGAATTTGAGAAAAATGGTTACCATAAACAACAGTTTAGTGACCGCATCAATCAGATTATCATAGAGAAACTATATGAGCCCAGGACACGTCTTGTCAGTTTTTTATATACGGATTAGTTTTCAACAATTATTTATCAGAAATATATAATAATGCTCTAGTCGACTACTAAATAGTATATGAAATTCGTTTATAATTCCGGATTATGTTATTAGTGAAATTAGCAAAATCGCTTCGGTCATGCGAATAATCTTATGAATTATAAACATAATTTCATAAGATACTATTATGTGATACTAACTAATTTGTTTTATTTATGATTTTTTATATTGTTGTGATATTAATATTTAATTGTGGGTAGGTACATGTTGTCATGTAAATGCAAGTTAAAAAATTCATATGAAATCTAATCATTCCAAATACCAATCCGTACGTATCACGTTAATCAAATTAAATTTTGTTACTGGAAATTTTAAATTTTGATTTACTTGATTTCTCAGTCTATTTCTAACAAGATATTTATTAATAATAATCTCTAATTGCTGTATTAGATGCCATTAACATTTGTAATTGTTAAATTGCAATTTTTAACGTTTCACTAAATCTAGAAATTAGTAATCTGTTGTGATCAAATTTATAAAATTAATATTTATCAATTTCAAATTTTCAATTACAAGGGAACATTTTTATATTATCTTCCTGGCCACGAAGGAAACAGGTTATGATCGCAAATTTTTGCTGTCAAGTAACAATGAAATTTTCAAGCATATTGGCCAAGTTTGGTTTAGATTCAAAGGGTTGTATTGCTTTTATGAGTCATTCCCTAACAAAACATGAGTGAAATTCTGCTGCAAAGAACATAGACCAGTGATCAAGTTCTTAACAAAGTAAGGTTTTTAGATACTGAAGGAATCTTACTCATTTAATATACAATGAAAGAGGACTATTGAATTGAACAGAACAAGTCTATAAGGAAACAATTAGAGAGTTGAAAACTGTCATATAGCAAAAACAGTTATCAGAACTGTGACTGAAATATTATGCTGGTTCAAGACAATTTCAGGCTCGCACAAAGCTCGCAAAGTCCGAGAAATGACCAATGAATGACAAGGGATTTTTTTTATATTATCTTCCTAGCCACGAAGGAAACAAGTTATGTTCGCAAATTTTTGCTGTCAAGTAACAATTAAATTTTCAAACATATTGGCCAAGTTTGGTTTACATTCAAAGTGCCAAACTTGGCACTTAGTGACTATTATTTATTTTCTGAAATAAAATAAAACTTGCCCAGACGACGCTTTTCTTCGGATGAACATCTAAACGAGGCAGTTTCTTGTAGGCTTACCTAAAGGATTTTTTCGTAACGCCTTATTGGAAAAATGTTGGACTAGGTATATGGCATTTAGTGGGACATATGTTGAAAAACAAAATATTACTTTTTATGGTATATGGTTTATCTATGGTTCGTAAATAGTGCTGCATTCTCTGAGTGATCTTCTTAAAAGTTCTAAAGGGTTGCTAAATATATTGTTATGTTATGTATATTATTATTATTTCTGTTTTTTATATTAATAACCAAGAACCAACAAATTAACTTAACAACATTCGAATTTTTCCTTTCATTGAAGTATATTTCAGTGTTACATTAAATTACTATTGTGACTGTATTATATTAAATATACTGATAATATGTTGAACGTGTAATGCAACACTGGGATATCAAGTTTAAAATCAAATTAATAATAGTAATAAACGATAAACAATGTTGGTTGTTACTACGTACATTTTAGAAAATATATTAAAAATAAATGATAAATCACTCAATGAAGACTCATTAAATGCCAGGCTATTTTATATTTATGCATTTTTATATGAAAATGATATGATTGATTATGAAAATTAAAAAAAAATAACAAAATGAATGATTATAAATTTGATATATCCCATTATTGTACTGTATTGAGTAGTTGTATTGTATTAAATATCTTGAACGCAATTTTAGTTCAGCTGAAGAAATTTATTGGAACCCGAATTCCGAAAAATGATCGCTAAACCCAAATCCTTCGGTTTAAAATCATAGTTTTAGTCACGCTAGCAGCTTTGTCAAAGATATATGTTCTCTTGTTAATATAATTGTTCTTCTTCGACTTCTAAAAATATATTTTTTACGTTTCGTTTGAATTAATAAACGAATTGCAATTTTCATCTATTGCCATACATATTAATTGAATTTTAAATCCCACCGTTGCGAGTTTCAAGTTTTAAAACTCACATAGCTACAAGACAAGTAGCATAAGTAAAACTCCCCGAAAAACCGTATTAATTTTCTCGCTTCCCTCCCCGTTTACTTCCGTCCGTTTTAAGTGCTTATATATTCATTGGATTTTTTTTGCAAATTGCACCTCAACCATAATTGAACCGGCTCCTGATTTTAGGTGTCGGAACTCGCCGGTAACGATGGGGGTCGCCGGCAATTTCGGATCGTAAATTCTGCGAGCGGCTCTCCTCCGGACGTGAATTGAGGCTGCTGGGTCCGCGTGTTGGGATTGCAATAAACGTTAAAGAACCATTAATATTTGACGATCGGTCTTCGGCGTTCGTCCGCCATTGATTTGTGTGCAGGCCTCGGCCTCTTAAGTGCACGGCGCCCCCAGGAAAGCCGCATCTCGTTACGCCGGTCATGAAATTCTAATTTGGTGCGTGTTCTTCGGCCTGCGCTGATGGGAATATTAAAAGTGATTAGAAGCTATTTACTCCTAATTACATATTTTTTTAATCGTGATGTGCAAGGTTATACCGCCACCGGAGATGGTTAATAATCTATCATACATGATTTATTTATACTTTGGTATGAACTTCTTTTTAATTTGTTCATTTTTTAACGACCTATTTCTGCTGGTGTGGCTAATTATGAATCGGCAAGAAGTCGCAAGTTCGATATTGACATATTTGGGCCAATGAGGTTGAAATATTTTCCGACATGGCTTCCAAAATTGGTCCAACTGTTGGAAAGATAAGAAATACAGTAGAAAGATTGACAAATTATCATATTTTAAGTCCAAACATGATAACTTGGAAAATTACAGTTGAAAATGTAATATACCCCACACCTATGATATTTGAAGTCTAGCATTGACAGTTTTGGAGAATTTCAATTGAAAATTTAATAAGTGTAGTTAAAACTTTGCCAGATTTCGAAAATTACAAATGAAAATTGCTTAAGGTAGTTATAAGTTTGCCAGATTTGGAAAATTACAATTGAAAAATTCATAAGGTAGTTAAAACTTTGCCAGATTTGGAAAATTACAATTGAAAATTTGAAAGCACAAAAAACTTCATACTGAAAATGGATCTAACCACATAGCACAATTTTTAAGTAGTTTCAAGAAAGCATTTGGATCAAAATTTTTACATTCTGAAAATTTGGGGTCTCAAAATTAACGTACTTTTGTGTAAGTAAGACATTCCTTTTTGTTGATGTGGTTTTTTTGTTCAAGTAATTACATTTACGTGTAATAAAATAATATTTAAAGTAAGGTATTGACTAGAATAATCCTAGAAAGAATCAAAGAGGAGATAGACAAAAGGCTAAGACCAAACCAGGCGGGTTTTAGGAAAAACAAGGCGTGCATTGACCATATTAGCACCTTACGAATTATAGTAGAACAAACACTAGAATGGCAAAACAACATCTATATGAACTTTATAGATTTTAGACAAGCCTTTGACAAAGTTAATAGAGGAAAGATGTGGAAGATTATGAGACAATATGGCTTGCCTGGAAAATATATTTGAATCATAAAAATGTTCTACGACAACTCTACTGCCCAAATCATGCACAACGGAGAATTGACGGAACCAATAAACATAGATTGCGGAGTACGACAGGGCTGTATTTTGTCGCCACTGATATTCCTAATATTGTTGGACTGGGCGATGAGGAGGACCACAAAAATGAAAACAGGAATTATATGGAATGCTTTTGGACAACTGGAAGACTTAGGCCCGTATCTATAGTCCGTACTTGAGCTTGAATTCGACTCAAGTCGCATATTTGGTTGCGTATTTTCCATAAACGCATATGCACCAAACGCAACCAAATATACGCAAATATACGACTTGAGTAAAACTCATGCTCAAGTACGGATTATAGATACGGGCCCTAGGCTTCGCAGATGACATATGTCTCATCTCCGAAAAAAGACAACACATGCAAAAGAAAACCGAAAGAATAAGCAAGGAAGCAAGAAACATCGGACTCGAGATAAATAAACGGAAAACAAAACTAATGAAAATAAACACTGAGAGAGAAATGGGAATTTATTTCGAAGAAGAAGAAATTGAAAACGTGGAAAGCTTTTGCTACTTGGGAAGCGTGATAGAATAAAATGGGAAAACAGAGGAAGAAATGAAGACGAGAATAAACAAGGCACAAAACGCATTCTACATGCTAAAAAATAACTGGAGGTCAAACGATGTGTCAGTGGCAACAAAGTGCAGAATCATCAACACAAATGTAAAAACTATATTGTTATACGCATCGGAGTCATGGAGAACTGAAAAGAAGAACATGAAAAAAATACGATCCTTTATCAACAAGTGTCTACGAAAAATCTTAGGGATATACTGACCGAACCACATAACAAACAAGGAACTATGGGAAAAAAAACCAACCAAGAGCCAGTGGAAGTGATACTATGCAGAAGGAAGTGGAAGTTTATTGGCCACACAATACGGAAGGATGGAAATGACTTAAGCAAGCAAGCCCTGGACTACCAACCAGAAGGGAATAGAAAAGTGGGCAGACCAGCAAAAACGTGGAAGAGGAGCACTACAGAAAAACCAGAAAGCATGAACCTATCATGGAACGAAGTTAAAGGAAAATCTAAAGATAGAGAAGGGTGGAAGAAGCTTGTGGAAGTCCTATGGTCCGATCGGAGTAAAGAGGATTAAAGTGTAAGTTATAAACAATATTTAAGGTTTTGTTATTGGTACTTACTAATATAATTATATCATTTAAAGTTTTATGTTGTTAAATAGAAACTTTTTATTTTAAAACTTTTATTTTAAAATTTGATATATTTTTTTCAAATATTTGGTATTGACACATAAATAAATACGAAACAAAATATTTGCCGATGATAAATTCTTATGCGTATTGAATATTGAATATTTTAACAATTCTTTTAAAACCAAACAGATTAAACAGTTTCATACTTCGAACTAATAAAAATTACAGATATTGACAGATTTGGGCCAATGAGGTTGAAAATTAAACAGATTTTGCCACATGGCTTCCAAATTTCGGCCAAGTGTTCTACGATGATAAATTACAGTTGAAAAATTGGTAAATTATGATATTTTAAGCCCAAACTTGATTCAATTCAAAATTTAATATGCGCCACACACTATGATACTTAAAGTCTGAAATTGACAGTTTTGGAGAGTTACAATTGAAAATTTGATATGTGTAGTTAAATCTTTGCCAGATTTCAAAAATTACAATTGAAAATTTCATAAAGTAGTTAAAACTTTGCCAGATTTGGAAAATTACAATTGAAAATTTGAAAGCACAAAAACTTTACTGAGAATGAATCTAACCACATACCGAAATTTTCAAGCAGTTTCAAGAAAGCATTTGGATGACATTCTGAAAACTCGAGGTCTCAAAATTAATGTACTATTATGTAAGGCATTCCTATTTTTATTGAAAAATAAACCATGTGGTTTTTTTGTTTAACTTATCACCTTTACGTGTAATAAAACCATATTTAAGTTTTTGTTATTGGTAATTACTGATATAATTATATCATTTAATGTTTTTATTTGTTTCACACGCATAAATGTCACTCAAACCTGCTTGTATACTTACCTGGTAAGGTAACCATTACATGCACCGTGCATGTAATGGTTGACACGAGCCAGTGTAAAAATGTTACTTGTCCCGTATCAAATTTATACTATCCCTTATCATGTTTATATTATTTTAATTCAGTTAACATTCAATTATTATTATTTGATACGTTCATTTCAACTTTGCTGTCGTTCGATTTAAATATAAAATATATTAAATATTTCACACGCATAAATGTCACTGAAACCTGCTTGCATACTTACCTGGTAAAGTAACCATTACATGCACCGTGCATGTAATGGTTGACACGAGCCAGTGTAAAAATGTTACTTGTCCCGTATCAAATTTTATACTAGGTATCCCTTATCATGTTTATATTATTTTAATTCAGTTAATATTCAATTATTATTATTTGATGTGTTTATTTCAACTTTGCTGTCGTTCGATTTAACTTATCACCTTTACGTGTAATAAACCCATATTTAAGTTTTTGTTATTGGTAATTACTGATATAATTATATCATTTAAAGTTTTTATTTGTTATTATTATTATTTGATATGTTCATTTCAACTTTGCTGTCGTTCGATTTAAATATAAAATATATTAAATTTTTCACACGCACAAATGTCACTGAAATCTGCTTGCATACTTACCTGGTAAAGTAACCATTACATGCACCGTGCATGTAATGGTTGACACGAGCCAGTGTAAAAATGTTACTTGTCCCGTATCAAATTTATACTATCCCTTATCATGTTTATCTTATTTTAATTCAGTTAATATTCAATTATTATTTGATATGTTTATTTCAACTTTGCTGTCGTTCGATTTAAATATAAAAGTGCAATTATGATTGAAATTATGATGATATGGAAATTTTGACACTGACAGATGGTATATTTTATACTGTCATGTTATTATTTTAATTTAGATACTGACTCGTGTTTAACAAATAAAATAGTGTACATTATACGCCAGGTAATGGTTTTTACTGGCTGAACAAGGTGCCAGACTCGCCTGCAGCTCGTCAGTCATTCCCTTGTATCGCCAGTAAAAACCGTCTTACCCGACTTATAATGTAAAATACTATAAAATAAAAACTTTTTTTATTCGATTGCATCATATGATAGTATTTTTCGGTATGAAAATCTGGACAAAAACGCCATAATTTTGTTGAAGACCAAGGCTGCTAGGTAACGGTCTTTTTTATTCTAAACAGAAAAATATTTTTATAGCAAAAATAAAAAAGTCATTAGTTGATTAATTCATGGCATAACATTGCTTTTACCATAGAATAGTGAGACCATACAGTCAAAGATTTCATTTGTTGAAACAAATTTGAGAAATATGACATTAAAACATGCTTGGAGAGAGTTGGAATATTATTTTCTTGGCGGTATGTTTCAAATCTTTGATATGCCCTTTTATAAACTTTTTTTGATTTTTGCGGAAGCAACTCTACCGAAACTAGATTTGCGGCGTCTCGCATCTCAGTAGGAGTACACATTAAATCGTCTTCACTCGACATTTTAAAATGATTATAATATGTTCGTTGTTGATCGAACGTCACAGTGACAACGTAATAAAAAATTTGCGGAAATTTGATTAATTTTTTATTTTATTTATTTTGTAGTTTGTAAAGTTCTTGCAATCAAATAAAAAAATATGTATGATATACGGACGACAAACATATTTAGGGCTCATTGCAGTTGCAAGAAGTCGACTTGTCGTACTTGCGAATTTTTCCTCTATGGATTTCGCTTTATCCATATCCAATTCCTGTAAGTCAAAAAAAAAACAGTACACAGGTTCTCCAGCTTCAGATCCCCTACGAAGGAACGGCACATCGAGAATTTTAATCACCAAAAAATCTTGAACCCACAGGATTCGAACCTGCAACCCTTGGCGTGCGATTGCTCCCTTGTGCATCCAAATAACATACATTTTTCAAAAATGGTATTAATGTACTCTGAAGTCAAAGCATATACTACTGTTGAATTTGAAAATTTTCACGAATAAACTACTTCCCACAAATACCCCATGAGATAACAGAACAGGAATAGTTTTTTGGTTTGTTATTACATTTATTTATAAAGCAAGAATTTTTTCAAATCAGATTTTGTTAAATTTTGCGATATATGTCTGGATATAGTAAGATATCACTTGAAGTCCCCTGATAGTATAATAAAATTCATAGAGAGCAGAATTTCAAATAAGGTGTAATCGATAGTGGAATTAGGATTAGTAGAAATTAGAAGGTTTTTGTAGAAACCCAATATTTTATTCTAATTACATTAACGAAATAAATATATTAATTAAATAAATATACAATTACGTTGAAAGAATGGTGTGTGTGGGGGTTGTAATGTGAAGAATAATATATACGGAAGGCGTTCACTTCGGCGGTGGGTGCTAATGGAATAGCGAATGAGAACTTAAACGGCGTAAATGAAACACTACACTTCCAGGGTAAATAATTACAGCTGAAGTGCGGGAATAAAAGAACATTTATAAACTTCTACGTGCCAGGTTAGGTGCGCACATAAAGAAGTCCCTCCTTTGTGCGACGGATAATACGTTTTTATGCGGTTTGACTGGGGAAATGACGTGAGGGAAAGGGTTGCGGTCCCGTGGGGGGTGCACTTGTGCACACTCGGATTTCCGATTGTTGCCGTATAGAAGGTAATGAGCGTTTCCCTTGTGAACCTGCAATTGTGAGTAATAAGTAAAGTTGGCGATTATTTTACTCAATATCCGGTCGACTGCATGGTACACGTATTAGTTTTTCCAATATGCAATTACCACAACTTAACTGTAAGTCGCACCAACCGCCGAGGTACTGAGGAGAACTTACCTTGAAAGCAAAACAGTGGTACAATAGTTATTTATGGTATAAGTGAATAAAGTCGAATTTTATCCATGAAAAAATAAACAGTTTAGCGCAAGAGGCGAATCCGAGTGCGATAATGTTTTTGAGTGGAAAAATTGCATTATTCACGTGTGTCATACAAGATTTTTTCCAATTCGTTATCAGAATTGAAGAATTTGCGTGAAGTGTCACATTGTAAGGTAACAACGAAAATGTCAAGGATAGTGCGCATTTACGTATTTTTTACTTTATTCACGTTGTCAATGGTTATAGTTAATAAAGTGAAAATGTAAACATTTTATTCACCCTTTCGATTAAAGCGATGTTTTAATGATGAGATTCAACATACATAATGAGCATTTTAATAATACAAATTGGAAAAAAACAATTTGTTCGTAGTTTTAAACGACAACGAAATCACACAAAACATATTTATAAAAAGTTATACCAGGTGCGTAAAAATTTGCGAAATTACTACACGTAGCGATGTTAATCGCCACGATTTAAGTTAGCTCAATATGTTAATACCAATATGTTGGAAGAAGAAAAAAAATTAAGAAAAATTGAGATTAGTATCTAAGTTGAAATGAATTCGATATTGTAAGTGTCAATATTTAACACTGACAGTAGCGCAGATCACCATTGCCGTAATTTTTATGAAAATTCGATAATTATCGCTTATAAAACGACATGATGTTAAGACTTTCAGAACCTTGTGCAAACTCAGGAAGCATGGTAGGTAGGTACAACATTTTGGTATTAACATTTTCGTCTCAGAATTTTATGACCAACATCGCTACATGTAGTTATTTCGCCGAAATGATTTATGCACAACCTGTATAAAATAATACCTAAAAATTAAAAAAAAAATAGTTCTATCAATTGAATGTAATGTATCAAATGTAATATTTTAATTAGAAAGTGAAAGCGAACTGAAAACATTGTGTCACTAATGTTTACTTAATGTTTTAATCGTGCACATAAGTTCATTTAAATGCATTTCCCAATTGTCGGTATTTTTATCATGCACGTGGCTTCAGTTCATTGTATTGCAGAAGACCATTCTTGACATAAATTTTTGTGGTTTTAGCGTTCACCTGGCGTTCAGTTTGTTTATTTATAGAATGTTGACAAATTTTTATTTGATGCATGTGAATAGACTTTATATTAGCTTTGGTATACATCAGGAGTTTCCAATCTTATTGGTAGAAAGGCCACATAGGAATAACACCTCTTAGTTTTTAGAGGGGACTTCCCGAAAATATAATATGTGTGCTCAATTACGTCAAATAGAGTTTTTTTAAACTGGTCCTTTCGACAGATAATTAAAAATATATACAACGTGTCCCAAAAAGTTTGTAAGGAAAGGAACTTTTATTAAAGAAAGGGTGCAAAAAATGTTTCATAAAAAGAGTTTTTAAAACTTGACTTTCGACAGATAATTAAAAATATATACAACGGGTCCCAGAAATTTTGTAAGGAAAGGAACTTTTATTTCAAATAAAGGTGCAAACAATTTATCATTTCTTTCTTGTGCAATCATGTCCACTTTTTTGTTTAAATATGACCGTTATAGTCCTGAATTTGGCATAATTTCGTAGTGGAAACTAAAAATGTTGACAGAATTTACAAATTTTAAAAATTTTAACACCTTCATTTTTAAATTTATCGAATGTAAAAAATTGAAATACATGCAGCTGCAAGTGACAGATTTCATTTACTTCAGTGAAATAAATTATAACTGTTGACAGTTGCAGATGAAAATTTGACAGATTCATTTCAATTGAAATTATCACAGATATTTTATGACAAATTTGACATAATTTCACAGCTGAAGCTAAATATTTTATAAATTTTGATTCAAAATCAGTAAAATTACCACTGCCGAAAGCCGAAATATTTTATATTTTAACAGAACTCTTCAAATAAGTCAAATTTTAAATTGAAGGTTAACATTTGCCAAATTTTCAAATCAATGTGTTAAAATCTGATAATATTTTAGTTCCACTTGTCAAAATTTGGACGATTTTGATTCAAAATTTAAGATAATTATAAAGTTTAAAAAATGGTTGCCAGATTTCGACAGTTGTGGTTAAAAATTTGTGCAGGTGTTCTCAGCCGATGGGAAAATGTTTATAGTTGAAAATATTTTGACCGCTTTACTTAATAATAAATAATAATTGATTACGTCTCGTTACTCGTAAAATAATCGATTATTTTCGATGCTCTTGTGATATTAAAACTGATTATATCATATACTCATGATGTGATAATACAATGCATATGAAAATTAAAAAATGTCAAAAGGTGTTAATGAATCACAAGTTAGTATTGAAAAGATTATGATGATTGTCGTATCTGTACATTTGATAAATTTTTATAACTTGAAGTCACAATAAATATTGATATTATCACTCAATATTTTGAAAACTGCAACAAACTTTAGAAAATTTAGCAAATTTTGACATCTTCACAGCTGGTACTAACATATTGACAGTGTCAAAGAAATATGACAAATTTGAAAATATGACTTGTAAATTTGACAAAGGTGGAGCTAAAAAAACAACATATTTTGACAATTCCATTTCAAAATATTATAGTTTAAGAATTTTAATTCAAAATTTGCACATTTGAAAACCTCTGGTGGAAGATATTTCTGATTTCGGCAGTTGGTGTTGAAAATTTTACAGATATCTCGTGCTACAAATTTGACAAAATTCTGATAGTTACAAATTAGGAGTAGGTAGGTACACTTTTTTTTGGCAGATTTTGACAGTGGCAGTATTTAATTTCTGGTCAAATTTATATATATATATAATTTCGGTTTTAGAACGTCTGTCGACGCTGTCCGATCCCCAGACTCTTCCTCCATCCTAACCTATCCTGCCATTGGTCATCTTGTAGGTTCCTTTCGCTCATAGCTTTCTGGATGCCGTCATTCCAGGATTTCCTGGGCCTGCCTCGTTTCCGTCTTTCCGGAGGGACCCAGTCGAGCGTAATTTTTGGCAAGCGATGATCTGCCATCCTTTTCACGTGTCCGTACCAGATTAGTTGCCGTTTTCCTGCTTCCTGTACGATATTTTCTCTCAAGCCGATTAATTCCTTTATCCTTGTATTGCGTACCCTATCCAACCTCGATATTCTACATGATCTTCTTAGGGCATCCATCTCCAGAGCCTCTAGTCTTCTTTTGTCAGCTTCGGTCCACCTCCATCCTTCTGCTCCGTAGAGTACAATACTTTTTATAACTGTGTTGTATATGTTATATTTTCTCTTTTTCGTTATTTCTTTACTCCACCATATACCATTTAGCCTCTTAATACCTCTTCTACCTTGTCCGATTCTTTGCCTAATTTCCTTTTCATCCTTTCCATCTTTTTGTATGTTTACCCCTAAGTATTGGTAACTATTGCATGCTGATATTATTTCTCCATTCTCCAGTTCCAAATCCTCGGATTCTCCTCCAATACATAGGTATTTAGTTTTGTTCAGGTTCATAGATAGACCTGCTTTTTCATAACTCTTCTTTAATTTTCCTGGTCATATATTGAAGGTCATCTTTATCTTGGGCCATGAGCACTTGGTCATCTGCAAATTGGAGAGTGTATATGTTGTTGTCTCCTATGTTAATTCCCATGCCTTTGCATTTCCTTTTCCACGTTCTGAAGGAGTGCTCGATATAAATTTTAAATAGTGTCGGTGATAGGCAGCATCCTTGTTTCAAACCTTTAGATGTACTGATTCCATTCGATATTGATTCTCCAATTTTAATTTTAATTTTGGTATCTCGGTAAAGTTCTTTAATGGCTTTTATTACTCTCGTACTTATATTAGTGTTTTCTAGAGCTTTCCATAGTCCTTGTATGGGCACATTATCATACGCTTTTGCTAGGTCTATGAAAAGTAGGTGCAACTCTCTTCCTGTGCTAATTTTCTTTTCCATTAGCTGTTTTAAGCAAAATAAATTGTCCATGCACGATCTGCCTGCCCTGAAACCACTTTGTTCCTCTGCTTCAATTACCGCATATTCCGTTTCAACAAGATCGCGAAGTACTCTTCCATATAGGCGGCTAAAAGTTGATGTTACCGTTATTCCTCTGTAATTTTCGCACTTGCGAGGATCTCCTTTCTTAAGTATAGATGACATGAACCCCATTTTCCATTCTTCAGGGGCTTTATTTTCGTTGATACATTTGTTTAGTAATTTTGTTATCATTTCATTAAGTTTTTTTGTACCATTTTTTAACATCTCCGCAGCCACATCTCCTGGTCCGCTCGCCTTTCCATTTTTCATGTTTTTTATTGCCTTCTCTACCATATCTATTGAAATTTCCATGGGCTCTCCATCCACCATAATATTTATTTGTTCTTCGATAAATTGATGTCGGTCTTCCGATAGCAGTCTTCCGTAATATTCTTCCCACTTTTTTGCCGATATTTGTTCCAGGGGTATTTGTTTCTTGTCTGCTCTTATATTGTTTACAAACCTCCATGCTTCTGTACATCTCCGGCCGCCGATGTACATTTCTATTTCGCGGCATTTGTTGTCCCATGTCTTTGTTTTTTCTTCTTTTACTAGATTTCTAACCGCATTTCTTTTCTCCGTATACACTTGTCTGTCTGCTTCTGTTTTAGTATTGAGCCATTTGAGGTACGCCTGTTTTTTGCTTTTAACTTCTTCTTCGATCTCATCATTCCACCAAATGTTTCTGCTGATGGGCTTCTTCTTTTCTAATGCCCCTAAAGCTTCATGTGATGCTTCATGTATAGCTAGCTTTATGTGTTCATACATTTCCTCGACATTGTTAGATGCGTTATGTGTTAGCTTTTGATCTAACCTTTGTTGGTATAAATATCTGATGCTTTCCTCTTTAAAATTTGCGATGTTGTATCTTTTTCTGTCTAGCTTTGTTAGTTCTTCCTTAGACACCTTTCCTTTTTTTTCTGGTGGTAGGTTAGAAGACTTATATGGAAAATATGGAAAATAGAATACTCCCTTTACTAGATAATGGTCTGACCCACATTCCGGCCCTCTATATGCTCTTACATCATTGACCTTGATTGATTTGTCTTGACTGGTAATGATATAATCAATAATAGATTTTAGTTGTCTAGTGTGCTGGATCCACGTGTATTTATGTATGTCTCTGTGTTTAAAAAATCCATTTTCGATCTTCAATGTATTCTGTGCACAGAAATCCGTCAGTCTATCCCCATTATTGTTGATATTTACTTCGCCGAATTGTCCGATTACTTTATCGTCTCTTCTACTCCCTATATGAGCATTAAAGTCTCCCATCAGAATGATCTCTCTATTGTCTCCTATGTTATCTAGCGCCATTTGAAGTTCTTCGAAAAATAGGTCTTTTAGTAGGACTGTTTCGTCTTCATTGGGAGCATAAATTCCAAAGATGGTTAGTCGTCTTCCTAGTATATTGATATTCACCTTGATGATCCTTTCATTGATTGCTTCAAAGTTAGTCAAAAGTTTTTTGTATTTCTTCTTAATTAACAGGGATACTCCTCTCTTAGCTCTATCTTCTTTCGGTACTCCACTAAAAAGGTGAATATACTCGTCTATTTCTTCAGTTCCAAATCCTTTCTTCTTTGTTTCTGTGAGGACTACAATATCCATATCCATTTTCTTGATCTCCGTTATTACTTCGGCTTGTTTCGTACGTATACCTTGTACGTTCCACGTTCCCATATTTATGGTTTTCTTCCATTAGACAGATTGCCTTACTGGGCTGCGGGATTCCGTCTATCCCGATGTGGTTCTTCCGCTCTCTTGACCATTGAGATCTAGGATCTTCGTCTGCTCTCGGGACCGTTGGCCGTTTTTCACCTGTAACCCTAGGCAAGGGGCCCTACAGGGTACTATCATCCGGAGCCAGCTGACCCCTGGTTTTTTAACGAGGTTGATACTCCTCCCCCTCCTCCTTTCTCATCCGGGCTTGGGACCGGCAACGGCGGAGTTTCTGGTCAAATTTGATGTTGATAATAATGTAACTAAAATCTACTCATATATATGAAATTAATTATTTTTTCACGGCTTACTATACACTAAAATGATATTTTTACGTTCTAGAGGTGAACATATTTTCACATTTAATGGAAAGAATGCATTCATTGCTCGATGGAAACGACTTACCACCAATATTAATTACAGTAATTTGCGTTGTGACAGTTCGTTTATAATTAAATTGAACTTAAAAGTTTTGAACTTCTTGAACTTCAACTATTTTTCAGCAGAACCCTTCAAATATATTAAATTTTCAATTGAAAGCGTTAACATTTCTCAATCAAATCCATCTATCAAAATCTGTTAATGTTTTAGTTCCACTTGTCAAAATTTGGACGAATGTGATTTAAAATTTAAGATATAAAGACTAAGATATAATTTAAGAATTATAAAGTTTGGAAAATGCTTCCCAGAATTAGATAGTTGTGGCATTTTTGTGGTTAAAAATTTGTGCAGATGTTCACAGCTGGTGTCAAAATGTTGTGTATAGTTTAAAATATTTTGACAGTTGTACTTAAATAATAATAAATAATGTTTAATTGTATCATATACTCATAATGTGGCCTTAATTATGGCCATCATAATTTGGCAATCATTGTATACGAAAATTAAAAAATGTCAAAAGGTGTTTATGAACCATAATTCGGTATTGAAAATTTGACAGATTATGCAAGGTTCCTGTAAATTTGACAAATTTTGGAGGTTATCATTTAATAAATATTGTAAATATTGATAGATTCACTCCAAATATTGAAAACTACGACCGACTTCAGAAAATTTATCAGATTTTGACAGTTGCAGTTATAAATTTTGCAGATTTTGACAGCTTCACGGCTGGTACTAAAAGATTGACAGTGTCAAGGAAATATGAAAAATTAAAAAATTTGAGCTATATATTTCACAAAATTTAACAGGTGGAGCTAATAAAAAACCCAGAATTTGACAATTATATTTAATAATTTTATAGTTTAAGAATTTCAATTGAAGATCTAATATATTTGATAAATTCTCGTGGTAGATATTTCAGATTTCGACAGTCGGGTTGAAAATTTTACAGATATCTGGTGCTACAAATTTGACAAAATTTTGATTGTTACAACTTAGGAGTACAGATTCTTGGCAGTTTTGACACTGGCTATTTCTACTTTCAGATCAAGTTTGATGATGACTTAAATGAGCCCATCGTTGATATATTTATGATCATTTTAATTTCGCAAAATTTTCAGTTTTTTCATGTTTTTTGCAGTTTTGATAAATTTTCAAATCGGGAACAATTTGGCCGATATTGCCATCATTTGGACAGTGCATAGAAGACCGGCAAACGTATATTTGAGAAGAATGTATCTTCTGTAATTGTGGACATGGGTGCAAGAGAAGTCGAAAAAAATGAGTTTCGAGAAAAACGCGTCGAAAGATTCAAAGCTTAATAAAAGTTGTAATATAGCAATAATTTCTATATTTTCTAATATTTTTCTATGAACAGTAGCTATATATTGTTTAACAGACTTATAAATAAGGGTACAAATATTCTAATAAACAAATTTGCTCAAATACCGCATAAATCGACTTACGTTGTTCTTGCACCCAGCTCCTCATTTATTGTTTTTTTTAACCAAATTTTTTTTTTTTAATTTTGATTATTTTACATTTTTTTGTTAGTTGACCAGTACCTTTGTAATGATAATATGTAACTAGTACGATAATAATGCGATAATTGACCTTAGAATTAGAAAACCTAGTGGATAAATAAAGGAGCACACTTTATCAACATCAAATACGATAAAATCATGCAAGTCAAATCAGAATTTTTCACTAAATTTATTACATGCAATAACTTTATTAAATTTTCAATAATAAAATGTACTTATCAAACGTATAATATCTAGAATTGCATGGATCATTGATATCAGACATCATTGAGCAATGATTTGCTCTATATATTGATTAAAAATGGTAAAAGTAAAACAGTGACTGCTGCGTAATGGAATTTGTAATTATAATTGCAGTAAGTCCCGTCATCACGGTTAATTATTCTGGAAATATTAACAGTAATTAATTTATTTTTTACAAGGCAATTACCCGGTATGAGTAAGCATGGAAATGTCGACGAATTCTACACAGATATTATTAAAAGTTATTAATAGGCGAGCGTATTCAAACATTTAGAGGTTAATGGGTTTGAATAACCTAATATTTCATTGCTGTGTATTTATTTATTACAAAGTATTATTTTAATTAATTTTGTGTAAGAAACTATTACCGTGTTTCAGAATTAATAATCCACAACAATTATGATTAATGAATATGAATGCTTTTGAGTGAATGGTTTTGAGTATTGACGCGTGTTTATTAATAAGTATGTATATTGAAATTTACTTTATTATTTTACCATTAGATGAAACTGAAACGAGTGAAATAAAAGTTAAAAGAGCCACAAAATCAAGACGTATTTTTCCAAATGGGAAGTTTTAATTGTACTAGTCCTCTTAAGGGTTTGCTTACCAACACAGATGTCCCGAGTTCCAATCTCGGTGAAGATGATGGTTTAATTTCAAATGTTAATATAAATCAATAGTGGCCTATGCATTGAAATTATCGTTATAATCCATTTAAACTCGTTGCAGCATGGAAACGTAAATCGAAGAATAATAAAATCCCGAATAAATATTTAACTGGAACAACAACATATACTTATTATAAAAACAATATTTCATTGTTAGTTACACAATTTAGAAAAAAAAAGTTGATGTTCTAAATGTTCTAATCTGAAGCAGCAGCAATCTACATTATCTAGAGAAAACGTTTCAATTATCTAAGCCAATAATATCAATACAACAACTTTGTAATTTGTTGATAGATAGATATATACTTTATTTTTTTAGCTACAATACAATGATACATGTATAAACTTGCGTGGATATAAGTATCAAAAAGTTTAAAATACCTGCATAAAAATGCATTAGGTTAGGTTAGGTTGTCACTTGATAATACCTGTCAATAGTTGAAACTCGATTCGTCATTATATAGCAATAAAATATGGGTAAAAACATAGTAATATAATATCTTATTATGAGTATCAATATTGGTCAAAACCATCTTGATGATTAAATAAATTATATTTAATAATAACGCAAAACACTATGTGTATTATCGTGCAATGCGACAACCAAAATTTATAGTTCGTTTCACGCGTGATTGCTTTTACTGTTTGTTATATAATGAGTACACAAAGTTGTGTAGGTACTGGAACCGTAATTACCGTGAAATAAAATCCTGTTATTAAAATTTCAGTTATGGCTGGCATTAAATCCTACAATACATCCCAACTATTTTATTTGCCAGTCGTTAAAAGTTTTACGAGAGAATAAATCAACAACAATTGGATTTTATTATTTAATAGTGTATTTGCTTAAAATAACTAAATAACTGCGAGGCTAAATTTAATAAGCTACTATCTGCATCAACACTCTATGAAATAATAATAAAATTGTTTATGGACTTATTTATAAACGATGACTCCATATTTTATAGTAATTGTCCTGCTGGTTATAATCACACAATCCCAAATATCTCATTTTGTGATTATTGAAAGTTTTTTATTTATTTAGTTGTAATTTAATTTTTTTCAATTTTATAGTTTTATTATTTCTTTTTTATTTAAAGTTGTAATTATTAGCTTCATCACAGTAAATATACTATATGTATAGAAGACATATTTGGAGAGAATTGTATAATTTTAATATTGCCCTTGGCGAGTAGTCGAAATGCAATACGCCACATAGGCCCGAAAAAGAAATATATATTTACAGACATATTTTTTTCAAATATTATCGTAATGAACTAACTTCAAAAGTCTTGCTTCCACTCTTATTACAGCATCTGCCAATAACAAATTACCTTTACTTCTCCGGTATTAATAACTAAAGCCCTCCAGGGGGAGCATCTTACTTGATAAGCCTCGGAACTAATCCAAAGAGTCTGCACGTGGACAATTTTCCACACTCATCCGGGGAAGCGTGAAAACATCCCGCAGCAGCACACGTGCGCCCCCTTTTCATCGAGTCATACGCAGAAATAAAACCGCCGTTCCGAATAAGTATAAATAAAAGTTTAATTAAAAATACAACCGGCCGAAATGCGAATAAAACTTTTTCGAAGAAATAATTTGTGCGTATATCCATGTACGGCGTCTCCCGGGGACCATAAAATATTTAAAATGTGTACATATTTTCAAACTCCCGCCTCGGCAGGGGCACTTTTATTTAATTCGGCCTGATGTACATTACGGCCATTAAATGGATATATTTAAAGCGCTTAAAATAAAATTGCATTTATTACGTTTAACAACTTTATATTAATATGCAATTATTCTGTCTGCGAGTGATGCAGATGCGGGGGCAGTTTATATTTAAAATTACAAACTGCGTACTGCGGACTCGTTTTCATGCAGTTAATTTATTGTTTTGCAAACAAACGCTTCATTTTAGAGAGCAGCGGTTTATATTTATCACCGAAATTATTTTGTTTATAAATATAATGCTTGCTGCAAGTTATGTATCATCAAACAATTATAAATTGGAAAGTACAAATTTTGTGCAATTTTCTGCCAAGTTGAGCGACCTATTTATTAAAAAATAAAATAATATATAGGCAAAATCGGACATTCAGTAACAATCAAAGGTTATTAAGTAGTTTATTTATTGTGAACTAGTAACTAATGGCATTGAAATAATATAATATACGTGCAAAATCGGGCATTCAGTAACAATCAAATCTTATTAAGAAGTTTATTTATTGTGAAGCAGTAACAAATAGCAGTGACTTTTTATTGATTTTTTTAAAACTTTAGTAGCGGTACCAATATAATTAGCAGGTGATGAAAATGTGAAACTCATATTGATATCTGTTATCAATTTATAAAGACAGCGTCAAAAATAAGTATTCAATGCGAAGGCAGGGGTGAAATGCATGTACCCCAAAATCTGCTCCCTTAAAGTGAAAAATTGCTCTGGGAAAAGTTTGTGTCATTGGAGGATAAAATGGAAAATAGTGACTTATCTATGTAGATCAAACAAGCTATCAGAGATAGCTGAGCTAGAGACTGGATGTCCTAGAGGTAAAAAAATTCACTTTCAATTTCATTTTTTCAATTTTAAACAACAAAAATGGTTATTAATAAAAAACTTTTTACGTCGAAACGCCGAAATCATCAATATTAAAAGGTAAGAACCAAGAAAAAACCTAATTAACTGTAAATTAAACTCAAAGTATTAATCGGAGGAAATCCAGAGTATTCAATCCATAACACATTTAAATTTCTTAGATAGTGTTTCCCAATATACAACCTTCTAAATTCTTAAATGTTAACCTCCATTACAAATAATTACAACAAAACCATTTCATTAAAAAATTGTTCAAGATTTCTTTGGCAAAATTAACGTACAATATAATATAACAATCTTTATTGGGCTATCGATCAATATAATAATTTCATGGTTTTATCAAAACATTTTTCTGAATTTCAAGGTTGAAAACCATATATTAAAAAAAATGTCTGTAAACCAAATGTTCAAAAGCAGTATAGCTTAATGATTTAAATGTTTAAATCAGTAAATGTTGGTAAAGTTTAATGATCATAAGGTTGAAATCCATATATCTTTTTTAGATAATTTTTGAAAGTTATGTTAACGTTCCCAAGGTTCAAAACCAGAATAGTCTTTATGATTCCTTGGTGTAATACAGCAAATATTTGTACATTTTAATGACTTAAATGATTAATTAAGCTAATGTTAAATGTCTAATACACCATTTTTTTTATAAATTTCAATAACTCTAAAGTTGAAACCAATATATTTTAGAAATTTTCTTAGAGCTCAAGGTTTAAACTAGAGAATTATATGTAGTTTTTATGATTCCATAATTAAATACAGCAAATATTTGTACAATTTATTGATCTTATAGTATATTTTTTGTATATTTTATTGATTTTATAGTCTAAACAATATATGTTTAATAAGTTAATAATAAGAATGACTGTTCTAAGCTTCATAAGTACAACTTATTGGTTTGAAATTATTAATAATGCTTGAAATGTTCAAAGATTTTAACATTTAGAACACACCTCATATTGATAAATTTCAATGACTAAGGTTGAATACAACGTATGTAATTTGAAAAGAAATCCCACTTCAAGATTTAAAACTAGAGTTCTGTATAGTTTTTATGATTCCATGGTTTAATATAGCAAATATTTTAATGCATTTATAGTTTAATAAAAGATATGTTACTAGATATCAATTACTCTACGGTTTTTTTTTTTTGTAGGGTCTTGGAGTCCCGCCTCCAAGCCATAGGGCTTGGCTGCGAGCTCCCAACCCTGGCATAAGGTACGAGCCTCTACGGTAACCTCTACGGTTAAGAAGCATAAATACTTAATTTTAAAAAAATGAACTAGTTCAAGGTTCATAGGTCAAGATTCAAATAGAATTAAATCAAGTCGTGGTTTTATTAAAACAATCTTTGTAAAGATCTTTATAATTGACGATTTCTTCGAACCATTCCTGCCAATGGTACCATTCCTGCCAATTTTTTTTTATTTGTCTTTATTTACATCAAAAGTAAAAAACAGCTTGTTAGCTTTGATTTGTCATGTTTCACTAAGTGGTAATCATAATACATTTCATTTAACTTTATTTACATATTGGATTAGGATTATATTATGGCTCATATTACTTTACACTAACATGATTAATCGGCGTTATAATCCTTATTGCCCATACACAGTAGTTAAAAAAACTGCATTTGTCACTAATTCGCTATGATTTAGGTCAAATTAATAATTTATTTGTTTTATTTTAGAAATCTTGATTAAATTAAATTACAATGATTAAAGGTTTTTTCATAGATTTATCAAGAATTTTAAAATTTTCGACAATTTTTTAATATGTGGAAAAGTACAGTTTGTACAGTTGTCACTGACCAAGAATATGTAAACATATTTGATAGTTTGCAAATATTTGGTAAAGTACCTACATTGTTAGTGGAATATGGTCTGAACTTTTCATTTTCTTTGTAAATAGAAATAAACAGCATAATGTAAATATTTCATAGAAAAATACGTCATTTTTTGATGAAATGATATCAAATTATTAGGTGACATTTTTATAACGTACATTTTTGATGAAATAATAACATATTTGAATAATTATTTCTTTTATCATACATTCTAGTAAAGATCGTCATTGCATTTTTGATGAAAGATAAAATATTTGAAATATTAGTTTTATGGTTAATATTATGGTAAATTTCCCCCGAAATGTTTAATCATTTATTAAACATTTTCATATATTTTAAACTTATTGTTAACTTACTTATTGTTTGAATTTCCACAAATGCATGTCAAATTCTGAATAAATTTTAATTGACTTACTTTTTGTCGAGTTTTCAATGATTTGTCAAGAATCTGTTATAAATGTTTTGATATTTTCAAAATAATGCAAAACCGAATGGATTTATGTGTAATATCAAATTAATTTCCAAGGATTTGCTACAGAATATTCATACTGCCCAAAATATTGCAAAAGTTTTCTAAATAAATTTCCATAGTTTTTATGGTATTTTTATTGGTTTATCAATAATTTGTAATAAACACTGTTACACAATATTGTCAATCACCAAATTTTTAGAATATTATTGTTTTATGAAATGTAATGTTTTATGGTTGTTATTATTGATTTATCAAAAATTTGCTTATGTGTTCACTGCCTAAATTTTGGGAAAATTTATTATTCATGTATTACTGTCAAAAGTTACAATATTTATTGTAAAACATAAAAAAAATATTATAGTTATTATCAATATGTCAGTTCGTTCAGCAAATGGTTGCATATTGCAATGCTTTTAAAGTTTAATATTCAAAATTTTCATAACTATCGTTGGGGCTTATGACGTCTTAGAAGATGGAGCACAAGTTGTTGATTTTATGATTTTAATGGAGAAAAGAACCATCCAAAATACACAAGGCGACGAGTCCCACAAGGATCTATATTGGGGCCGATCCTATGTATCATATACATAAACGACCTGCCGGACAATCTTAAATGACATACATTCATGTTCGCAGACGACACAACTTTACTGGTACCGACAAAAATATTGAGGCGCACAACAAAAGGTAAGTACTGCCAGTGGTAATGCATCTGAATGGTTCAATGCGAATGAGCTATGCCTTAATACATTCAAAACAAATGTGCTCTTTTTTACCTCCAATGGGCTGCAACAAGTATCCAAGGATTCGCCAAAATTCCTTGGAATACGATTAGAGAGTCGATAGACATGGAAACCACACGTAGAAAATCTGTGTATGAAATTATTATGAAGTATCTGCGCAATCAGAAGAATGAAGGACATTGTAAACATCCAGGCAGCTATAACCACCTACTATGCTATCTTCTATAGTCGGATGTCTTATAGAATTGAAGCTTGGGGGCTTTCAGCTCATGCATTCCAAGTATTTATTTGCAAAAAAGCTATACATGCGATAATGGCCTCATCACATCTGACGTTTTGTCGACAGCTATTTAAGCAAGAAGGTATACTGATAATGGCATCAGTCTATATTCTGCAATATGCCATACGAACGTGAAAAACTAGGTACAATCTAGGAGTACTGGGCATGAATATGGTACGAGGTCGAAACACCATCTATACCTTTTCAAGTTCACATTGAGACCAATAAAGTTCAAATTGAGACCAATCAAGTTCAAATTGAGACCAATCAAGTTCAAATTGAGACCAATCAATTTCAAATTGAGACTAAACAAAATAAAGTTGACACCAAACAATATCAAGTTGAGAGTAAACAATTAAATTTTATTATGACAACTTGATATTGTATAGTGTCAACTTGATTTTGTTTAGTCTCAATTTGAAATTGATTGGCCTCAATTTGAAATTGATTGGTATCAATTTGACCTAGATTGGCCTCAATTTGAAATTGATTGGTATCAATTTGAACTTGATTGGTCTCAATTTGAACATGAAAAGGTATAGTCATCCCATCAAATAGACTTCAGCTGACACATCCAACATCGGTGGGGATAAAAATACTTAATCATCTTCCAGTGCAATGGCAGCACCAGAAAATCCACAGTTTCAAAAAGCAACTTAACGGACACTGAAAACAGCAAACTTTCTATTACGTACAGGGTTTTTTTCTCCATAAAATGTTATGTTTTCCTTATTTATGTTCCATATGTTGTTTTGACCTCACATGTAATCCATGTTCAATAAATGAAGTTTGAAGTTTGAAGTTATCTCAGGTTGAAAACGATATATTTTGGAAGTTTTTCCCGACTTAATATTTGTACAGCTTCTGTTTTCAATTTACTTAAGATAATAATGTTGAGAAGCGCATATCTACTCAATTTTCTGGAGTTCAAAAGTTGTGATTGGTGTATTTTTTTATATTTTTATTGTTTAATACCATAATCACCATATTAATTTAGTATATATATAAACAATCTTTATTAGGCTATCGACTAATTTAGTAATATATCGATAATAAATGTTTGTAAATCTTACTGATTTTAAGGTTTACTACCTAATATGTTTATACATTTGAATAGTTGTAAACGTAGAAGTATTTCTTTATATTCTAATGTAACGGTTGTAAATATTAAAGATTTTTTGTGTCCTCAATCTGTGTAAACACGAATCTGTAATAGCAAGAATAATTCTGCATGTACGTATCTAATTAACAGTAATGTTTTTCTCGGAATGCTATTTTCCGCACAGTGAAAGTTTGAGCATTAATTTTATGAGCGCATCTGGATTGTTTTAATCGGCCAACTAGACACAATCGTCTCGTTCCAAGAATCAGCCATTGGACATCGAACTTTATCCAAGTGCGATCGAACAAGATGAGCAATGAACCCATTCGGCCACCCGCCGAGCTTCACATCAGAGGATTCCAATAAAATAATTACATTTGCACCGCGGTTGATTAAAATCAACGTCAGCGGCAATAAGTTGCGATAAAACAGACGGAGGAATGTAAAACGAGGCAAAGAAACAGTAAACGCACTCAACACTCCGCCAGGTGTGACTGTTATATAAATATTTGACAATTACAATCAATTGCAAATCAAACGCATTAACGGAATTAATTGCTGTGCGCGCGAGTTCAACGGGCTGGGCGCGTTACTTTTGAGCGCACTTAACGCGCGGCCGTGCGATAATTGCGAGTTATGATAAATCTCGATAATCCCGCGTAATTAATACGCGAGATTATGTTTAGGCGTGTTGAATTTACATCTAAGACTGCGCGCTGAATATTAATCCCAGAGTGAAAACTCCCGGCTAATTAAGCCAAAAAGTGCCCATACACACGCACGTAGAATGTACGCCGAACTGAAAGCGTCCCAATTTGTCAAGGAGGAAGCGCTTTGGCAAAAAAGCTCCCCGGCATGGGATTCGCTCGGCGAGCATTGTGCATAATTAAAATTGCCCCGAGAGCAATGAGGTAAGCGTATGCAAATAGATTTGACTTAAAACCGCGCGGCTTTATTAATAAAATATATGTCGGGTTAATAAATCCCGTGCATTCTGCATCACGTAATTATAGAATGAAGTTAGGAATGCAACGTGCTTTTGAAAAAGCTAGCAGGCTGCATAAAGCACGTATTTCATGCCGGCCTGAAAGTAGTGGCAGGCGGCTGGTTTATTTATCTAGGCGATGTCTTGCGTCTATCTGGCAAACAATTGTTTTGATTTACGTGATCGGAGATTAGATACAATGCTATCTTCACTTGATCTTTATGGCTACAGTCCAGATCAATACGGCATTGCCCGATTGGGTGTGTTCCTCTATGTGTGTGTGTTTATTGTAAATTCAGATTGGACTTTCAATGAAGCCACAAACATCGTTATTATTTATTCCTTCCCCTCCCTGCTTTATCGGCGCCGCAGCGACCAGGCCCAGATGGCCGCGTTCCGCAATAAAATAGGTGCAAATACGATGCCATACTTAATGGCGAGCCAGGGAACGGTCCGCAAACGGTTTCCACTCCGCGGAAGTATTTTTTTTAATCCGGTCAATTTATGGTATATCTGCTGTATTGTGTTTCGCAAAAATATACAAACCAGATGTTGTTTTTGCTGCTTCGTCAAACACCAGTATATTCTCCTTATAAGCATTCTGCATTACCATATTTATCGTGACATCTCCGTTCAAAGAACGCTAGCAGGGAAATAAAACACAACAGCAATAAAAAATACTGCTAAAGTTACACCAGGTAATAAATTAACTTGTTATGTTGAATAATTAACAGCCTTGTCTATACAACAAATGTGCCAACAAATGAGTAATAAACACTTCAAATAGCAAAACAGAAACAAAGGAAAGACCGCAGAAAAGAACTGCAAACTGAAATACAAAGAGTCTCACTGCATTTGTGCACATCTACTAAATCCTACTACTATCTTACTAAATATTTTTTTTTTAGTTTCATTTCGATTAAGCCCAATACTTTCGTAGCAATGTTCAAAAATGTTTGGTATCAATCGAATCGAAAACTCTTGAATTCTAAATATGTCATTTATAAAAATAATGTTAATCAATTTTATTTTCTTTAAACCTCATTTCAATACTACACGGTCATTTCATATTACTACGTAGTTACGAAGGATCACCCTAAAAACAATATCAGTTATAAAACTTTTTTCAAATATTTGTTTTATATCAAGATCAAAATGAATGTTTCAAATAAGTCAGAAGTTTTTAATAATTTCGAAAACGTTAGAACAGATACTAGATGATACAGATACTAGATACTTAGAAACGTTAGAACAGCACTCATGTGTTACATAAAAATGAATATATTTCTCAAATTGAAATATATTGTTACACGTGAATCATGAATTATTTAATGATAATAATTATGAAGATTACATCGACGAATATGTTATTAGCTCCCTTGGTCTAGATAATAACTGTTAATTCCCTGTGAAGTCTAATAATTACAAGCAATGAAACTGCCAATATTGAAAAAAACGCAATTTTTCAAAAATCTCTGTGTATGTACAAATTCTATAAAATTATGCAAAACGAGGATAATTAAATCATCTATTAACTCCCAAATGAGATGGAACAGTTGGAATAGATATAACACTGGTAAACACATTTTCATAGAAGGCAAGATTGAAGGAAAACGAGGAATATCAAGAAGATGTCGTGGCTGAGAAACATAAGGCAATGGACTGGACTAAATCCTATCGGTAGTTTGGTTCATACCCTCAGAAACCGTCAAGAAAAGCGCTACATTGTCGCAAACATCCATTAATGGATAAATGCAACAAAAGAAGAAGATACACGTTTTTTGTCCCTTAAACGTAAAGAGCCGATTCCGATAGACAATTTTGCGCTTATCTCAGAAACGTCAAAAATATTTATCTAGCACTTCACGTTTATGTGAAACTTCAATTTTTGTAAAAAGTCTACCTAAATTTTTTTCTGGATGCAGACCGATTCTGATTATTTTTTATGGCAATGCTGCATAATGGCAATGCTGCAAATTTCAGTTTGACAGTTACCAGTATCACTTTTCTAACTATTTTGTTTGTTTTTGCAAGTAAATAGTGGAAAAACTACGTAAATTTAAAAAAAATGACCTGCAACACTTTTTTTTTGTATTTCGTACATATGTATAGTAAATACTTTCCGAAATATGCACTTAAATTGAAAAGACAACACAATCGTCAAAATTTGTCGACCAGTGTAATCTCCTTGTGTTTATCAAAAATCCTATAAAATTTTATAGCAAAATAACGAAAAGGAAAGGGATTAATGAAAGGGATGATAGGATGTGATACTCCCGGTTCAGGTTACTCAATTTAAAATAATTTTCTATGTTTTATACCACTTGATTTCTATTGTCAAAGTAATAGTAATCACATTATAAAAGTGTTGTAACAGCTTTGAATGAGATTGGTGCTTCTCATATGTGAAATGAAGCCCAATATAAAAAAAAAGTTCGATTTAAAAAAGTGTTGGGACTAATTCTTCTAGCAGCTGTGCCATTTTGGCAACGAGATGCCAATTTATTAAATAGTGAATGTCGTGCTGATTTCAGAAACGTAAAAACATTATTTTTAGCACTCCAGGTTTTTGTGATATTTCAATTTTTGCAAAATGTGTAACTTTTTTTTTCGGGATCCCATTCCGAAGACCCTTTCCGATGATTTTTTGTAGATATTTTGTTGAATAGGGGATTGGAACTTCAGTGTGACAGTTACAGGTATCACTTTTCTAACCTCTATTTAACTGAAAACATGTTTTTGTAAGTAAATAGTGAAAAGACTATGTAAAAGATCTAAAAAAAAAATTATCTCCAATACATTTTTTTGCGTTTCATACAAATTCATAGGAAATACTTTCAGAAAAATGCATTTAAATTGAAAGAACAACACATTTGTCAAAATTTGTCGGCCAGTGTTATTAAATAATTTACAAGAATAAATTCTAGAAAGAAGGCAACGTAACCATTCTTCCCTTATTTGCAAAATCCACAAGACATTTCAGAAAGTCTTTCTTTATTCTGAAATTATCCTCATCATGCGTTAGCATGGGTATTCCACTCATGATGATGATAAGGAAGTACTGCAATGACAAATATTCTCAATTCTTCAGACTAACTAAAACGGGAATTGGTACCTACTACTTGCTGGTGTGCTTGTTTTTATAATGCTTTACCCAAAGGTGTTTAAGGCTTGCCTTTTAGGGATTTAAAAGTTTTTATTAAACAGTACCTTACCACAAAAGCCTTCTTCACTTTCGAGGACCATTTTAATAACTGATATTTGGAAGTTTTTAACACTTCCCCCAATAATTACATCATGTTAAACTCTATTACATTTTATTATACAGGGTGAGTAAACAAATTCGAGAAAGAAGACAACCTAACGTAACCATGTTTACCTTATTTGCAAAATCTACAAAACATTTCAGAAAATCCTTCTTTATTCTGGACTCATCCTCATCATGAGTTAGCGTGGGCGTTCCAATCATGATGATGATGACTAGGAAGTACTGCAATAACAAATATTCTCAATTCTTCAGACTAAGTTAAACCAGAATTTGTACCTACAACTTGCTGGTGTGCTCGTTTTTATAATGCTTTACACGAAAAGGTTTAAGGCTTACCTTTTAGGGATTTCAAAGTTTTTATTAAACAGTACCTTACCACAAAAGCCTTCTTCACTTTCGAGGACCTTTTTTATAACTGACAGTTGAAAGTCTTTAACACTTCCCCCAATAATTACATAATGTTTAACTGTATTACGTTTTATTAAATAGGGTGAGTAAAAAATAAGGAGAATAACTACATCTCTGGAGCCTTTATTATTATTTTCAGAAAAATAAATTTTGAACAAAAGTTTAATAGATAGATATTTTCCACAATTTTACAGTTTAAATTTTTTTAACGCGCTACTTTTTGAAAATGACGTCATCGATACTTTTTTAAATGGTAACCTATTTTTTCCTATAAACACATTTGATAGCATTTGGTTTTCTCTTTACGAATTTCTAAAAATACCATGAGTTTAATGCCTGATGACAAAAATGTGAGAAATGAAAGACAGCTTTGGAAAACAAATGATACAAGTTATTGATTACAAAATATCTTTTTCATTTAAGATCACTCTATTGAGAGTTAAAATTAAATTCAGAACTTAAAATGATGTTTCTACACCATAAACTACATCCTAGGGAACATAAATTAGCATTTTTTTTCTCGAAATTTTCGTTCACTACAAATAATCTCAAGAAGTGGCAGATATACTTATTATAGCAATTTTACTTTTAATTTTGAAAACAATTTTGAAAGTTGCGATTTATCCATCCAATCTTGGATTGAACTATAGTTTAAAAAAAAATGTCTGAAAATAGAAACCACATGTCGTATCGGATTTTTCTGTTTTAATTTGGTTCAATAAAATTTCTAATTCTCAATTTCTTCAAATGAAATCAACTTGAGAATTATATATAGGCTTAGACCTTAGTTCAATGACTGGTGAAAATTTCTAATTCATCAATTTCTTGAAATGAAATCAACTTAAGAATTATTTATAGGCTTAGTACTTAGGTCAAGGACTGGTTTTATATTTTACAAAAACTAGGATTTTTAAAATTAAAAGCAGTCTTACATTTTTCATAAGAAAATTTTGTATAATTAATTTTGTATAATTTGTCTGGGTACTCATTCTGCATTTACTTCACTATAGTAGAAATATATGTTTTTCCGATCTTAACAAATTCGTCCAATAAGTACTCTCATTTTCTTTTATTAGAAATAAGATTCGTTCTCTGCCGATAAACCAGAGGGTTTCTCAAATTCAAATATGTTCAATAGTCCCAGGCCCAGGATCAAACATTTCATCATCAAATTTAGTATGAAAAATATATGCACGGTGTGAAAACAGTCTGGAATACATTCATTATTTCGAAAATTAACATTTCAAAAATGCACTATTGGTGTAAATCTATAATCATGTCTTCATTTGTTTTTGAGTTATGACGTCGTCGACTTTTTTTTAATAGCAACCATAACATTTTCATTTCAATTTCATTTAATACATATTTTTTTATGTATAGCGGTATACATTTTGTATAATTTACATAAGAAACGTTTCGCCCAAAAAACAATTTTTGAAAAAGGAAATAGAATTTCTAAATTATTTGAAATTTCCGAAATAATTAATGTATTCCATTATATTAACTCTGTATATACTATTGTACTGTACGTTTATTGTCCTTAAAGATAGCTTACAATAGAAAGTATAGTTGAAGTTGTTACTAACTGTGACCAATGTAATTCGATTAACATTCATTATTGTGCAACCTCATATCATTATTATTCTTTGAGAAATTATCTAATTTATTCATTGCAACGCAGTGTAAAATATGTTAACTTTACTGAACGTTATTTGCCTTTCCGTGACTACTGTAACTTTGGATGTGAATCCAAAGATTCACATATTACTATAACAATGTTATTACAAAATCCCATCCCTCATTCGGATTATTTTCTTCCTACCTTTCTAGAGAGCACACATTTTGCAACGGCAATTACTTACAGTCAACGACGAAGAACTTCGCAGACTATTGAGCAAGGGAACTTGTAATTCCCAGTGTACCCGAGTGACTAATTTCCCTGCACAACACCGAACGCTTTTCTTGCACGCCCGAACCCGAATGCCTGGAATTCTTGACCTACGAAAAGTGTGCAATTACCTACCGCCGTGCAAATATTTTAATTAAGTTTTTCAGTATTTGCACGCTTCCAGCAACGTAATATTTGTTATTAAATTTTATTTATTTTTCCATCTACTCTCTGCAAGATTATATTTTCAGAGAATTGGTAATTGAAATTGATTACTTATTAAAATTATTATTAATCATCAGATTGGTTTCGACCTTTACTATGTGGTGATCCATATTAAAAAACAGAGAAATAACTTGCTATGTCTCTGTTTTTTTTAAAATTATTATTCTTATAAAAATGACATTGAATTGGCGAAATAAAAAAATATATAGATTTTGATGTCGTTCATATGAATATAAGTCAAATAAAGAAATGCAACAGAAATAATCTCGAGCCAAAGCAATATTTGTAATTTTATTGTTTTTAATATATAGTTACTAAATTCTTGTGACATACATTTGAGTCAAATCATTGAAAAAATATCAAAACGGTAAAAATGGAGTGAAAATTCAGCTAAATATTGAGTGAAACTTTACACGAGTGAAAAATTGAGTGAATATTCATACTTTAACTTGGCTCGACAAATATCTAATTTAACTAGACTCGTTAGCATATGCATTTGGATTTATTGATCTATATTTTGAAAACAAATTGTACTGTACTGTATTTCTTTACATTACTAGTGTCGTGGATATGATTTTTTTCCATCATTTGGTAAAAATAATTTTATGCTACTTTATATTAGTAGTGTCCTGGATATGATTTTTTTCCAACATTTGGTAAAAAAAAATTGGTTGTAGCTTAAATTTACTATGTATTTAATGTAATTAATTTGAGGACAAAATATTCTCTCAATAATCAAACATAGGTAAATCAGTGTTCTGTAATTATTTCAATAAATAATTGAATGTATTTTAGGGATTGGTGTTAATATCAATCTAGAGCAAAGCTCAGAGCTAAATCGTACATGGAACAAACGTGCACGTAATGTACCGTGGATGTTAATTGATGTTTACGTGCGGCATGCATATTTAACCGATATAGCTCCTTTAATCGGAAACGGGGCGCGACATCCCCAACGAAGATTGGATACAGACGCAATGCATGGATTCCAGGTTCGGTGTGTAGTTTCCGAATTAAGGGAAACATAACACAACCTAGTAATTAAACATCATTACTGTTGCCACACGGAATGTAGTAATTATGCAACGTTTGCCGAGCTCCACGAAACGCAATGTTAAATATAACGAAAGTTTCACATTAGTTCACAATATAAATTATATGATAAATAACAAGAAAACTTATTTTCACGGAGAAATAATATAAATTAAAACAAACATTCAGAGAAAATGGAACTGTGACTGAGATAATATCGAAATTATTACGTGGAGTAATTTATCACAATGTACTGATAAAATTGTTAATTATGATTATGCATGAAATCACAATTGTTGCTAAAATTACGTACAAAAACTCAGCCTGCCCCATATTAAGCAAAATTTGATGAAATGCGAAAATGATGTAAGTACAAAATATTGTATACTTCAAGGCAAATTCCTGCCACTGCCAATTCCTCGTAGCAATTTCTCTATTCTTCCAAGAATCCAAACAAGTGTAAACTGACGAAGATCTGAGGGCAAAAATATATACCAATGCCAAATGGGTTTCGGCCTATAAAACCCAAAAAAGTTGAATTTCTTTGCAAGGCCATAAATATTAATTTTGTGAAAATGAAAATATAAATAATCCTGAAAACAATGACATATTTTGTAATTAAATTGTATGAGGAAGTGGTTACTTCTTGGTGAAACATTTTGATTAGGCTAATAAAGAAAAAACTTGGCTAACTTTCACAAGTTTTATAGAATTGCTCTACAAATGTTTCGGCACTGCTGCCATTCTCAAGAGAGATAAACTGAATACAAATTCATATTGTGTAACTTAAATACTAAACGCTCATAATTGATAATGGTGGTGGGATTGCTCGTTCATTAATTACACGGCTTTCCAGGATGCCGTTAAATATTGGCACACCTGGTTGTTAACGATTTTCTCCGTAGCTTTCTTGGTCTCGAGGATTTCCAATAGATATAATCTTCTTCCTTTGTTGCCGTTATGGAGCAGCGATAATCCTTGCTTATGTACATAATTGTTATATTTGATACAATGGTCAGCAATCCCAGTGGACGCTTTATTGTCTAAAACTGTTTTTTGGTGTCCTTTAAGTCTGATATTCACATTCCTCCCAGTTTGACCTATATAAAAGCGTCACATTCTGAACACTCTAACTTGTAAATGCCACTTTGCTATCCCTCAGTTTTTTTGTCCTTGGTGTTACTCAGAATATTGCTTAGATTAGATTGATCACACACTGAATACCAAATTTATGCAACTTATTTTTAATATTCACACGTAGTATATTTACATAATTTATACCATAAAACTAATATTGACACTAATATTATAAATCGATTTAAATATATATCCCCTATTATACAGGGTGTATCAACCAAATGGAATAAATTCAATAATAAATAAATGGGGGCGTGTTCGAAAAAACGCTCGGACACGTCGATTGTTATTTTTAGTTGCGCATTTTTTTCAACAAAAACTTTTTATACAGGGTGTGTCATGTGACCGTGGCCAATACCAACTTTCTTATTTTAAATGCAACACCTGGTATATTATTCAATTTTTGGATTCTTCAGAAAATTCTAGACATATTTCATGTACATGTCCTATACCTATCTTCAACTGTTTCGGAAATATTAAGGGCGCTACTAAAAATAACAATCGACGTGTCCAAGCGTTTTTTCGAACACGCCCCCATTTATTTATTATCGAATTTATTCCATTTGGCTGATACACAGTGTATAATCCTTTCTATAAAAAAATACTATAGAAGAAATATGACCAGTTTTCTTCTAGTTTATTAATATTCGTAACATCATACAATCATTTCTTGCACATGTTTGTTGTGTGTTTTTTGATTAATTATCTTGTTTGATTATTTTCACCTCTTCATTATAATTTATCGTGGACATGGGAACATTTAACAGTCTATTAATAAAACTGTGGAAAGCTGACCTTTCACATGAAATTGATTGGTAAGAGGTGACTGGAATTATTGTATCCGTATATGTATTTTTTCTAAAGATTTTTAGGTCTAGTTTATCGTCTATTTTTGATATTGTTAGGTCCAAAAAGTTGAGTGAGTTATTGGTCTCTATTTCCATACTGAATTTAATGTTATTATTAATAGAATTTGGAACTGAGAACAATTGTTTAAGTTGTCTCTCTTTGCCAGCCCAAATAACCATAATGTTGTCTACATATCTGCTCCAAAATTTTGCTTGGTTGGATTTATTTTTATTTTCGAAGACTAATTTTTCGAAATGTGCCATTTAAATTTCTAACAACAGTGGGGATAGAGAGGAACCCATTGGCATTTAACAGTCTATGAATGAAACTGTGGAAAGCTGACATTTTATATGAAATTGATTGGTAAGAGCTGGCTGGAATTATTATGTCCGTCTAAGTCTTTTTCCTAAAGATTTTTAGGTCTAGTTTATTGTCTATTTTTGATATTGTTAGGTCCAAAAAGTTAAGTGAGTTATTGGTCTCCATTTCCATTGTAAATTTAATGTTATTATTAATAGAATTTAGAAATGAGATAAATTGTTTAAGTTGTCTCTCTGTGCCAGCCCAAATAACCATAATGTCGTCTACATATCTGGTCAAAATTTTACTTGGTTGGATTTTTTTTTATTTTCGAAGACTAATTTTTCGAAATGTGCCATATAAATTTCTGACAACAGTGGGGATAGAGGGGAACTCATTGCCGGACCATATGTTTAAATATAAATTTTGTTTTGGAATTTAAAATAATTTTGTTGAATGCAAATAGAAAGTAAATTATGTAGTTCAATTCTCTCTTTTTCGTTTAGGTTACTAAGTTTAATTTTGTCTTTAAAAATGAGATTTAATTCTAGTAGGGGGATTGAGGTAAATAGACTTGAAACATCAAAGGAAATTAATTTACTATTTGACAGGATCGTTAAATTCTTAATATTATTAGCTAATTGAATTGAATTTTTCACTGCATATTTAGATTCGAACCCAATCCATTTCGGTAATATTTTTTTTAATAATTTACAAAGTTTATAAGAAGGTCCATTGATATATGACACTACAGGTCTAATTGGGGTATTTTCTTTATGTAGTTTTGGTATGGAATGAAATGAAGTTTCAAGTTTATATTAACCGAAGAAAAATTTAAAATAAATAAATTTGAAACTAAGTAAATTTTAATGTTATTGTCTATATTTTTGTTATGTGCTAACTTTCAATTGACCAGCATTATACTATGTTTCTGAATAAATCAAGTATAATATTTTCTGAACTGATTTCAATTTTTACATTGTTATCGTCGAAATTCTACTTAAAAGTTACTTAAAAGTTAATAATTTTATTCACCATGTATTTCATAATCGAATTTCACTGCATATTTAGATTCGAACCCAATCCATTTCGGTAACATCTTATTTAATAGTTTGCAACGTTTATAAGAAGGTGCATTGATGTATAGTACCAGTAGTACTAGTACTAGTACCAGTAGTACGCTACTGGTCTAATTGGGGTATTTTCTATATGTAGTTTTGGTAGACCATATATCTCTGGGGCTTTAGGGTTCCTAATTTTCAAGTGGTAGATATCGTGGGGGTTTAATAACTCTGGATTCTTGAACAGCTTTAATTACGTTATTTTGGTATTTATTGATTGGGTCCATTTTGGCTTCTTTAAAATTATTGATTGAAATGACGTCCATAGTTTTTCCAATATACTCGCTTTCATTCATTACTGTGATTATATTCCATTTGTCCGCTTTGCTTAAAATTAATTGGTTATTTCTTAGTTTAGTTCTAATATCCTTAATTATGTTGGTATCTTAGCTACCATTCTGAGTGTTGTCTGAGATTAAATGATCTTTGATTAACTTAGCACACTCATAGATAAGAGCAATTCTATTAAACTTGTGAAACTTTACCAAGTGTTTTCTTTATTAACCTAATATATTTTGTTTTGCTTAGTTAAAAACTATAGAAAAATTTTACGTATTAAAAACTAAATTTTACGTTCACATCAATTGCACATACAGTTGGACTTAAACTTAGTATGTACTTTGTTATAAGCACATTTTAGCCAATCATGAATGTAGTTTTTCAAAGTATCGATAGCTAATTAGCTATAAAGTGATTTTAACAGCGCTGTTAGCTAACATTACTGTTGGAATAGTTAAAGATAAGGGCTATAAATATAATGATTTATATGTACAGCCAGTTGTCGTATTAATGTCTATGAAGCTTAAAATGCTACATAGTTTATTTCATCGTACGGTAAAAGACGTTAACTGGCATTTCGTGTGGAATAACGTCCTGGTAATAACACGTAAATGCATAAAATAAGGACTTTTGACGGTGCAAACGTCCCTAAATATAAATAAATTTTTGCAAAAACGTATGTTAATTTTTAAAAGCAGAAATTACAGGGGTAAAGAGGGAAAGCCGCGGTGGCTGTGACAATGGCACATGCATCATATTTAAGTTTGCCTGGGAATTTTCGCCTCCCATTAAAATAAACGTCAGGGAATGTGAGAAAGGTGGAAAAAATAAATAAAATTTAGGACACTTGTAAAAAATTTAGCGCCACTCCCAGGGCGTAACGCGCCCCCAAAACTACATCATCCGATAAACGTTACCCGGAATTTATGGCGTCTAATAAAATCGTTGTAAATAATAATTTATTGTAACGATCGGCCCTAAGCGGTTCCCGGGTTTTAGCATAAACGTGGAATCATAATGAGTAATTCACGTCGATTAAATACGCGTTATTATTTATGGACAGGATGCCAATTGGTTGCTTTGATATGCCATTAACCCATTTACTTCGGCTGTAATTTATAGGTTGTCGCGGTGGCGGTTTTTGTAATGCCCCCTACGAAAGGGATCATCAGAAGGAAACACGTAATATATAAATTTATAAGATCCGTATCTAACGAGGCTTTGTGTATTAAAATTTTCGTGAAAATTCGTCCACAAATTGCGGCCCAGTTTTTCGCAAGACGCACGCACGCAATGGTCGGATTTACGGCGCACACAATTCGTCAAGAAAGTTTACGTAATTAACGACAGTTATTAGAGACTTTTCCGCGACATGCTAACCTCCGACATTCAGGATTTAGTTGGATGCTCAGACCTACAAATAGGGAGCCTCATGCAATCGGGACAATGCGGCGTTGTTTATGCATCTCGGGTCACATCCAATACGAAGTGACATAATAATGATTTATCTAGTTATTATATTTAATATTACACGTGCGTATATGGCATTACTTTCTAGTCGTTGAAAATGTGTAATTAAACGCTTACTTCAACTAGATATACCGTATATAGAAGTGACCTACTGCATCGCGGAGATTACCACAGATGATATTAACATATATCCAATGCGGAAAAGTCATATTAATAGGAATTAGTCAAAACTTTCATATGATACCATTCAGAACCGAATAGAATTATAGGCATGCACTTCGTGCTTATAATAAAGTTATGCTTTTCTATAAATGGATGCAAAAAGATACTTAAGATACGAAAAAATGTTTTGCTCGATTATACTAAATAATTAAAAAGCAGATAAGTATTCATATACTTACATATAAATGTAAATCATGTTTTAGATAGGTAATGTGTGGATTCATCAGTCTGTGAAGTGTTTTTATTAAAAATCGCTTCAAAGCATACAAATATCCAAATAAAATGTGAAATAATACACGTGAATATGTATTGCCGAAGTATTGGCCGATGCATTGCCGATGAGTTGGAACTACTTTTTATTATACTTAATTAAATTATTATAATTATCTATTATTGAGCAGTTATAACTACGTCTATCCAGCAAACAATCAAAAGTTGCTTATGTGACAGCAATAACCACACTAATCACTTAAATAATAATAATAACAGTAACATTTGACTTATAAATTGGCTAATATATTATTGTCTATTTTTGTTGGTACCTAAATTATTAAAATTAATTATTGCCTAAATGACGTTTACTTGGAATAAATACAAAAGGTTACTTTATTTTGTTACAATTAGAAAAAAAATTGATTCGCGAAGATTTGTTAATATACCTACTGGCAAAGATCACACACTGGAAATGTTTGCTCTTTTTAATGAAGCCATAATATATGAAAAAATATATATATATTTGGTTATTTTGTTGCATTTTTAAACAGAAGCTTGCATTTGGCCCACCCCTTATATGTGCTCATAGTGGGAATACATTAAATACACGAGAGCTTAATTGTTAACACCCGAAGATATGCGATCCTCTCAAGACTGGGTACTCCCTAATATGTCCTAGGAACTCCACTGGTTTCTAAAATATTAAATTGTGAAACGACTTATAAAACTGATTATAAGAAATTATTTTTTTTATAAAACTAATTATAAGAAAATAATATTCGTTGTTTCGCTACAAGAGTAGAATTCACGAATCATAATTTCATCTCATTGTTCGTTTTGATCCAGTTTCAGTTATTTATATTCATAAATAAACCAAGCAAATAATGAATGAAATGAAATTCCAAGTTTATATTAACTGAAAAATAATAATAAAAAATATATTTATTTTACTACGTAAATTTTAATGTTATTGTCTACTTATTTTTGTTATGTGCTACCTTTCAATTGACCAGCGTTGAATTAAAATATAATTTTGAAACTACGTAAATTTTAATGTTATTGTCCAATTATTAATCCACTAACTTTCAACTGACCAGCATTGTACTATGTTTCTGAATAAATCAAGTATAATATTTTCTGAACTGATTTGAATTTTTACATTGTTATCCTCGAAATTCTACTTAGAAGTTACTTAAAAGTTATTAATTTTATTCACCATTCACCATAATCGAATTATGCTGAATTAATTTTTTACATTTTTAGAACGCATAATTATATGGTAGGTAGCATATTTTGAAAATTAAGTTAGTTTTCGGTTTAGTATATACAACATGTATTGAGTCTGAAAGAGTTACTGGCCTTTAATTTTTCGTTTTATTAAAAACTCGATGGGATTTTTGTTTCTTTTTTTAATATTTTCGGAGAAAACGACTCCATTAATAGAGATTTGAACAATTAAAATACATTTAAAAAATCAAAATTAAGAGTTTAATAAGTTTACTGAATATGATCAAATTATTAGATTCACCACAAGGTACGAGTATTTTACATTTTTTATAATAATCGATTAAGAGTGTGAAACTCGCTTCTCTCTTTGAACTAAGAATCGCCATATATATTTTATTATTGCTGATGCCTTAGAGATGGATGATATGAAGAGAACAGCTAATCATAATTGGCTGCAAAATTATATAAATTATAAATTATAGTGTAATGCTAGCTAATTGTTGTGGTTAGTTTTATGGTGTCTACAAAAAAGTTCAAGAAAAATAATATACATCTCGCGAAAATCCCCTAAATTTTGCTAGCAGTGGCTAGCTATAATCACTAGATACAGGCAAATTATGAGATAATAATAATGACATTGAGGTTGCAAGGGATGGTATTGAGGAAATATGGACTTTGAAGGTCTCACAATAATGAGTAGGCAAGAGGCCTTCAAGTTCTTCAAGCATCCTCAAAAGCATTAACCAAGAATTTGACCGAGAATTCTTAATTGTTCAATAAAAGCTTCAAGTTCTAAACGTAGTCAGAAAAAGAACACTATCATATTTTAGCCAAAATATCAAATATAAGCACATGGTGGATTTTCCAAAATTAGTTTTGATGGTTTTGAAATATCCGTAGTTATCCGAATAATTATTGTATAATATTTTATACTCTGATGATTTCAATGTTTACAACTTTTTGCTCTAAATTCTGAGATTTAGTCTGCGAGATGAAGATCTATTCGAAGTAACTGCGTACCAAAATAACTGTTCTACAATGATTATCAATGCTTAACAAACAAATACGAAACTTCAAATTAAGGGAGCAAGGGATGGTATTAAGGAGATATTAAGGCAAGGGGCCTTCAAGTTGTATCCTCAACATCAATACCAAAAAGTTGACCACGAATTCTTAAGTGTAAAATAAAAAGTCTCGAAGTTCGGAATATAGCCAGAAAAAGAAAACTATCATATTTTAGCCAAAATATCAAATATAAGCAGATGGATTTTGCAAATTTAGTTTTGATGGTTCCAAAATATCCGTAGTTATTCGAATAATTAGAGTATAATATTTTCTGAACTGATTTAAATGTTTACAACTTTATGCTCTAAATTTTACTATTTAATCTGCGAGATGAAGTAACTGATTCGAAGTAACTGCGTACCAAAATAACTGTTCTAGAATGGGTGTCGATGTTTAACCAACAAATACGATACTGCAAAAAGAAGATTATTCCGTTAAACTCACAATAATCTCAAAACTTGGTATCATTTTTACTGAACATAAACATTTTGATATTTTTTAAAATTCTGCATGGTATTGTCCTCAAAGTATATTTTATACTTATTCTACTTCTTTATTTTATCAAATATTTAATGAAAATGTTGCTTGTTTTTAAAAAGTCTATAAATTGTAGTGTAATGCGAGCTAATTTTCGTGGTCAGTTTTATCGTGTCTACAAAAAAAGTTCAAGAAATAATTTTAAAAAAATTCTTGATTTCTGAATTTTATTGTCTTCAAATAATTTTTACTTTATTTTATCAAATATGTAATAAACATTTTGCAGATTTGCAAAAAGCAGTTATGAGATTTTTGTTTAATTTTTGTCATTTAAAGGTTAGAAATTTTTTTTAGACGATTTTATTCGAGCCACTTTAATTGTATAATAATTTTGATTCAAATATTAATTGAAAACCCAAGAAAATATAGCAATCCCTTATTGAATTACAACCTTTTATGATATTTTTGTTAAAAAATTACCTTTTTTTTAATTGCCGTGAACAGTTTTATCTACTACAAAAATAGGGTCTTACGTTGATCGTAAGATAAAAGTAAAATATATTTAATGTAATACTAATATAATCTGGAATTAGAAAATGCACTCAAAAATAAAATTGCTTTACGTATTTAGGTACGTTAGTTTGTCTAAACGTATAAGTCGTAAGGTGGTAAAAGTCGAAACAAATATTTAAGTTAGATTTTACAGAGTTAGATTTTACTTACTTACTTACTTCATTAGATAACTACAAATGCATAATTACATAACTCACCGGCTGTGAATGTGCCAAGGTAGCCATCCATCAAGTTGTTTGAGACTATTATTTACTTGATTAACTTCAAATTTTTATAATTCGTACTGAATTTAATGTCATTTCTTTTATACTAATAAATTTTAAACTACTTATTTATTCCAATTTCTTCAAATATTATGATGTCTTATTTGTAATAATTATTAAATATTATAGAAATATTTGTGAAGATGCTATGAAATATTAAATGTTAAATATATCATAAGAATAATATGTAGGTACTAAAATTTTCATTTCAATCAAAAATCAATGAATTAAATATAAATAATATTCAAAAATAATAAAAAATCTTAATATTTTACTTACTTTTTAAATATATTTTATAACATTGAAGAAATATTTCATCATATTTTATTTTTTTTCATATAGATTTTTCGTACTGTCCAAAATTCAATCGAAATCTCTATTGCTATGATAGCTGTTTGTGCAATAAGAGCCCAAAATAGATCATTGTTGCTCTCGGAGGAAATTTGGCAATTTCCCGAGAGCAACAATGGCAATTTGCGCTCGAAATTTTCATCACACAAGATTTTTCCAGCAATTTATTGTTTCATACTGAATCGTCAATTATGCGTACAGCAGGAAACAATAATTATGATTGACAATTTAAATAACATGTAATTGATCGAGCGATCAATTTGCGAAAACGTCTCTATTTGCATTATTCTCAAGCGACAAAGTGTTTACGCGAACTTTTCACTTGTTGTCAATAGCAACGCGCGATAAAGTGACGGTCAAAGCATGCAGAAATACCTACTTTGTGTGTCTATTGAGGGAACAATGTATTTTCCTACAATTGGCACACAAAGTCGATATCACTCTCAAACAACAATGTATCACTTATCGCTCTTAAGACATAAATAACTATTTAACAGTATTAAATAAATCAACTTTATTTTGTTACTTCGACTAACACATTTATTTTACAAAAATAATTTAGTGACTGCAGTTTCGACTACTCTGTAGTCATTGTCAAACATAGAGTAGTCGAAACTACAGTCACTAAATTATTTTTGTAAAATAAATGTGTTAGTGGAAGTAACAAAGTAAAGTTGTTTTTTAAAATTCATTTACAATGTTCCACAAAGTAACGGCTACCAGTATACAGTATTTATTTAAAAGTAAGTAAATTATTAAGATTTTTGACAATTTTTTAGTATTATTTATACATTTTTTTATTGTTATAATCAAAAAATTTATTATTATTCTTATGATTTACTCAACTTTTAATTGATATCTTTATCTATATCCATATTCGTTGGAGTAATATGGATTTATATTATTATTATTATCATTACATTTATATGTATATTTATAAATGAGAACAAATAGGTTAAAATAATTTGTAAAATTGATTGCTCGGTTTGAAATAATTTCAATAAGTAATAGCATACGAAAACAAGATGATTAGCAATCGTGGCTCGATCTGTACAATAATCATCAAACTTAGTTACATTAAAAATATAGTGTCAAAAAATAATGGTAGTTTATCTAAAGTATTCATTTAGATAGCTTGGCTCCATATTACACAAATGTTCATATGATTCCCTTTTGAATGTTGCAAGAGAGCTCCCTTTTTTTTAAATTGTGTGGTAGGTTATTAAATATTTTCATTGCCACACAACATGTATTCATTGAGCTAATGTCTAAGCCATGAGATGGCAGGATATAGCTATCATAATTTATTGCGTTTATTGTGTAATTGTGGTTGAATTTGTGCGTTTCAAAATATAATATAATAATATAATATACTTAATGCAATTTAAATTTTTTTTTTTTTATATATAAGTTAACATAGTCTTGGAAAATTATTTGGATGCAGAGAAGATTCTGTTGATTTTCTGTTTACAATTATTACAATGATTTAAAGAATATTTTGTGATTTTGTGAATATTTGTGAACGTAACGCTGAAACTTGACGTAACATTATTAAGAAAACCAATCATACAATACGCCCATAATTCTAATCAAATTGCTCCTAAAATAAATGTCAAATAAACAGATTATAAGATTCAATAACTCAATAAAAAACAAATAAATAAATTCTATTGCAAATTTCACGAATTTATAAATATGTATATGGAAAAGGTGATTTACTGCCCACATAAGATTTTTGTGTGAAAAATTGTGCAGTTAAAATTCAAAGTCTGTCGGCTAGAAATAGATGATGTAATCCTACACTATAAGGGCGGTTTGAAATTGATTAACAACTGCACCCTTTATCATTATTAAATTATTGTTTATACGTAATTCGCTATATGGTGCCTGTTTTTAAAGCAAGTTAAGCAAAGATACACTTAATTCCGGTTCATAAATTAATTTTTGAACGACCTGACGCTTACCTATGACTCGAAATTAATAAAGATTATTTATAATCTTATCCAGCAGAAGTGCTAATTCCCAAATGACATAAATCACTGAGATATTACTGTAATGAGAATGGCTGTTAAAAATGGGATGGCCAGATTTACGCCATTCCCTATTAGGTAATGGAATAAATTAAGCTTTAAAAGTAGTGGTTAATCATATTAATAAATCTCATCAATTATATACATATAAAAGGAAACTATTTAAGTACCCACATTATTGCATTATCAATTGTATGCTTTTTAGATATCTGAAAAAGACACCCACATTATTGTGGGATAAGATGACGCAGTTAACCTTAAAAGTAATATCCTTAAATATGAAAAGCTGGTGATTAAAAAAGCGTAAAATATTGTACTGCAACTCAATTACGTCCTCCACGGAGTTCACAAATATCGCCCACACGAAAAGTATATTTAACGTCGCGATCGTTATTAAACTATAAAGCTTTAGTGTGCTCCGCTTAAATTTTACGCTGACTTTTATGCCGCCGTTTGTTCCTTTTCCACGTGAAAAATGGGACGGCATTGATGAAAAGCCAGATACCGATAGGCGGCATTAGCACGGCGGCGGCGTCGGGTGTTGTTTAAGCCGCCGCGAGAACAGGAAATGATCCTTTGTTTATAAATTTGTTTCCTTTGGAAGTCACGTGTGCGCATTCTAGTGGCACTTCCTTTGAATGCCGTGGAGCGCAAAATTACTCTCCGGCGCCACCGAGCGGTTTAGAAAATTTGCTCAGCTTTTTTAACGCTGTTCGGAGCGTTAATTGTCGCCGTAGCACGGGGCTAATTACATACTCGCTTGTAATATTCTACATCTTGTTTGCATAATTTTATCTATTTGATTCTCATATGAATAGCGTTTCGTTACTTTCAAACTAATTAGGAATTTAGAGCCGGTATTTCCACCCACGGTTAAAGTTGGGGACAAGTTGATGAAAATACACGAGGAGGTTAGAAACTACCTGCATTACTAATCTCATGAGTATTTTACAAACGGAGAGTATACAAATTCTGGACCACTATAAAATCGAATGTTTACATGCAAATCTCAATTCAAAAATCAGAATCTCTAGATAGTCCCAAAATAACTGACGCTATAGACATACATGTTAATATAGAAGTTTCAATTTTGATAGCAAAAAATGTTTCACGCTAGATAAATACTTACATACAGGGTTGATTATTTCTTATTAGTAAAATAATTTGATGGACACAAATTTATATTATTACTACGAAATTAAAACTTTTAATAATATAACGAAACGCAATATTTTTATATAAATGTAATGTCAACAATATTATTTACAAGCACATTTTACAATTAAAAACACGATCTCGGTTTATAACGCGGCAATAGCTACGTCGTGGATCGCTTCAATAATCACGAAAATAACAACAGCAATAATGACAGGCGTTGATCTAAACGTGGCTGTTATTGTTTACCTGTACAATTTTCCACATCAATTAATCCCTATTCGACGTTTTATGAGGGGATTCACGTTATCAGTGAAGACACTATATAACGGCTTTATAATTCCCAAGAAATTTCTACTTGAGAAGAAAAGTATAGGCAACATCGGATCCGTCAAGTCATATATCACATTCCGCACAGATACAAGAATTTTTCATTTAAAACCGTGGGTTAGTCAGATATTTTCATGGTGGATCGGAGACATGATAACACACACGCATAGCATTTTTTCCACTACTATTATACAGCAGTAATACTCCATTTGAAAAGATGTTTGTAATAAATATAATCTGTACAAGCAGTATTTGTTCTGCTGAAAATATAAATGAAAAGGAAACATCGATTCCTTGTAACTAAATCAGATGGCATAATTTATTTTAAAGAAATAAAAATAAATATAACTCATCTCTTGCTTATATCTGTCTGCATTGAAATATTTTTTTATGTATTCGATGTAATATTCAAAAACGCAATTGAGTAATCGAGGTAAAGTACCATTCGAAATATATCGCTTGCAGCCAAATAATGGTATTATTAACGACTATCGGTGTTATTCTTAAAATTTAAAAAATTAAACTGTTAAATTGTACGTAATTGGGGTGTAAAGTTAGTTCGCCTCCTCGTGGTGCACCCTGGATAATGCTAAATGAACTAACACATACCGGCAGCCAGATAATCTTACGATTATGACTAAGATACATTCTGTAAGATAACTAAAATGGTATACTACAAATAATAAATGCAACCATTTTGATAGCGACTATGGAAATGCATCTCATAAGATGCAACATCTTGTACTTGACCATCTATGACCACTTGCAATATTGATGTAATTATGCCACACGCTAAATAACAACTAAACATTACACTATATTTTATGCCAAAGTTTATTTCGACTGGATTAAAGGCAATGTATTCTGATGATACATCAGTAGCTATTTCAGCAGAAATGCCTGAACAATTTGAAGATAATATAGCGGAAATTAACAAGGACATCAAAATATGGTGTGATAGGAATCAAATGATATTAAATGAACGTAAAACTCTATTCTTATACTCAGTGTTGTAACAGATACATATTTTTTTTGTATCTTGATATAGATACAGATACTTTAGAAAAAATGTATCTAGATACATATCTAGATACAAATTTGAAAATGTATCTAGCTACAGATACAAATACATATGAAATGTATCTAGATACTTCTAGATACATTTCAGATACATGGAAAATGAAAGCAACAATTGTTTTCTTTGTGAAACTGAAACTGAAATAAATTTAATCATAGACAAAATATTCAAACTATTTATTATTCTTAAATAATTCGAGAAACTAACGTTAAACTTTATTTAAGGTTGTTATAAGTATTTAGTACTTACTGGTAAGTAATATTTATTATTGTTCTATTTTATGATTTATTTCTTTAGCCTGACTAGTTTCGGTTATGAAAAATCATCTTCAGAGGCATATGTATTTAATGTGTATATATCTTGAATTTATTTGAAATGTAATTTTTCCGTTGATCTGTCATTTAAGCATATCATTAATGTATGATTTGTACAGAGAAATCGTTCATTAATAACCCCCATTAATGAACGATTTGTTTTAATAAACTATTTTAGTATAGGCCACCAAACATACTATATTCAAATGTCACTGTAAAACGTCAAACGTGATTTATAAGTTATTTGTGGCTATTATGGATCTCGAAGACGCTCTAATATTGACCCCGCCAGAAGTTTTGGAGAGTGCCAATGTTGCTTCATTGTGTTTGCTCCCGGAAAAAAGCAGGTCTTTATACGAAAAGACATACGGAGAATTTACAACATGGTGCGCAGAGAAGCAGGTAACGCGCCATTCGGAATCTGTTTTATTAGCGTATTTTGCTGATATTGCGGGAAAAGGTCTGTTGGCAAGCTTATGGCCGAAATATTCAATGCTTAAAGCGACATTAAATATAAAAGAAAACATTGATATAAGCAAATTCAATAAATTGATCATGTTCATTAAACGACAAAAAGAAGGATATCTGCCGAAAAAATCCAAAGTACTCGAAAAAGAACACATCCAACGATTCCTATCTGATTCTTCAAACAGTGTCTTCTTAATGACTAAGGTAATGAAATAATGACCAACTGAAAATATAAACATCGTATTACATTTCAGGTTGCAATGATTTTTGGAGTAGCTGGAGCATTAAGAAAAGATGAATTATTGAAATTAGAGAAAGATAATGTTCAGGATATGTCATCAAAATTTTTAGTTACAATTAAGGCGTCCAAAACACAAACAAATAGAATTTTTACAGTGGTGGACAATGAAGAAAAAACATTGTTAACATTAATTAGAAATTACATTTCATTGAGGCCAAGACACACTCCACACAATAGATTTTTTATTTTCTATAGAAATGGCGTCTGCTCCACCCAACCTGTAGGCATCAATACATTTTCCAAATTACCGTCACGAATTGCAACATTTTTAAAATTAGATCAGCCTCATCTTTATACAGGACACTGTTTCCGACGATCGTCTGCTTCAATTCTTTCCGACGCTGGTGCAGACTTCGCAGCTATTAAACGACATGGTGGCTGGAAATCCACTTCAGTTGCTGAAGGATACATAGAAAGTTCAATTCAAAATAAAATAAACATCGCTGAAAAGATTCTCTCGACAAATAATTCAAAAGCACCTCATACTATTACGAGTGCTAATAATAATAATGAAACAGAAAATTCCACAACAAGTGTCGAAGACAATAACTTAAACTTAAATTTTAGTTCAGAATACCAGAAAACTGAAAATACTATGTCTATTCCTGGTTTTAATTTCAGCAATTGCACAGTTACTAATCTAACTATAAATATAGACAAACACAGTGCAACTTAAAAATTAGTAATCTTACAAATTAGTTAATAGGTTTTGAATCATTTGTATATGTATATCACAATAATTATCACAATTAATTTGATTTTTTAAACTTTTTTATTGCTAATAAGATCAACGAAAAAATATTGTAACCAACACGTAAGATTAATCGGCGATTAATAATCTCGACAATTAACGCGTTCGCTCGCTCCGCTCGCTCACGCGTTAAAATTTCTCGATAATTAATCGCTCTCATTAATCAACTTGTTGGTTAAATAACTATTAAATTTGATAGATGTCAAATTTTGTAAAATTAATAACGTTTCAAGGCGCTCGTCTGGCAGACGATTTCGAAGGGGTGCATTGGATCTATTTAGATAATAAAAATCCATTCCGACAGCTTTTTAAGGTATCAAAAATGAGGCGGTTTTATATTTCAAACAGTAGATTTAAAAAGAAGAAATAGCGTACTATTTACAGGTTCGTTGCAACTACTATATCCAGATCAATAACCGATTGAACCAAAATCTTAGATCAAGATTTACTCCTTTATACTTCACCAGAATTTCATAATTTTTATAAGATACTAATCACAACAGGTAATAGAATCAGTACTAATGAAAATGTTGATGATGGTCAGCTATTATTATGTATTGATAAGAGGTAAATTATATTTGATTATGTAATAACACAACTGTTCCTTGTGCAATAAAATAGAGATTTTTATAACCATTATAATAAGTTTTTTAATTACGACCCACAATAATTTTTAAATTTAGGTAAAAATCGGAAATGCAATAACGGCCTAAGTATATTTTGGCAGTAATTTTGATAAGTTGAAGATACTCATATTGTTTATAATAATATGTTTCATAATATCCTATAGAAAAGCTAAAATCTGTTAACTATACACGATATTTAAAAAATACATTAGAATTATTTTCATTCATTTCAATTGCCTGTAACTTGGTTATTTGAATTTGGCCGTTCTTGCGTTTAGCGCCTCAACTTATGTATCCTTGTATAACTTGTATCCTTTGTATCATTTACGTTGCGTTTCTATACTGTTCTTGATCTGTTTTGGTTTAATTTTGTTCTCGTTATTATTTTAGGTTCTTGTCTACTGTTTATGTTTTTATTGTATGTCCAATCTGATATCCGCTATCATTTGTCATCTCTCATCTTATCAGTGATATTGTTTCATCGTCTGATTTGTTTTAGTCTAATTTACTATTCTAAGAGAAATCTTATGTGTCTCAAGGAATAAAGATATTACTATTATTATAATTATTATTACTATGTGATGTTATTGATAATGTTCGCCAAGTTTCCTGAATATCCTCACCCCATGCAATTTTCACTACTGTACCCTTTCAAGTTCAAATTGAGATCAATCAAGTCAAATTGAGACCAATCAATTTCAAATTGAGTCCAATCAATTTCAAATTGAGACCAATGAACTTCAAATTGAGACCAATCAATTTCAAATTTAGACTAAACAAAATCAAGTTGACATTAAACAATATCAAGTTGAGAGTAAACAAATAAAATGTATTGTGACAACATAAATAATTTATGTGTGTCGTATTAATAATGCCACGCGACATATGTAAGTGTGTAGTTGTAAGAGCAAAATAAACGTTATTATTATTATTATTATTATTATAAAAAATTGAATTTCATTCGTTTCCAAATTGAAATTGATTGGTCTCAATTTGAGTTTGTTACTTAGCAAAATAAAATTGATTGGTCTCATTTTGAACTTGAAAAGGTATAGTCTTATTGCGTGTTTTTTAAATTTGATTTATTCTATTGATTTGTCTATTATTTCTCGCATTTGTCGTTTTATTCTATGACCATTTATTTTCTCTGCTCTCATCTGCTTATTTGACCGCTTTTTTGTTTTATTTTCCTTCTCATATATTTCTATTCTATGGCCATCTATTTTATTTACTCTCATTTTCTTTTTATCACATTTTTTGCAGTGTTGATTACAATAATGTTCCAATATGATGGACAGATTACAGAATGTGTTTTTAAAGTAGTGCAAGTTTATGTAGAAAAGATAGGAGGAAAGAGAAAATGAGATAGGCAGCTAAAAAGCAAAAGGAAAATTGTAAATGGATGAGATTGAAAAAAAACACAAAAAACAGGATAAAATCATATTACAGGAAAAAAGATGGCTATTTATTTTTAATCTCATCTATTTCTATTCTACAACATAAGATAAACAGACAGCAAAAAATTAGAGGAAAATTTTGAATATACAATTATCTATAAATAAATATCTAAATAGATGAGATAGAAAATAAAACAATATAGCCATAAAAAGCAGATGAGGTGGAAAATAGCCTTTTTTTCCTCTCATCTGTTTTTATCGCTTTTTTGTTTTACTTCTCTTTCTCGTCTATTTACAATTTTCCTTTTCCTTTCTAGCAGAAGCTGCCTTTTAGCTGTTTATCTCATTTTCTCTTTCCACCCATCTTCTCTACATAAACTTGCACAACTTTAAAAATACATTCTGTAATCTCTCTGTACATATTGGGACATTATTATAATCAACACTGTGTTAACTAGGTGCAAAGTGATGATGAATTTCGTTCTTGTCAATTATTATAAGCCGTTATGAAGAGTGTAAACAATATCGAATTGCCTGCTCTATAATACCCCCATCGTTTATAATCCGAATAATAAACTTTCAAGAGCAATCATCCAGCGCCGAATTAAAATATTAATGGGACGTAATCGGAGTGCCTTCGCCGAGCTGTCTATTAAGCGAGGATATTGCTTCAAGAACGTCGATAGTTTTTGAACTAAAAAATATTAAGTTGACGCCGTTTCCGGAAAGGGCACGAACTACGCATGGTACGGTCTATAATCTGACGCCGTTACAATGCGCGTTTAATTCGCCATTAAACAAAGTTCGAGACGCACGCTTCAATTTTCAGTAGTTCACTAAATAGTTTGCTAATTAGCACAGTCGCCCCGGAAATTATTTAATGCCCCCGCCGACTCGTGACCCGCTGCGTTGCTGGATGTGCCACGAACCACAAAGAGAACCGAATTATTGACGGGGATTCAATAAACTCATTAAACCTCACACAGCATATCATATAATATGAAGTAATTTTCTCATCGCTAATTAAAATCAGGTTTGCTACATCGATATTTACGAAAATTTCGTGAGAAACAGGTGTATTAATAGAATACGAGCGAAGAATTAGAATATCTAAATCGAAAATCAATTAAATAATCGGTTTTGTATTCTAATTTATTTATGCACTGCAGCGTCGCATCCATCAGTATATTAGATTACATCAGTTTTATTTTCGTGGGCCGGATTCGCTGCGGACGCACACAAGTCGTTAAATCTCAGCTAAACGCAAAAAGCCCCGCAATCAAAATTAATTAACGTTTTTATAATGCGACGTTATTGATTTAGACAAGCGGCGCTGCGATGATTAATAGTGGTGCAGGTGCAATGCAGGTTTTTATTTGATATTAATTTAATAAACTAATTCGACGTTAGTGTGGGCCTCCGCTTTTCCATTAAAGTGAAAAAAATTTAACGGCCCCAGGCAGTGATGCCGTTGCGCGCTGTTTTACGTGCAATCGCAAATTGTAATCGCATATGGAGGAAAGGAGGCGGACGGAATGAGAGTTTCGTTATAGTTTGAGGTGATTTCGCTTTCTGGATTTGCTACTAATTTGCATAGGTATGCGTAATAAAAGTGTCTGCATTTTTATCGCTACAAACCATTTCATAGCTTGATGCGCACGTATTACATTATTTCACACAATGCCGTCTACAGTATTTGCCTTTCATATAACACAGCACATTATATAATCAGCTGATTGTAGTCATTTTGATGTTTTATTTTAATTTTTGAGGCGTTCGCACTAAAATTTCTATCATGTTTTCTAATATCACAATCTAGAGCAGCGGTGGCCATCCCCAAGGGTTCCGTTAGCCATGCCTAAGTATTTCTTTTTCATTAATGTGAGAAGAAGAATTTTAGATAAAATTGTACGAAGAATATCCAGAAATATCAACAAGAGTGATACAAATATGAATGCCTTTCGTGTCCACCTATTTATGTGAACATTCTTTTTCAATATATGTAGGTACAAAAACAAAATATAGAAATAGGTTCGATGCAAAAAAATGCATCTACAAATAACAAATATTTTGCCGGATTTCAATATATTATGCAAAGGTAAACAGGCTCACCCATGATGCTCATTTTACAAACACATGCAAAATATATAAACCGCCCATAAAACTTTGAAATTATCCTTTACATTTCACTTATGTTCATTTTTAGGCATAGCGGTCCAAGTATCGTACAATAATTCACACGGTTGTTTGGATGAAAATATGACGAAGCGATGTCCCTAATGAAAGATGTACAAAAGGCCTAATGAGGCCTAGGTGCTATGAACTTCAGCGTTCGCCCTCGAAATATTTATTACCAGTATAATTAAAACTGCTTACAAAATGAATCGATGACGGTGCTCGTGGAATACAAACGAGTTTCTATTTTTATTCACGCAGTGATCTTTCCGCCACATTTACCGGATGGCCTAAGCGCAATTTCGAGTTGCTCCTTAATGGAGCGATTCATTTCAGCGTTTAGAGGCCGCTTCCTGGTACGTTGCATAATCCGAAATCAATTCGAAATTAGCGAGCCGTACGTTCGGAATTGCGCACGTGAAAAACTGTCGTACCATTATGCAACCATAATTCGCCGCGGATGTGTAAAATGAGCTGTCGCGTCGCTCAGCGGCGCGCACTTTCATTTTTCACCAGCATTTATCTCATTTAGCCAATTTGATGAAGATTAAGTCCTGGGCATTACGCCGGTCATTTCCACGCATAGAAATAGAAAGTTTTACGTGCGCTGTTAATTTTGATGATTAAATGGTTTTTACTTTCACGAGGATGACCATTGGACTAAATCTTACACTAACAGGATCAGACTGTTTTGAGCGAATTTTGACTTGCTTTATAAAAAAAATCATATACTAATATCTACTGATTTCAATTATAATAATTAGATTATTACAAAATAAAACAATTTACGAACACAATAAAAATATTTGAAATAAAATTAAAGTATAAAATCTGTAATCCAAAATTCCTTTGTAAATGTATTTCCTACATGAAGTATGCAGTTTTTAGTTATATTTAATTTATATACACATATTTTTCACAGGCCGAAAAGATATATTATCAAAAAAGCTAAACTAAGCTTTGACTTGGACTAAATCTTACACTAATAGGAACAGACAAAGACTATTTTGGGGGAATTTTTACTTGCTTTATAAAAAAAATATATATACTAATATCTACTGATTTCAATTATAATAATTAGATTATTACAAAATAAAACAATTTACGAACAGAATAAAAATATTTGAAATAACATTAACTATTGGACTAAATCTTACACTAATAGGAACAAACAAAGACTATTATGAGCGAATTTTGACTTGCTTTATCACAAAAAATCATATTCTAATATCTACTGATTATAATTATAATAATTAGATTATTAGAAAATAAAACAATTTACGAACAGAATAAAAATATTTGAAATAAAAACATTAAAGTATAAAATCTGTAATCCAAAATTCCTTTGTAAATGTATTTCCTACATGAAGTATGCAGTTTTTAGCTATATTTAATTTTTATACACATATGTTTCATAGGCCAATAAAATACATTATCAAATAAGCATAGATAAAGAATATGTAATAAATGTAGGTATATTTCAAATTTGTACGATTACAATTTTCCATAAAATTTATATACTTAAATAAAACTACTATAATACGATCAAGAATGGAATACCACTTGAAGTAGTATTTTTTTTTAACTTTTGTTTATAATTTTGAAAACGTATGATATAAAAATCTTAATTTTAAACATAAATTGATATATACATATATTTGAAATCGTCATTTTGAGATTAAAATTTTACTTGCGGTTGGCCATATTCAACAAAAAAAAACTAATCAACACGAAGTTACGTTGAGAAACTATTGGTTCTCACAAGAACCAAACACTGCAGGATATTCTCGAATTATTATACACACACACATAAATCAAAAGTTGTCAAAAATTATTATATTAAGTTCATATTTCCAGTTGTTATTGTTGAAAACGTTTCATAACTTAGAATTTTTTATAAAAATCCTAATTTCAAAATTAAATTAACCGAGACTTAGACAGGTTTTTGGTAAATTGTCGTTTTTCTGAGCAGGAACACCTTAATTGTGTATGTTTTTGCACCTTGTTTTTGCACGTTTTTGCTCGTTTATATTTGCATGATATCAATTTTCCCTCAAAATTTATAATAAAAATATGTTCCGAGTACAATTGACTTTCATGTCGTTTTTTAAAACTTTGTAATTTTGAATTTGCTATAAAAAACATAATTCCAAAGTTGAATTAATCGACAGAAATGTATTATTATTGTAAACTTTTTAATTATGCTGATCAAATATCCCTGACCCATCAAAATTATTACCATCTCAAAATGGGTATAATTTTCCGTATTTTATTTTTATTTTCGCCTATTTCGCTAATATTACTATCAAATTTTCAAGCATTTCTGCGAAAAGTTTCTGTGAACACTGCCCAATTTTTACTGATTTGTGTCTCCATTATTTTGTCATAATGTGAATCATTTAGTGTGTGTCATAATGTGAATGATTTAATGTGTGCCCACATGTGAATTTACTGTTTCAAAATTTGTATTTCTTTTATTTCTGACACGATTGTAATTAATCTAACAATATGCACATATTTATCAAAATTATTCCTACTAAAATGGGATTATATTTACATTAAATTTTCGATTTCGTTCATCAAATTTTCAATGATTATAGAGTATTGGATTTGTTCTTATTACTGTTAAAATTTAATTAACATATTATCCATTATTTATGTTAAAAAATCAAGTATTTTTATCAATCAAAAGTCAAAGTACTAATTCTTATAAAAAAATTCAATGGTTGCTGTCAAATTTTGAATTCTACAACAATTTATTCTATTGAAATTTAAATGATTAATCTCAAAATTATATTGTTTCTCCAGCATATTCCAACATCTTCATTAAAATATGATGAGTTTTGATGAAGTTATACAATACAAGCTTTTTTCGGTTGAATTTTTCCATAATCGTATTAAATCTAGATTTTTTATGTTTGTCAAAATTTTCGAATTCGTTTATCAAATTTTCAATGATTATAGAATATTGATCTTGTTCTTATTACTTCTAGAATTTCAATGACACATTATCCATTATTTATGTTAAAATATCAATTATTTTTATTAATCAAAAGTCAAAACATTAATTCTTATATAAAAATTTCAATTGTTGCTGTCAAATTTTGAATTCATTTCTCGAAATGCCAATGATTATCAACATTTTAATTTATTTAATTGAAATTTTAATGATTAGTCTCAAAATTCTATTTCGACATATTTAATATAATATGATGATGATATGATGAGTTTCGATAAAGTTATATAATACAAGCATTTTCGGGTAATTTTTTTCCATAATCGTTATAAATCTATATTTTTTAATATTTGTCAAAAGTTTCGATTTAGTTTATCAAATATTCAATGATTTCATATTTCAAAAGATCAAAAGATCGAAAAGAGATTTCAAGATTTCAAAAACATCAAAATTTCAATAATTACTGTGAAAATTTCAATGACACATTATCTATTATTTTTGTTAAAAATCCATTATTTGTATCAATTAAACGTCAAAATTTTAATTGTTATTTGAAACTCAATGGTTGCTGTCAAATTTGTTAGTTAAGTAAGTTAGTTGGGTTAATTGTCATTTCGAGATGAGGAAACCGAATATGTGTATTTTCGTCCTAATTTTAAATTTGTTTTGCACAATTACAATATTCCCCCAAAATTTATAATAATAATAATATGTTACGAGTCAACTCAGCTTCCAGTAGTTATTTTTTCAAACTGTTTCTGTATTTTTTTATATGTTGTAAAAATCTTAAATTCAAAATAGCAGCGTAAATTATCATTTTGAGAACAGGGTAGACCCAACGTGCGTATTTCTGCCAAAGTGTCAAATTTGCAGATTACAATTTCCGTCAAAATTTATATTAAAGATATAATGGGAGTAAATTTTATTTCCAGTTGTATTTTTAAAAACTATTTTACAATTTTGAACAGATAGGTTTTACATTTTACATATTTTTTAGTGTTGGTCACTTACAATTTAACATTATTTATTTCAGAATAAAAAGAATGCTGATTTTGTTTGTAAATTGTTATTTTGAGATCAGAGAGGCCAAAAATATAATGAATTCGTCAAAATTTAAAGTTTGTTTTGTACTATGTATTACAATTTCCTCCAAATTGTATAATAATGATATGATACGAGTAAACCCTACTTCCAATTATCGTTTCTTATTAACTTTTGAGACCATTTGTTATCAAAATCTTGAAATTATTTCCGTGAATATTTTGAAGTTTGTGAATTTTAAAACAATATTTTTTATGGTCTTGACTCTTGAGTATAGATGGATCCAAACATATACCACTAGATTTTGTATAAATTTGGAAGTTCTATCTTATATATGAGATAAGTAAACATACCCATGAAAAGGTTAGAAAAACCTAAAACCGCAAGCTATCATTTCACAACTTTATTAATGAATCAAAATACGTACTATGAATTTCAAGAATATTTGCAATAATATCTATGAGTTGAGTTGAAGTGTCCTGCATAAAGTGACTATTTTTCACATCCATATAAGCTACAGGGTATTCCGAAATAAACCCAAATTTATTGTAATTGTACCCTCCATATACCATATTTGGGAAAGTATATAACAGGGTAGACCCAACGTGCGCATTTCTGCCAAAGTGTCAAATTTGCAGATTACAATTTCCGTCAAAATTTATATTAAAGATATAATGGGAGTAAATTTCATTTCCAGTTGGTTTTTTAAATTCTATTTTACAATTTTGAACAGATAGGTTTTACATTTTACATATTTTTTAGTGTTGGTCACTTACAATTTAACATTATTTATTTCAGAATAAAATAAATGCCGATTTGTTTGTAAATTATTATTTTGAGATCCGAGAGGCCAAAAATATAATGACTTCGTCAAAATTTAAAGTTTGTTTTGTACTATGTATTACAATTTCCTCCAAAATGTATAATAATGATATGATACGAGTAAACCGAACTTCCAGTTATCGTTTTTTTTAACTTTTGAGACCATTTGTTATCAAAATCTTGAAATTATTTCCGTGAATATTTTGAAGTTTATTAATTTTGAAACAATATTTTTTTATGGTCTTGAGTATCGATGGATCCAAACACATACCACTATATTTTGTTTAATTTGGAAGTTGGATCTTATATGTGAGATAAGTAAACATACCCATGGTAAGGTTAGAAAAACCTAAAACTGCAAGTTAACATTTCACAACTTTATTAATGAATCAAAATACGTACTATGAATTTCAAGAATATTTGCAATAATATCTATTGTTGACTATTGTCTATCTATTGTTGAGTTAAGTTGAAGTGTCCTGCATGAAGTGACTATTTTGCACGTCCATATAAGCTAGAGGGTATTCCGAAATATACCCAAATTTATTGTAACTGTACCCTCCATATACCATATATGAGAAAGTATTATTTTTGTAAAACAATATAACACCGGATTTTTACAGAAATATTCGTGCATCCGTTGGATATGATATAAATTATAATATTTGGAATTGTGTCTCGATTTCGCGCAAAACTCGAGAAATTTTGTAAATCATAAAATGCACCACTTAAGGGGCCATCAATTATTCATTCTAAATAAACGTTCCATTTTACATTTTTCAAGAAATATTTACCTATATTTCACGATTATCTAAAACATTAAACCTAAGCATATGTCTAGCTGGTTATTTTAAGGCAAAATATTCATTTATATAATAATTATAAATAACCTTTCCAAAATATAACTAACTTGTGCATTTGCATAAAAATCTATAGTTTTATATTAATTTCATGATTATGATAAGTTAAAACTTAAAAAAAACGCACAATAAAAGATTTTAATAATTAGAATAAGATTAATATTGCAAAATGTAACACTAGGCAAATTAATATGCAGATTATTGCGCCGTTGGAATATATAACGGAGTGCATGCAGTTGTGGATAAAATCGTTAATAGTTAATTGTATTTACGCATTTAATGCACTACAGTAAGTGCTGTTGCTGAATTATAGAAAACGCTGGGTAAACTGTTTTCCAATTGCGGACCGCACAGGTCCCCTGGGAAAGTGTAAACTGAGGAGATCACTATTCGGCCATGTTTATTATCATTACTCTCATCGTATTTAAGAGCAATTTCCGCCCTCTTTCATTACCGGCGAACTTCTTTAGTCTCTCGCTGTACAAGACAAGTACCTCTTCAAGGTGTGAAGACTTCCATTACACTCGTATAAAACTACAGCGGCGGATTTTAATGTTCACTAGGCTTATGTTTGCCTTGGATAAAAGTTATTAATGTGTTCGTATTAGTAAGCGAGTTGAAAAATGCCTGTTAATTGCGCAATTATCTAGTCGCGGTTTGCACTTTTATACGTTATATAAAGATAAACTGCGAAGAGAACGTCGATCCCAAGGTAGTAGATGATAAATGACGCCACTTATCTTTCTTATGCAAAATCCATAGCACGGGGTGTGTACTTCCAAAGTTGGCCGGCTTCGTGGAAACGTATAAACCGGGGCCGCGGTGCCCTGTGAAGTCATTTTAGTATTCATCGCATAGGTGTATCATCATCATAATTCACAAGATGATCAAAGTTCTGAGAGAATTTCCGTATCCTTAAGATGAGATTATCAACCCCCACACAGGTTGAATATAATCCACATTGTCAACACGCCTCAAATTTGATGAGTTTTGTTACAATACCGCGTGACATCGTCCCCGGAATACCGAATGAACACCATAAGACAATTCCTCTTTACTGCCGCCGCATAAACCCGGGGGCGGTTACTTAAAAAAATACAAAACCCCTGTTAAATATATTATGAGATACAGCCAGTGGAGTCGACATAACTTATATCTGCACACTTCTTATTTTCCTTGACAATTTGCTTGTTTCTTAATTTATTGCACGTCCTTTTTCTTCCGGCGCTCCCTTTTCTTGACGTCTCGTGAGGTGTCGCTTATGGAAATGTATATCTGGACTGCTACAGAATTATATGGGTCAGATTTTACAGGAACTTGTATTTATTTTCTCTTTGTTGTATACTTTAATATCCATGCGAAATTTCTACATGAACAATAAATAGTGCATACACAATTGATTGCTTGTTTAATCTCATATTATTAAATTCAACAAATTTTATACTTTGTTTGCTAATCACTTGATAAAACATTATTTATTATTATTACAAATGTATTATTGAACTTATGTTTTGTTTCATATATATTTTATCTATCTCCTGGCATGTGTTTGGGTAGGGTTAGTCATCCATTTTCAAAGGATTATTAACAATAAAATTCAATCGTTAAATTAAATTAAATGCAAAATCTCACTAAACTAACAAAAATAATTAATCGATGAAATTGCGTGCTTGAAAAGTGACAACATCAACATTTAACTTTTCAGTTTTTGTTGTTCCGCAGGTCTCCTTTCCCGCTTCTAGAATATTTCCTTAGAATGTTTCCCATTTTCCTTCTATATTTAGCTTTATTTCGCCCTCTCTGGATTTATTTTGTAGTATCTCTTTATAATTCGCTTGTTGTTTTCTCTTAATCTGTAGGCTTTTATCTTTTCTTTAATTTATACTCCTTTTGTCTGTTTTTCTTCCGATTTCAGCTTGCCTTGTAACTCTCACATTCATTATTTTGTTCCAGCTGTTTCTATTAATTAGGTGGTAGTCCATTATCGATCCTTCGTTTCTGTTTGGCTGTTCCCTTATGTACAGTCATGCTCATATAAATCTAGTACAAGAAATTTGGTTACAATAGCAATTTTATATAGCAATGTCAATTTGTTTGTACTATATTTATGTGAGCATGACTGTACTTCAGTATGTTTTTGTGTTTGAATTTTGAATTTAACTTAAATCTACTAAACTAAATAAATCAACTGTCGAAATATTTCGCAAAATAGTAAGATCATAGTCAAGACCAAATTAACTGTGGTATTTATAGGTAACTAATCGTTTTTTCTCAGTGCAAATGCACCAATGTATTACACGAATTATATTATTGTGTGTTAATAAAATCATTGACCTACATTACCTGCTAATAATTTAATTATAATTTGATATTTTTATATAAGGATAATCAGATCATTTCGATTATCTAATTAGCGTTGGTCAGGTTATGGGTATGGGCGTGTTGTGCTATAAATATATTTAAATTCGAAATTAATAATATAGTATAAAACTTTTACACGCTACCCGAATTATGTCATTAATAACTGGCATATAATTATAGTTTTACGAACCTGCCAATTACACTGAGGTTAGTGATGGATTGATTGATGAATACGTTAAAAATCACGAGAGTTCAGCAAGGTACGAAGACAAGTCCATAAATATTACATATTGCAGTAATACAATAATAATATACATACTGCATTGAAGTATAATTAAAATTTACACAATATTTAAAAGTTTGATTTTTCTTTTTACTTTATCATACATGGTACAGAGAAAATTTTGCAATCGTCAAAAGTAAACTTATTTTTACAGACAAACACCTCGAAATGACAATCTATAAATAAATATATGTTTATACATTGTGAGTTTTGTAAAGTTTTGTAATTTTGAGTGAATTTAAAAAATAAATAAAATTTTCCAATAAATCAAATGCACTTATGTTAGACTATTATTCGTTTCCATGGAAATGCGTTACTAAAGTCATTTGATAATTTTGATGTTTTAACAATTATTTCTCAGTTTAATGCTCAAATAAACATGGAAACTAATTTTAATGTGCAATTTGATGTTTTGGAGGAGTGCAGAAAAATCTACAGTGAAGCTGCACTCTTCCAAAATTAATAACACATCAACTTGCACTTTAAAATTGGTATATTAAAATATACAATCCACAGTGCAAATATTAACATCCGGAATTCGATATTGGAAAATGGATAGTTTTCATGATGAGAACTTTGATGAACCGATGTACTAAAGAATTTTTAATAAACGCTTCGATTTAGACTTCTATTAACCTTGAAATGATATGTCTCTAAATTGAGACAATTGAATATTCGCGTAGGTAGCCCGAAAAAAATTAATATAAGAATCAAAAGTTCAACTTCAGAAGAAAAAAAAATGATGCCGAAAGCTCAAAAATATATTTTTTAAATCGGCTTACATCCTCGATATTGAACATAAAAAACTGTTGAAAGAAAAAAACAGAATTAGCTACCATCAATAAAACCTTCATACATATATATATATATTACAAAATTAACATGTTATTATTAGTTATAAATAAAATTTGTGGGTATCACATAAATTTATTTATTTGTCACTATAGTTTCGACTACTTAGGTAATCATTATCAATCAAAGGGTCTTAAACTGAAGCATTATTATTAAGTTAAGCCGATTTTATCCAATTGAGAAATTGGCAAAATTTCTATTGCAATTTTATGATATTTTTAGAATGGGTCATCAAAACCATTTAAGTCCTGATATCTGATCAAAATACCAAGTATTAGAAGCAAAATTCAAGCAAAATATATACCTAAAACCGAAGAAAGTAGAAAAATTCAGAAAACTTTAAGTTAATTTTACAGCATTTTCATTAAAATATGATGACGTTTGATACAGTTACACAACATTATATAAGGGCATTAGAGGTACATAAAAAAGTATTCATATTGAAAATTTATGAAATATTCAATCGACATGTCAAGAAAGTTCAAATGTCCAGATCAATCAAAATCAATCAAAACATCAATGCGAGAAAATGTAAATATTTTAAATTCGACAAATCTGCAAAACTTAATAATTTATTAACACTCTAAAAACTTAAAACAGTTTTTATTAACATTATTTTTTATTAGGAAAATTTTATTTATTCACTATAATCTATGTTCTCATTTTCTTCAGATGATTCATCTGTATAGCCTTTGTTGGATGTTTGGTTGATTTATTTGGCTTAGCAGGATTTTCAGCTACTTACTATCCAAATCCTGTTTTAGGTTTTGGCTTTTCTTTTGTGACTCTTCTAACAGATTTTTGTACGGTGAATAAACTAATTATAACGTCTTAAACTATGTATAACCGCTAGTTTGGTTGAGAGGTTAGAACAATTGCTTAGCATGCACGAAGACCTGGGTTCGACCCCTAGGACAGGTAGTACATTTATATTCCAATTACTATTGTTACTGTATAATATTGTTGCTTCATTTTATTATTTTGTAAAATTTCTTATCTGATTTTCCTATTTACAATTTTGTACATCAGGTACAATCTGAAACATCTTACGTTTACATTCTTTAAAGCCTTTTAAGTGAATTATTGTTTTGTGTGATAACTACATGATGAACACTTTCATCCACTGAATCGTGCAATTTAACGAGTTTTCTCAAATTATTCACACAAGCAGGGGCAAGTTTAATGCAAGAATAGAAATACTAGTAAATACATTTTTCCAAGTTTTTGTTTTTGTTTTCGTTTCTTTTTTTAAATTTTGGTAAATAAAAATAAATTAATTAATAATAAATATTATTATTCAATGCAAAAATAGAAATTCTATTAAATACTTATTTGGCTTGAATGTTTTTGCAGAAGTATTTTTTTGTTACAATGTCATACAATCACGGTTTTGAGTTTACTATGACCGTATATATTATATATATATATATATATATATATATATATATATATATATATATATATATATATATATATATATCCTCCACTTACTGATTTCCTTTAGGGAAGAAAATAATATATAAATACACTATTCTAATCCCAGGACTGATTAGAATAATCTATGTACATAGTTTTTGGACATTTAAAAACTTGTCTGCATTTAATCAAACTATTATTTAAATTATAATGGGCATTCTGTTTTAATTATGTACAAAATCATGTTGTTAGCTAACTGCACTAACAAATATGAGTTATTATTAAACTGAAATGTCATAAAAGTTACTTCGTTGCACATTTAGCACTAGATACAAAATGATTTGAAAACAATTCTTCTAATATTTTGATAATTTGACGAGTATTCTGTTTTAAATAAGGTAAAAAATCGAGAAATTAGCTTTCTACACTGAGAAATATGTAATATTCTTAAACTGAAACATTTCTAATGTTACTTAATGTAAATTTAGCTTTCTACACTGAGAAATATGTATTATTAATCAACTGAAACTTTTCTAATATAATTTATTATAAAATTAATAATTGATATAAAGATTTTACACCTAAAAACATTTTTTCTGAAAATTCGAAAAGGATTCTGTATTAAATAAGTAAGAAAATTGGAATGATTAGCGTACTGCACTAATAAATATGGGATATTATTAAACTAAATGCTGTAAAGTTATATATTGCAAATTTCGTCCCAGATATGAAATCAAAAAATTATTAATTGAATTATCAAGATAATCGAGGCATAACTTACTGCCCTGAGAAATATGTTTTATTAATTATACTTAATGTATACCTGAAAACAATTCTTCTGAAAATTAGACAAGCATTCTGTTTTAAATAAATCAGAAAACGAAGGTATTAGGTGTCTGTTGTGAGAAAATATGAATTATTATTAAAATGGATTATATTATGTATTGCAAATTCAAAATTTGACAAGGATTTTATTTTAAATATGTTAGTAAATCAAGCTTTCTTTATGGAAAAATATGTGTTATTATTGCATTAAAATTTAAAAACCATATATTAAGATTATGTTTTAAATAAGGAAGAAAATCGGAATTATTAGCTTTCTACACTGACAAATTTGCTATTATGTTATGTTATTAATAAATAAAAATATCTCGGAGGTTATTTATTGCAAATTTAGTACCACATATGCAATATCTTTTAACAAGCCGTTACTCAAAATTCACACTTACATAAATCACACCGCAGAAGGAAAAGTGAAAAAGCGCATTAAATACACAATACAATCGCTGCAAAAAACTAGGGAATAAAGCTCTGAAATGAGGATAATATCCCTAACAAATACAGTCGCTACTATTCTTTAAATTCTTTAAAAATTTCTCCATGGGGTCGATAGCCTCATAAAGATTGTACATACAGGGTGATTCAGACCACCCGTCCCAGGCCTTTTTCTCGGTAATGTGACGTCTTAGAAGTCGTAAAAAACAATCATTACAAAAGCCTACCTGAAGAATTTAAAATTGTTTCGATTTCCGGAAGTAACCGGAAGTAGGCGTAACTGCACTCAACTTCAGAATTTTAAATGGGAACCTAGGTCGTATATAACATCGTTGGATAGGTATTTTAAAAAGAAACATATTTTGTAAGAAAAGTTTTTTTTATAAATGACATACTTAACGGAATAAACATTAATGTGTCGGGCAACCAGCCCAGGGCATGTTCTCGAAAGTATGACGTCATAGAGGTTCAGAAACAAAATAGCATGACTTAAGCCTACCTGATGAATTTAATGGCGGTAGTTCCGTAGTTCCGACTCTCGAAAGTTACCGGAAGTAGGCGTAACTGTACTCAAATTCAGAATTTTAAATGGGAACCTAAGCCATTATAGAATAAACTAATTTTTTTTTAAGAGAAACCAGAAATAAACGATTTTTATTGGAATAGTTTTTGTAAATAAAACGAATTAATCAATAAAAGCTTAAACTTGATGAAAACCTTAATATTAAAATAAAATAAACACAAATCTTTTAAACAATAAGTTTCATAAATGCTCAAAGTGTCTACTACTTTGATTGGTACATTTTTGCAGCCGTATTCGAATATTATTGACTGCCCTTAACACCTCAATTCCACTAATCATGCGGCAGGTATTCCGGTTCCTATCTTTCATGTTGTCCCTAGTCGTTGGTTGTTATTGATACACTAGATCTTTAAGACGTCCCCACAAGATAAAATCAAGTGGTGTCAGGTCTGGGGAACGAGCGAAAATAGTTTCTTCTAGAAGGGCTTAGGTTCCCATTTAAAATTCTGAACTTGAGTACAGTTACGCCTACTTCCGGTAACTTTCGAGAGTCGGAACTACGCCACTAAATTCATCAGGTAGGCTTAAGTCATGCTATTTTGTTTCGGAACCTCTATGACATCATACTTTCGGGAACATGGTCTAGGCTGGATGCCCGACACATTAATGTTTATTCCGTTAAGTATGTCATTTATAAAAAAACTGTTCCTACAAAATATGTTTCTTTTTAAAATACCTATCCAACGATGTCACATACGACCTACGTTCCCATTTAAAATTCTGAAGTTGCATGCAGTTACGCCTACTTCCGGTTACTTCCGGAAACCGAAACAACCTCCATTAAATTCTTCAGGTAGGCTTTTGTTATGATTTTTTTTCCCGAACTTCTAAGACGTCACATTACCGAGAAAAAGGCCTCGGACGGGTGGTCTGAATCACCCTGTATATATATATATATATATATATATATATATATATATATATATATATATATATATATATATAAATATTGCACGAACGTTACAACAAATATGGAAAACTTGATAAACAATACACATTACACAATACATTACAATATTAAAGGAAGCATTATATATTTTTTAATACTAAATAAACTACTAAAAAATTATCGGTAATTTATACTGGTATAATATAACCTCGTGAATTTCGGGCGCCATAGTTACTATTATGCCTAAAATTTCCTACTACTTTCTTAGGCACCCTATACTATCCTATAAAAATCTTGTATTCAGATCATTAATCATAAGTGTTTAGTGTCGAGACATAGCAACTTACTTAATGATAGAGATATTGGAGATTTTATAGATTGCTATATAAAGAGGCTCGCTAATATATCGATCACATGATTATTAATATCATGATGTTAATTAATGCATTCTCATTATTAATATAAATAAACCATAAAAATAACTTTACATATTTACAGTATGGAACACTTAGTGTTAACTAAATATATAGAAGTTTTGTTTATGTACAGAAGTAAGTTCAAGAACAGAAAATGGGGTAAGTGTTTAGATCTTCCAACGATTTAGAAGATTTCGGTTTAAAACATACCAAAAACACATCGGCATCGGCTAAAGCTCTTTAAGGCGCATAGAAAAAGTGCATTCTGTACGTTATTTGTCATATCAGAGTACCCCAAAATGATGAATATGTGTTATTTCCAAATTCACATTTTTGCGGTAAATTCGTTATAACATTTACAAATATCAACCGATTTCAATTCTGCTACTTGCATCGGCTAAAGCTCGTCAGGGTACATAGAAAAAGTGCATTGTGAATGTTATTGGTCATATCAGAGTGCCCCAAAATGTTGAAAATGTGTTATTTCCTAATACACATTTTTGCGATTTTAGCTAATAAAAACGGTACCGACATGCTACCAAATGCGTTAAAAATGGTCGCGCCCATGATATGTTGGTCTGTAAAAAAGATTAAAACGATTTATCGTTCTCGCCTGCGTCACGAAGAAATTTACCGAAAATATGCTCTAAGCCTTTGAATGGAGCTTATTTTCGGTAAATTTGTTATAACATTTACAAATCTCAACCGATTTCAATTCTGCGACTTGCATCGGCTAAAGCTCTTTAAGGCGCATAGAAAAAGTGCATTCTGTACGTTATTTGTCATATCAGAGTACCCCAAAATGATGAATATGTGTTATTTCCAAATTCACATTTTTGCGGTAAATTCGTTATAACATTTACAAATATCAACCGATTTCAATTCTGCCACTTGCATCGGCTAAAGCTCGTCAGGGTACATAGAAAAAGTGCATTGTGAATGTTATTGGTCATATCAGAGTGCCCCAAAATGTTGAAAATGTGTTATTTCCTAATACACATTTTTGCGATTTTAGCTAATAAAAACGGTACCGACATGCTACCAAATGCGTTAAAAGTGGTCGCGCCCATGATATGTTGGTCTGTAAAAAAGATTAAAACGATTTATCGTTCTCGCCTGCGTCACGAAGAAATTTACCGAAAATATGCTCTAAGCCGTTGAATGGAGCTTATTTTCGGTAAATTTGTTATAACATTTACAAATCTCAACCGATTTCAATTCTGCGACTTGCATCGGCTAAAGCTCTTTAAGGCGCATAGAAAAAGTGCATTCTGTACGTTATTTGTCATATCAGAGTACTCCAAAATGATGAATATGTGTTATTTCCAAATTCACATTTTTGCGGTAAATTCGTTATAACATTTACAACAAGCAAGATTTCCAAAAACAGATCCATACAAAAAATATAATAACAGTTATAAATTTCGTACTTCAAAATGTCACTAAGGTTACATCTTAATGATATTTTAGTTAGGGATGTATTTTATTTTATGTTCTACAATTTTTGAAGGGTTGGATTGATTAACTGTTACATTTCGTTGGCCAAATGAGTGACACTTTCTTAAACTTAAGGAGGGCCCGCTTTCTTAAACTTAAGGAGGTCCATTTTAAAATTTGTTCACCCATATTGGTATTAGAGTACAGTAGATGATACCAATATGGGTGAAATTTTGAAATGGACCTCCTTATGTTTAAGAAAGTGTACGATTTCCAAAAACAGATCCATACAAAAAATATAACAGTTATAAATTACGTGCTTCAACATGTCACTAAGGTTACATATTATGAGATTTTGGTTAGGGCTGTTTTCTATTTGGTTCTTCTACAATTTTTTAAGGGTTAGATTGATCAACTGTTATATTTCATTGGCCCCAAATGGGTTACACTTTCTTAAATTTACAAAACGTGTTGACCCATATTGGTATCAGAGGGCAAAAAATAATTTTGGACTTACTAATTTAAGCGATTCTCCATCTCTTGCCGTTTGGAAGATTCTCATAGATGGGCTTGCTATTCAGAACAAATGAAACAAATTGATATCGATACTATTTCTGTACTACTGTTGTAATGTGTGTAATTAATCGTGTGATGCTCCATAATATGAGTATAACAAATGCATTGAATTAAATGAGCTCTTCACGTAGCAAAAGTATGAATTTCTAATTGATGAAGCATCTCCTTACAGTGTAATTAATTGAACGAGTGAGTGTAACGTGTTGGAACCGTATGTTGTAATTATAGTAATTTACAGCGGTGAGGTGCGTAGCTAGCCATTATGACTTATTTATCAATTGTCACTTTCCCCATGATGATAGAACATGATCTCACCGATGCCAAATAGCGGTAGTATAAATTTTATAGTCCACGAATTGACCTCTGCGCCTCAGTTGGAGTGCAGATGCAATTGATACCGAGAAATTCAAATAGCGAAATATCATAGTATCGCGAATAAATAATAAACTGCAAATGTCATGGTCGTTGCATCAAATTTCACAGGCGAGTTGTCTTTTCAGCATCAGGGGCGGTCTTGAAACGTCTCGGCTCTCGTACCTACGTCTCCATGTGATGCTGATTCATTTTATAAATTAAGTGCAATAACTTTAAAGCGCCTTGATGAGTCAGTGTAATTAAACTGCTTGCATAAAACTTGAGAACTCTATAAAACGAATTTATGCCGGCCATTCATTCCGCCGGAGCCACCTACATATTTAACGCAAATTGATTTCATTAGGATGACGAAACAAGATTAATTCACGCCAGTCAGTCAGTCAAACATTTTTATCAGCGCACCTCGAGCGTTTTTTAATAAAACTGAACCATCGCAGGGGCATTGGCACTGAACGGGTTGTTTGTAATGTACCGATTGTATATCGTGCCACGCTTGTTCGGACGTTGACAAAATAGAATGGTCCTGGCATGTCAACCATAACTATAAAGTTTAATCATTGATTACCTAAATATACTCACTATACTCACTAGTTGAATGTGTTGCAGTGTGTACGGTTTGTGTGCGGAACGTGTCGACAACTCCGCAGAAAACGAAACAAGTTTTATAATGTGTCGTTTGTAGTGGCGATAAATCCCCGCAAATCGCCGCTCAATGGGACTTATTATTGATTTGATAAAAATTGCGCGCCTGCTCTGAAATTATTTACGAAGCGAAAAATCCTGTTTACACTCTGCGAACGCACACACACGATACGCCCGAGAGGATGCGTAAATTAACCGTGCAGCATTGTTTGAGCGTTTCCTTGAACTTACACGATGATATTTTCAACGTAACGCCCGCCGCCAATTCAATATGCACTCCAACGTGCCTATCCCCTGTAATTAATTTCATTACAATTTGAATAATCGAATCGGCCGAGGATGTAACCTCTTAGACCGAATAAAATATGGTCACGTGTCGCAGCCCTGGCACTTGAATAACTGCGGACAAGACTGCCCAGCATCCTGTCTGTTTGAACAGCTTTCGCTTTCATTGTTCGGAAAGCTGATATATGAGTTTGTATTTGAGTGCCATTTCTGCTTTAATGGACGAAAGCTTAATGTCAATGTAAATTACTGTAAGATCCCATCTCTTCCGCATTTCACAGATGTATTTAATAACTATTGATTATTTAATCATCGTTGACTATTGAATAATGAAGCCTGACATGAAAGCTACTTCCCAGGGATTATTTATGTTCTCTCATTAGAACCGGTACTTATAGTGATTTCATATTTCCCACATTATAAGAAAATGTACTAGTTCCAGCTCTTCGTGATTTTTCTGTGTCTCGTTTATTATTGCAGATATAAGGAACTGTTAGATTCAAAAGGTCATAGGAATGAACTGAATAGTTCGTGCTTGACACAATGCATGGAAAAGGTATGACGTTGCTTATCTCCATCATATAATTGTCCATTCCTCTCCACATACCTCGAAAAAGCGGACCAAATTGATTCTCCTCCGAAGCATTTACTTCTGTTCATTATATCATGATATATTTTACTCCAAATTACATATAATGCATATGGAAGAAAAAATTGTAATTGAATGCAAATTTCAAAAGGTGCCATCACCGAAAATTTAAATATTTCAGGAGACACAAAAAACTGTGTTAATCTTTCACCACTATCAAAACCAAATATGAGGCTTTCTCGCTCATAAATATCAGTCTATATGTGTCTAAAATGTACTTCAAAAAAGAGCGAAAAACGTCCGTTTTTAGTCCTGAGAAGGGATTCAAAGGGAATTTGAAGCTGTTTCGAAATTTGTTATTCAATTAATTACATTTTAAATTTTCATGCTAGTTTACTGGCATTTAGAAATTTTTGAATTGAACATAAAGAAGCAATTGAATAAAGTAAGGTAATGAAAGAAAATGAAGAAAATAAGGAAGAATCGAACGATAGTAATAAAGCAAATTTATACCATTTTGAGATTTATAAGATTAAGGAAACTCTGGTAAGTGTGAATGAATGTACAATCAATAAACTCCAATCAAATGGACAAACTGCAACTTTGGGCGATACCGCCGTGATTTTGAGTAGTGCAGTTAGAAGTAGGGGAAGCTGGGGCAAAAAACCAAATATTTTCCGATCAAATCATCTAAAAATTAAATTTTGAGGTATATTTTCTGATTACTGAAACCGCTCCTGATTCCAAAGTACCCAAAAGTCCAAAATGTTCAAAAAATGTATATTTGAAATTTGAAAAATAAACTACAATCCAACAAAAAATCAAAATTTTTCAAATAAAGTTTAATAGAAATTAGAAAAATAACTTTCAGTGCAAGCCTGTTCGACTAGAGAGGATTTAACTTTTAGTAAAGATCTAAGTAATGATTAAAAGAAGTAAAATTTCGTGATTAAAGAGAACAAAGCTTAAATACTTATAAGAAGACATGTTACTGATACGTACTATGTACTAAGATAATAATCTAAATTATAATTCATATGCACCTTGCAGACTAATAAACCTTGCAAACTTTCCAGAAATATTTTAAAAGGGACAGAACAGAATTAGAAAATTATTGTTATAATGAAAATATTTTCTTAGAAGCTGAAAGAAATTAAGAAAATAGATAAATATCGTCATAATAATCCTTTTGATACGATCGATTTTCATGTTATTGATACGTACTATGTACTAAGATGATAATCTAAATTGCAATTCATATGCACCTTGCAGACTAACAAACCTTGCAAACTTTCCAGGACTCTTCTAAAAGGGACAGAACAGAACTAGAAAATTATTGTTATAATGAAAATTTTCTTAGAAGCTGTAAAAAAATTAAGAAAATAGATAAATATCGTCATAATAATCGTTTTCCTTCCATCTTCCTACAATCAGTCATTTTCTAGAGACGTACGTCTATAAAATGGGTGATTCCTTTAGTGCTGATCGTTGCTGTATAGCGGAGAAATAACAGTACTACAATATTACATTCCCGGTCTAGGCCGGCAATGAGTTATTTCTGGAGGAAATATTTTTTTCTTAGATCTTCCATATTTTAACTAAATTGCAAAAATTGTGCGATGGGATAAAAAATAGTATATGCAATTCGTACATGAAATGCCTTCCCGGCCTCTTCGGCTTGAGGTCCTCGCCTAATGCCTCGGACATCAATTGCCGCATAGGCCGGAAATATATCACTTCCTGTACTAACAATATACTAATGTGTTAATACCATCCTGATTATTTATAGAGCGGAGAATGGCATAAGCAAATAAAAAATATCAGAATATGGATAGGTGTAACAGAGGCCCAGTTGTATGATCGTGGATCATCCTTGATCGTGGTTCAATTTCTAAGGATGCCATTGTATTAACAATTTCATCCTAGGTAACTGAACCATGGTCAAGGTTGATCCACGATCGTACAACTGAGCCTAAGGCCCAGTTGTGCAATCTCAGATCAACTTTGATACTGGATCAATTTCTATGGATACCATTGTATCAACAATTGTAACCCTGGTAACTGAACCACGATCAAAGATAATCCGAGATTTTACAACTGAACCTAAGGCCCAGTTGTATGATCGTGGATAATCCTTGACCATGGTTCAGTTACCTAGGATACAATTATTAATACAATGGTATCCTTAGAAACTGAACCACGATCAAAGATAATCCACGATCGTACAACTGGGCCTAAGGGATTTGCAAACAAAATCTCCTTTCACCAAAACAATCATAGTAGTCATAGACACCTAGAAATCATTTTTAAGGAATAAAATAAAGCATTGTTTTTATGCTAATACTTTTTTATAAAAATAGCATTGTATTTTTTAAATTGAATTCAAAAGATAAATTGATTCTATATTGCAAATTTAAAGGTGGGTCAACCCTATAGTAGTCCAAACCCCAAAAACTTAAACAAATCTTATACGTTTAGCAAAATTTCCTCAAGCACATGTTTTACAATTTAGTACTACAGAAGATTTACCTTCATCATCAAAAAGTTAGCAATTACTTGTTATGTAACGTGTAATCGGTTATTGGAAAGAGCGGATAGGATTGAAATAGAAATGCGAAATAAATATTAATCTGGAATATGTATGGTCAATTTACTAATCTAAGTCATTGGTTTGGAGTTAAATTTGGCATTTAAATTTATGAAAAATTAAACAAAAACGTTAATTAATTGGTCTAAAAATGTACAAAAATAATTGTAGTTTCTCAAAATTGTGTAAATGGAAAACAAAATTATAATATTTTTGTAATTTGAAAAGGCTGAATTTTAAACAGTTTAATGAAAATTTAAAAATAACTACCCCAATTTACTCAAGAGAGCGTATATCCAGTTGGCTATTAGTATCTTGATGTCCGTAATCAGGTAGGTACAAAATGTTAGACTGCCAGTGGATATTTAATGAGGGTAATTCATAACATTAGCATTTACTTATTGCGAAATACCAGAAGCATAGAGGTGGTTTACCAAATAAGATATTTTAACGATCCGCAATATTTAAAATCACTAGAAGATAAGCTTTCACTAGCAACAATATTTACAAATCACTGAAATTGAAATTTGTATGCCGATTTTATCCTTAATAAGTGATCATTTTGATTATTTAGGAAACATTTTAACTTTGCTAAGCAAATTTTTGGACCAACATAGATATTATTGATATTTGATTTATTTACTGATTTATAAAAAATATCATATCTGTATTGAAAAATGAGCCGTAGAAAACTAGAGTGGCGTATTTTTATATTTACAGAGAGTGCTATATTTTTAAATTCATATGGAAATCTTGATTAGTAAAGAGAAATTTATAGAAATCAATAAAAATTATTCATATATATAATATATACATCATATATATATATATATATATATATATATATATATATACAGCGAGTGCTATATTTTTAAATTCATATGGAAATCTTGATTAGTAAAGAGAAATTTATAGAAATCAATAAAAATTATTCATATATATAATATATACATCATATATATATATATATATATATATATATATATATACAGCGAGTGCTATATTTTTAAATTCATATGGAAATCTTGATTAGTAAAGAGAAATTATAGAAAATATATATATATATATATATATATATATATATATATATATATATATATATATACAGCGGGTGCTATATTTTTAAATTCATATGGAAATCTTGATTAGTAAAGAGAAATTTATAGAAATCAATAAAAATTATTCAGAACGACACATTTTTTAAAGGAAAGAATAAATATTTTCGCAATAAGTTGGCTGATGAATTGACGAATTGCAAGAGAATTACGAGCTCTACAAAAGTGAAATAACAAAAATCGAATTCAGTTTAAAAATAATGTCAACAACGTCAAGCATTACTGATATTTTAATTTGAGTATGATTTACTAAATACAATTAATTGAATTATTATTTGTACCAGACTATGATTTTACCATTTTTAATTTACCTTATTTCTCAATTTTTCGTTTTATACTAATTTTCATCATCCAATAACTTATTTTTATTGCGTACAAATTTTGTGATAACTTTTATTGCTAACTGATGTATCAGCTAAGAGGATGATTACAATATTTAAATCATCTCCCGGATTCAATGAAAGGGTGGGAATGAAATTCAGACTATAGCCATGCTCTTCTAAATCAATAATCCAATGGCAATTAATTAAATTACGATTTGCACCAAAGTATGATTTTACCATTTTAATTTGCGCCAAACTATAAGTTTTTCGTTCAATCCAAATTATGATGATTCAATTACTTTTCTATTGGTTACAGATGTTTTGATGACTTTTATTGCTATTGTATCAACTGAGAGGATGGTTATAGTGTACTTTCCCACTCACCCTCGATACAAATTTTATGTAAACTAAAATATTGGGCGTCCAACATCTTGCAATCATTACGCTAATGATTTTTCATGATGCTTAATTTATTAATGAATATATACAACATATTAATCATTGTTGAACCATAATCATAGATTGAGTTTTAATCATTTCCCGGGTTCTATGAAAGGGCGGGTGGGGGGTCACACTATAACCTTCCTATAAATCAATAATCCAATGGCAATTAATTAAATTATGATTTGCACCAAAATAATGATTTTACCATATTTGATTTGCACTTAACTATCAGTTTTTGGTTTTATAAAAAAATTGATCATTCAATTACTTTGTTTATCCTGTAAGTCCAGAAATATATAAGCGACAACATCCTTTCTAATTTGTAGACTTATCTGAATTTAAAAAAAATGGACAGTTCATGAAAGTTTCATATCGCACCGGCATACGTAAAGTGTATTTCATAGCAGTGGCAATACTTAAAAGTCACCGATAAATGCTAAGCTGGAGGCTGGATTCAAAATAAATTTCGAAATCAATACAGTTCCTCGTAATCTTATACCGAGAAAGTAAACACGATTTGTGTGAGTGAATCGTAGTTAAATATTTTCCATCAAAATGTGAAAATCATGGCGTTCTTTCAATCAAAAAATATATCAATTTGTACACAATAAATCATCACAGACTATTACGCGAACGATTAGGGACAACCCACAGGAAACTGACGTTATACAAGAAGCCTCTGCATATGCGATGAACCTACAGATATTTCTGGAGAACCTGGAATCTCTGGAAGTACCATCAATTGCCACAAACAGCATCTTCCTAGCATCCACGTACTCACAACCGCGCATTACTCGACTGGGTACTCGGAAGATGTGAAGGTTGAATCAATCCGCTCAATAGAATTATTGTGGCTCTTAATCGGTTCACATATTTTGCAAATTTTGGGCGTATGTGAATCTTGTCGCACTCAATAAGTGAAGTCACAGGGCTGTGTTAGACCATTGTGTACTGGAGTGTCACCATGACGTTCTTGCAGCTATACAAAGGTGCGATGATTAAATTGAAACATAAAAAGTGGCTTATTGTTAGTTTACAGACACGAATGGACAGGATTTATTTTAAATGGGTCAGTATTGATAATGTGAATATCTGCGCTGTGTTTTTGTGTTTCTTTAGTTTGTAACTTCACGGATACATTGTACAAAGTTGAGTGGCAAGGACAATGAAAATTAACCTTACCAAGACTATTAGTTTACAAGACAAAAGATGTGTAAATTGATTCCTCACCGACAAATCCAGTTGAGTTTTTTTTTTGTTCCGGTAACACATTTGAAACTTAATGCAATCCATTACACCGATGTATTGCCGTAACTAAACGCACACTTTGTAAGGGCTTCGGTTTGTTTTGCTACACCCATCGATACAGGTGAGTGCATATACTTATTGCTAAAATATTTTGTTGTTATTAGAATGGTTATAAACCAATTTAATTTTAAAATTAATCAGGGCTATTAGATGTTATTTCGTACAAAAATGCAGCTTTAGGTTTTTTAAGGTGTATTATTTTTTTAATATTTATTACGTTTGAAATTATATAGCTTCCGAAAGCATGGTATTAAAATATCATTAAAATATTCTTTAAAATAGAGAACACTTTAACTTTGTTGAATCACATTTATTTAGAAATAGTGACTAAAGTTTCGATCAAGACCTGGTCATTTTTAAACTACAACTACTAAGTCTTTCGAAAATGACAAATATGTCTGTGCCTTGGTGCAAGAACATCCAATGCCAATTTTATTGAAAAATCGGGTTTCCAGTTAAAATGACTGATAAATCAGTAAGGAATGGCCGTAGATAATATTTAATAACAAACCACTCATTGCCAAAACAATATGTCTAACTGCAAGAAAAATTTAATCGATATGTAGGTTGAATTTCAATCTCAGATTTTGAAAAATAAGAAATTTTGAACTTCGCTGTTCTTGCATAAGCCACAGATATATTCAAATCTAGATTTTATTAAAACAATCTTAGTTCTTATTTTTTATTTCATTGCTTTGACATTATCATGTCGTTATTAAGGTGATAAAAATTAATTTATACATTTTTTTTAAAGTTTTTAAATTGAATAATAGTGTCTTAAAAAATGCTGCTATACCATGCTTTCTAAGAATAGAATAATTCTATTGATCGCCCGTGTACTTGGAGGGCAAAGTAAATGAAGAAGAATAATAGAAAGAAGCCTTGTGAAATTTATATAGGATTATTTTCACGTGTCCTAATTAACAAGATTATTATTTGAAATATTTCTCAATACTTAAAACATCTCAATTATTAAAGCTAGAATTCCTATGAAATTATATTTTGATGAGTAATTTCGTAAGGCAAATTTATCTGCGTTTGTGTTTAGAATCGGTTTATTTACCATGCAATGCAGGAACGCTTTTGGATACAAAAATGTATAAAAACTGCACATGTTTCCGATTGCATTGACACACTGCGATAAGTCAGTGCAATTAAAGTGCACGTAATAACGTTTGTTGTTAATCTCTAGCACGTATACAGCAAGAGGAGCAATAAAATCGGAGTTATCATATCATAGAGCAGCGACACCAGAACTCCACGCTGGGGGCTTTTGTATTCCCATGCCTTATCCAGCGCGTGCCCACTGGCCTGAAATGAAATCGGAAAAAGGTTTCTGTTTATTCGTTTTTATTGATGGGGATTTTAAATCGCCACTTTATGAAATCGAGAATCGGGAGGTGAGCGCACCTCAGTTTTCAATTACTCTGCATACAAAGGGCATTCCCAAATTAACTTTTCGGAATTACATGGTATATCTAAATTTCGGCAATCAAAACGTAAATGTTTGGTGTACATTAATAGTGCTAATGCATTTGCTGATGATACGCTTAAACAAACAAAAAAATATGTAGGGTGTCGCCAAAGTTTTGAAACAACTAAACGGAATGAAGCTGAACATAAACAAAACTAAATTAATGGTAGTAGGAAAACAGGAGCTGATACAAATAGAAATTGACAACAAAAAACTTGAATAAGTAGAGACAAATACCTGGGAATAGAACTAAATGCAAATGGAAATGAAGAGACGGAAATAAATAAACAGCAAAATAAGAAAAACTCAAAAACTATACCAGGCAATAAAATAAAAAAGAAATAAGTAAAGAAACAAAGATAAAAGTGTACAAAACAATATACCGACCAATAATAACCTGGGGATGCGAAACGTGGAAGCTAGATAGAACGGAAAAAAATAAAGTACAAGCAAGCGAAATGAAAGTCCTAAGAAAAATCAACGCAGTAACGCAAATAGACAAAATAAGAAGCACAAAAATAAGTGAAGAATTGGACATAGAGCCAATACAACAATACATGGAAAAACGACAGCTCGGATGGTGGGGACATATGCAAAGAATGGACAACCGAAGAATAGTGAAAAATGTGTGGGAAGCAAAGCAAAACAAAAAGAAAGGAAAATAAGACCGAGAAAGACATTAGACGACAGAATGAAAACAATAATAGAAAAAACAGGGAAAACATGGAAAGAAACGAAAGAACTAGTGAAGGACAGGACTAAATAGAAGAACTTCATGAACGATACACGGGAACAGAAGAAGAAAAGAAGGAAATAAAACAACACACGTACACCAATGTGGTAGACGGTGGACTGATGAAGTGCCAGTGCGCAGACCTTTTCTATTTCTTTAGCGAGGGCCACATTGGCTCTTGGAGTTGGTAAAAAATAAATAACCATACCATTTTTTTTAACTGAAACTTCATTTGATATAAGACATAGACTTACCAAGCCAGTATTTTTGTAAACAAGAACATTAACATTGACGTATTATTTTTACAATCTCATTCAATAAATAAACAAAGCAATTAATCTAATCTCTCTTGTGCCATGCTGTTTCTTAATTTTGATTTTACTTGAACCATCTTAGAAAATGAACGCATAAAGAAGCAGCTTGTGCGCCCAAAGAAATGAATCTAATCTTTCCTGTGCCATGCTGTTTTTTAATTTTGATTTTACTTGAACCATCTTAGAAAATGAACGCCCAAAGAGCAGTTTGTGACAGGGACAACAGAAAAATGCTTTTCAGTTGCAAATAAATTATTGTATATTCTAAATCTGTCAATTAGACAGAATCAATTAGCCAAGTAACCCACTCTTTTATGTTACTCGAATTTCTTCGTTTAGGTATGAATTCATAATACTTAACTCAGATATAATATCTTGAACTATTACATTATGAATTGATGAAATAATATCGTTTTGAATTCTGTTACTAGTACATAACGCATTTTTGGGCTCCTGCGTTAAATGGTTTTTTGGTAAAGGGTCATACCGTGAAAAAAGATCCACGAGTTCAAAAGAGTCCATGCTTAGAACTTTCTATTATTTCATCATGTTCTCGAAATGATCTTTCTCCTTTTGTTTTTTAAAAACGTTTTTATAAATGTCTATGGTCATTAACTGGTTTGACATTCAGAGAAGTAGTTGCGATTAGGTGTTTGCTATGTATTAGCCCTATAATTGAGTCAGTGCCTAGCTTACTCATTTATTTACTCTTTTGGGAATTTATTGTGGACATTATTCATACAACATTGGCACTTGAGTGATACATTAGGGGGGGGGCATGCCCCCTCCGGCACCACCCGTGTGCACGCCTATGTTTTAGAGGTAAAAAGAAATACAAAATTAGGGCGTTTACTACTATATTAGTTATTTTCATATCACTGTGTGAAAATATTTTTTTTCTAGTTATAAATTAGCGCGAGTGATGCGGTATAATAACTCCAACGCAACAAAAATAGACCGGTGGCATACATCCAGATGAAACAATGTCTTATTAAAATTCCCACTAAGAGAAATATTGCAGCGTGAAAAGACGTTTTAAATGGGACTAAATAAACAAATTAGAATTATTTTTCCCAGGCCAAGTCCAACAGGGAATTAATCACTTGACGTCGGACGCGCCAGCGGCGATAAGCGCGAGATTATGGGGGCAATATAAAACGCACGGCGGCTCACCTAGGGGTCGTGGCGGTCCGGAAATAGAAACAGAAAGAAATTCCATTAATCGCTTCGATTTTCGGAGACACACCTTGGGATCGCCCCCGAAACACGCCCGGTCGCAAATTACGCGATTCAATGCGCCTAATTTATATGTCGGTTACATTCAGAGGCCCGAATTAATTAATTCATTGTCTAGCTTTAACGCGCATTCGTGTTAGGAGGGAATCCTCCCGCTGGACACCTGTGTGTGTGCAAACATCGCGATAATGAAAAAGTTGGGATCCGTTGACGAATCGAATGGTGCGGCGAAACGGCAGGAACTAATTTAATTAAAACTATTTCTGCTGTAACCTCGCAGTTATTTGATTAAGCTGTGCGAGCTATAGTTTCCGGCGGGGCGTTATTTAGATGTTATATCGCTTATATCTGCCCTGTGACGAGGGATGATAAGGAGGCTCCGGCAGCGACATTAAAAGAACCGTACCGGAATATTTGCGTGCGGAACCGTGATAATTCGAACTCCTGGAAGGCTAATTTGCGAACGAACGTGTTTTGATAACCGGAGCAGTAATGCTACTTACCTACTACATATCTGATGGAAATTCACATTGAGATAAATTTTATGAAGATGATCTAAATTGCTATTTAAAAGACATTTCTCATGAAAAATCGAATTTTATAAGATATGTAATGTGAAATTTGAACTAATTTTGTTTTTTTAAGCGCTAACGCCCTAATACGCTTAAAATAATAAATCAAATTTTTACTTGGATATTAACCGAAAGCCTCCAAATTAGACAAAGTTGTCACAGATTTTACCTCTATTACAAAATCATTCTTTGGTCTGATTCGTGCATGCCACAGAACAAACATTCCATTATGAGTTTGGCACTAATGAAATTTATGAAGTAGGTAGCATCCTACTATTGAGAAAATAGAACAGAAGTTTGGCGAACCCGGGTCGTAGTAGTGTACAAGAGGTTAGCAACTTACATGGTGAAATAGAAAGAAAACACAGGCCAACCGCCAAAAAAACGTTGTGTGTGTGTGTGTGTTTACCTAATTCTTATCATTTTAAGTGTGCTTATTCCAGAAATAACAAGAAAAGTTCCGTATCACCCACCATTTGTTCACATTTTAACTTTGTCTCTGTATAGCTAGGCAAATACAGCTCTGATTCTCTAGAAACGTATGAGATCCCTTCAGTTTCACAGTCCACTTCCAGATTCGGCGGCTTTAGAGTCCAAGTTACATTTGACAAGCAAGCTGTATGTGTTTGCAATGTTGCTATCTAGATAAGATACTAATATAGCAGTTAGTGTTCAGTCATGGCAAGTCGTTGTTAGAAGAACAGTTCTGGTAGTTTTTGTTATATTTGTGGCGATTTTTTGATTAAGAAACGCCAACGGAACATTACAGACTTTGTTAGAAAAGTATATTTCTTATATTTCGGAATTAAACTTAGTGATCAGGACCAATCTTGGGCGCCACATAAAGAATGTTATATTTGTGTATAAGACCTTAGAAAATGATCAAAAAAGGAGAAAGCATCCTTTAGATTTGCCATTCCAATGGTATGGAGGGAGCAAAGGAATCATTCAGGTGATTGCTACTTTTTTTGCATTGATGTTACTGGTTACAATTCAAAAAAACAAAATAGTAATTCAGCACCCTAACCTACCATCTGCAATTCGGCCAATAGGCCATAGTTCGGATCTGCCTGTTCCTGAACCACCAGTGGCTATTGCAACTCTTAGTCTGGATAACATGTCAAGTGATGAATCTTCCTGCGATAAAGATGAATCAGTTAACGATGAGTTTCAGTGTCCCGTACATAGTGTGGAACGTCAGACGTTTACTCAAACTCAGCTAAATGATTTAGTCAGAGATTTGGGATTAACAAAGGAGAAAGCAGAACTGCTTGGCTCCAGACTCAAGGAAAATAACTTGTTAGCAGCTGGAACTTCAATTCGTGTATACAGGAGAAGAAAGCAGCAATTAGCTCATTTTTTCAAACAAGAACATGATTTAGTGTATTACTCAAATATTGCCGCTCTGGTGAATGAGTTCTGAATTGAATACAAAAAAAAAGAATGGAGGCTGTTTATTGATTTCTCTAAACGTAGTTTAAAAGCAGTTCTATTAAACAATGGTAACACCTATGCGTCATTACCTGTTGCTCATTCTGTACTCATGAAGGAAAATTACGAAAACCTCAGTGTATTTTTAGAGAAACTAAACTACTCCGCTCATGGATGGATGATATGTGGTGACTTGAAAATAACATGCATGCTTCTTATCCAGCAAGGTGGTTTTACTAAATTTCCATGTTTCCTATTTGAATGGGATACATCAGCATTGGTCTAGAAAGATTTGACCTGTAAGAAAATCTTTAAAGCCAGGAGAAAGGAACATTTAACGGGAACATCTGGTAGATCAACATAAGATTCTGCTGCCTCCATTGCACATAAAATTAGGCCTCATAAAACAATTTGTGAAGGTCTTACCTAAAGATGGGCAGTGTTTCAAATACCTTTGCGAAAAGTTTCCGCAATTGTCTGAAGCAAAATGAAAAGAGGGTATTTTTGTTTGACCTGATATTAGAAAAATTATGTTTGATCCCCAATTGGAACTACATATGACAGTAATTGAAAAGAAGCGTGGATTGCATTCAATCACGTTGTAAATAAGTTCCTAGGCAAGAAAAAAGATGCAGACTATCAAACAATTGGTGCCAATATGCTGGATGCTTTAAAAAAATTGGATGTTTAATGAGCCTCAAAGTCCACTTTCCAAACAGTTATTTGCAATTCTTTCGGGACGATTTAGAAGAACAAGGTGAGCGTTTTCATGGAACACCAACATGATGGGAGATTGCTGTTGGTCACTTCACCGAGTGAGTCAACAATCGGCGCATAGAAGAAAAGGCTATATCAGGAGCTTTAAAGAAAGGAGAAAAAATGTAATGTTGGGAATACAAAGCCATCTTCTATGTTTAAATAAAGATCTGTTGCTAGATACGGATTTAGCACCCAAAAAAAATAAAAAAATCAGCTATCAAGATTTAAAAAGTTTTTTGAATTTTTTTGTTGGCCTGTGAAATTATCTAGCGGAGAAATTTGCAGTACCTTAGGATTGTTATGTTTTCTTCCAAATGTGAATCAGAGAAATCCTTTTACAATTTTTCGCTAGGTTGCGAGATCCATCTCCACTATTTGCAATAAGCCCGAGAATGGTGAGGAGTATTGTTTAAGATTGAGTTTGGTTCTGTATAATATTGATATTTTTTCAGCCGTGTACAAAAAACCCAACGGATGAAGCGAAATCCACAGAGCCAAAATTCCAAACTGTGACAGTAGTAATTAAAGAAACAAAAATACCAAAACAAAATACAAAATAATAATTTTCTGTTCTGTGACGAACAACTCGCTCTATAACAATGAAAGTTGAAAAAGTTACAACAATAAAAATCTACTTGGTTCTCCGCATCCCCGCAAAAGCCCTGTAGACAAAAAAACACAATTTAAGACATTTAAGATATTGTTGTATACTTCTTATATCAACTTGTTATATAAATATCACCGACACGAATAATTATTGTTTTCATAAAAGAACTTGAATTGATTACATTCGTAATTTTCCTTTTATTATTCTATAATTAGATATGGATCCACATAAAGGGTGTCCTAATTGGAACGATATGCTTTTTAAAATTAAATAAAATAAAAAATATTTGAGACAAAAGCAAAATGTTTCTTTATATTATAGTACAACTTATGACAATTATGTTTTGAATAACACATAATTCAAATGTCCGCCTTGGCTTCGTTTGCAGGATCGAATCCGATGAACCCAATTGTCACTTTGTGCAATAAATCAGGTGTAATTTAATTAATGCAGCGTTCGATGTTCTATTTCAAAGCGTTCATAGTTCGAGGTTTAGTAGCATAGACCAACGACTTTAAACAATCCCACAAGAAGAAGTCCAAAGGTGTTAAATCACAACTTCTTGGAGGCCAATTAACAGTTCCATTTGTGGAGATTACATACTCACCAAACGTTTCTCTCAGTAACTCCATATGGCAATATGTGGTGTTGGCCCATATCGTTGAAAAAACATTGCAAATTAATTTCATCCAACTTTGGCTACAAAAAATCCGTTAACATCGATCGATAACGCTCACCAGTCACTGTTACTGCCTTTTCCTTTTGCATCTTCAAAAAAATGTGGTCAGATGATGCCACCATGCCATAAACCACACCAAACAGTAACTTTTGCTGGATGCAAAGACTTCTCATGAATCTGTTGTGGACCATTTTTAGACCAAAAACGACAACTGTGTTTGTTAACGAAGCCGTTTAAATAAAAATGGGCTTCATGTAAAAAGACGATTTTTTTGAAAAAACCATTATCAATTTCAAAATGCTCTAGACCTTAATCAGTAAACACGCAACGCTTATGATGGTCAACTGGATTCAGTTCTTGAGTCAACACAATCATATACGAATGTAAACCCAATATTTTTTTTTCAAAATACGCCAAGTTGTCAATTTTCAAAAGTCAAGTTCTTGAGAACGTCGAGTAATCGACTGATTTGCTTCTGCTGTAACACTGGCAATTACAGCGTCAATATTCTCTTGGTTTCTTGCGTTTCATTATCTTATTGGTGTTCTGGTATCGTATAAAGTAAAATTTGTTTCGAATTTTTTAACGATTCGACGTATAGCAAGTACAGAAGGGCGATTATGTAGACCAAAATCTTCATGAAGATCACGTTGAGTTTGAATAAAAGAACGATTATTTTTATAATTTTTTTGAATAATTAGCCAACGTTGTTGTAGCGTGTATTTTGCCATATTAATTGTCAAACTATACTAAAAACAAATGACAGCTAGTGAGATTTCTATAATTTTAGATATGGTTGCTATGATGTTTTAAAAACATATCGTTTCTATTGTAAGACCCTTTACATATCAATACTATTCAATCATTATTTAATATGGCCTACATTTACAAAAGAGTTAATATATCTTTACTATAAAATAGCAATGGAGTTAAGAATAATATAAACAAGAAGGGTCTCTTCAAATAATATGATAGTACCATACAATACTGCACACTTAACTGAGGATTAATAGAGTTATTATTAATCCTCAACAAGTACATCCTTAACATCTAAATAGATGGTTATTATCATTTGTATAGTTTTCATTGGTATGTGGATACAGGTTTGTCTGCAGCTTATTATGTATCTTGAGGTAGCACAACAAACGCATACTCCATACAAAATAAACTTTCGCGAAATTGTTTTAAAATGTCCGTTTTTTAAAACTGTTCTTATAAGGTGTGTATTGAGATATATGTACAGCCACGAACTCTATATCTGCAAAAACGTTAGTGGGTATATTTTGAAAATTCTATTTTTGTATAAAAATCTACATTTAAAAAAATTCTGGGAAAAAACGGGCAACCATAAGTGGACGTCCACTCTCATCAAGAACACTGTATGTTTTTTGTAGGAATCAAAGCTTCACACCACTCTTATTTCTGAATATGATTTAAAGTGTTTTTTTTTCTGGAATATTTCTATATTTTCTAATCGTTTTCACTTTTTGATGTTTCAGAGGAGATAAATTTATGTAATAATATTGATATTACAAAATAATTAAATTTTAGAAATTTTGCACCATTCACAATGTTTGGTTTCCAATTCAAAAAACAATTCATCAATACTCAATCACTTTTTTGGTATTATTGAAGTTGTATATTTCTAAATCCCTCTACCAAAACCACCAAAATTTCAAAATTCAAGCTCATTAATGTTCAAATTATATTTTTGGTGTTTGGATTTGGGGATATGGTTTCTAATTGTAAATGTTTCAGAGGAGATTCATTTATTGAATCATATTAATATTCACAGAATGTAGAAATTGTAAAAATGTTGCACCATTCATAATGTTTGCTTTTCAATTATAAAAACAATTCATTAATGCTCAATGACTTGTTTGGTATTTCTGAGTAAGTTGTAAATTTCTATTAATATTCACAGAATGTAGAAATTGTAAAAAATTTGCACCATTCATAATATTAGCTTTCAATTATAAAAAAAATTCATTAATGCTCAATGACTTGGTTGGTATTTCTGAGTAAGTTGTCAATTTCTCTTGTAAATCACCAAAATTTCAAAATTTAAGACACACAATAAAACAATCTTCCAATCCTTTGCAATCTCAAAATCAGTGAAATTTATTAATGTCCAATGGCCTTTTTGGAATCTATTTCTGAAGTGTTTTTTTTTTTAATTATTTCAAGCGAGATTCGTATATTGAATCATATTAATATTCACAGAAAGTTGACATTGTTGAATCTTTGTAAAATGAGGTAAAACCAATTCCAACTTTACAAAGAAGTATCGCAAACCATGCATTTAGTTTTAAGAAAATGTTGATACTACTGATGAAGCATTAATCGAAGTACCTATTTTACTATGAAGTTGTATCAGAAAAAGTGCTTCTATTACTTCGGTAATGTTACCAAAAATATGAAGCGCACACAAACCTAAAAGAAGCCTTTTGCATTTTGCCAAAGTGGCTGACTTAATTACTTTCAAGTGTATAACTCCGGTTGATATTTCTTTCATGAAAACTTTCTATAAGGAATTTAATAATGCAGCTGAATTTTCCGTTGCTAAAAATTCTTTACAAAATTCCAAAACTCTAGAAAGGGCAATCAAAACCACCAGCAAGAAAATGTTAAAAAAATGAGGGAAATCAACAGGGATAAACACATAATAGTGTTAATAAATTTTAATTTACAATCTGAAAACAACATTATTTTTATTAAGTTTATGGTTTTATCCTTAAATATTAATATGAAATAATATTGTGTAATATTAAAAATCGTCTAGGGACCACTTTAGTGCTTCAAATGGCGGACACTAAACTCTCACTTAAGAACGTCATAATTTTTTTACGGGCAGTTAATTAAGTGTATATTCTTAAGTACATTATCAATTATGTTAAATTGAATATTGTTTGTTTTACGTATCTACATGGATATGTAAATATAAGTTTTAATAATGATACGCAAAGATTGTTTATGGATGTGCAAATGGATTGGATGCAACATCCCAAGTCGGTGAGTGGTCTGTTCTCAGTATATGGAAAATATGGTGAGTTATGGATTATTTATACGCCATGTATGCAGGAAGAGTACATCATTTTTACGGCAATCTTTTAATTTCATGCACAAATGGCTCACATTTTCAAAGCTTACTGTAGTTGTATTAGCAAAGTTCAGCTCAGTCAATTTATAAAAATATACACACTGGTGGGATTTAAAAAATATACGGTGGCCACCATATAGTATTCTACTGCGCGGACAAAAAATATTTTCATCCACGAGGGCATTAAGCTCTACAGCTAAGCTGTTTGGTCTTTATTAGATGCAAAGCAGACGTTGATGATAATAATTTTTCCATGCACGGTATAATATAATAGAACGTCACAGGTGTTACAGCAATCTTTTAATTCAATACAAAAATGGCTTAGATTTCCAAGAGTGCTATCTTATTATTTTTAAATCTTATTAAAAAATATATATGCACTGGGATTTTCAAATCTGATGTGGGCACCACATAAACTCTGTTCCATTTTTATTTTTAACTAAGTTGGCTCTGTTAATGAGATAGTATTATTGGTCAATGTAAAAAGTGACTAGACTTGAAAAAATTGGTTATATTAAAAAAAAAAAGTTATATTTTATGACAGTGGGCAAATATGTGCACATACTAAAAATTTCTTAAGCTTACAAAAAATTATTTGTATTCGTTTTTTGACAAAATATCTATAAAACTAGAAAAAAAAATATTACCATTATATATACCTACATGTTAATGCCTTCATCTAACTTCGCTAACTTTCGCTAATTTCGTGCAATTAATGAATTTTAGGGTGTAGATTTTTTTTTCAAATCTTTGTAGGCAAACCCTTCTTTCCGAAGCCTAGTTTTGTTTCATTGTAAAACTGTTGGTCACCTTGATGAGGTGTAAAAAATATATCCACTGTATATCCTTAGATTTTAGCTATTATATGTAGCCTTTCTTTAAGAGATTATTGACTATAGATGGCTACAAATCCCGAGGTCATTTTTTTTTACCTCTGTAAGCCTTGACCTTGAAAACAGCTTTATTTATTAAGAGTTACAGTTCTGAAATTAATGATTCAACATAACTTGCTAATATAATAAGCAGTCGATATTTAAAACAACCCCTTTAATCTTTCGCTTGGAATAAAACAGATAGAAAAAGTGGATCACACTAGATTGACGATGCCTTATTGAAATTGTTGCATTCTCTACCATCAACCAAAATTGTTAAATTTACATTACACTCTAGCGAGTAGCTCATTTGAACAAGATTATTAACAATTCTGTTACTGAGTACTGCAGATACTTCGCACTTTGAAGAAATCAGTTAAAATTTACAAATGCATTCCTAAAATAGAAGAAATTCCAGCTAAACCAAGGCTAAAAATTGCTAAATCAACTGAAGCTCCACCATGAGTATTGTTACATGAAAGAAGACGATTGACTATTCATCCAGTTCCTGCTCATTTTCTACAATAGGATTCCATTCACAACCTCATTGGACGAAATGCTATTTATTCTCTGCTGAAAAGATCAATGATGGCAAGCAGAAAATATCATTTTCGAGTTGACCATCTAAGATTCGATTTCAAAACCAATGATTGCAGCAGAAAATATTATTTTAGAATTCTGCTTCATGGATTTAAAAGTTCAAAAATGAAGCTCTTATTGGAAAGCCAATTCAACAAAACTCTGAGTATTCAAGATAGAGGATGAATTTTAAAAAATCATATTGATTTTAAAACTAGCTATGAAAATGCAGACTCTAACAGTCAGTCAAAAATTAAAGTCGCGGTTTAATGGCGTTTTAATCTTAGTATCATTGGTAACCCTTTGTAAAACACCGCTAAACCAGCGCTAAACCACGGTTTAAATTTTTATAAATAATGCTGCAAGGAATTAATTTAGAATCTTTTAGATGATTAGGATCTTTGAGATATTCTCTGCTGCAAAAGCCAATGATTGCAAGCAGAAAACATTCATTTAGAGTTGAGCATTTAGGATTCAATTTCTAGGCCAATGATCGCAGCAAAAAAATATCCTTTTAGAATTGAGCTGTTAGAATTCCCTTTCTTAGATTTAAATGTTTTGAAAACGAAGCTTCAACTAGAAAACTCAGCAAATACTTTAAGGATTGAACCGTATAGCGAATTAATTCAACAAAAATCGTACTTATTTTAAAACTAACTGTGAAGATGCAGGCTCTAAAGAAATTAATCTGGAATCTCTAAAATCTTTAAGATATTCTCTACTGGAAATAACAACGCTTGCAAGCAGAAAATATTGTTTTTGAGTTGAACATTTAAGATACGATTTCAAAGCCAATCATTGCAGCAGAAAATATCCTTTTAGAATCGAGCTTTTAGAATTATTTATCTTAGATTTAAAAGTTTTGAAATATAAGCCTCAACTGGAAAACTCAGCAAATACTCTGAGGATTCAACCATATAGCGAATGAATTCGAACATATTTATTTTAAAACTACCTATGAAGATGCATACTGTAAGAAATTAATCTAGAATCTTTAAGATGATTAAGATCTTTAAGATATTCTGTACTGCAAAGGCTAATGATTGCAAGCAGAAAATATTCATTTAGAGTTGAGCATTTAGGATTCAATTTCAAGGCCAATGATTCCAGCAAAAAATATCCTTTTAGAATTGAGCTCTTAGAATTCTATTTCTTAGATTTAAAAGTTTTGAAAATGAAGTTTCAACTGGAAAACTCAACAAATACTCTGAGGATTCAAACATATAGCGAAACATTCAACAAAAATCGTATTTATTTTAAAACTAATTGTGAAGATATATGTGAATATATATGAAGATGGTAATGATTGCAAGCAGCAAATATTCATTTAGAGTTTAGCATTTAGGATTCAGTTTCAATGCCAATGATTGTAGCAAAAATCCTTTTAGAATTCAGCTATTAGAATTATATTTCTTAGATTTAAAAGTTGTGAAAATATAGCTTCAACTGGAAAACTCAACAAATACTCTGAGGATTCAACCATATAACATTCAACAAAAATGTATTTATTTTAAAACTAAGTATGAATGCTGTCTCTAAAGAAATGGATTAAATTAATTAAAAGATGAAATTAAACTGGAATCATTAAGATCTTTAAGATATTCTCTACCGGAAAGATCAATGATTGCAAGCAGAAAATATTTTAGTGTTAAGCATTTAGAATTCGATTTCAAGGCCAATCATTGCTGCAGAAAATATCCTTTTAGAATCGAGGTTTTAGAATTATATTCAAAAGTTTTGGAAATGATGCTTCTACTGGAAAACTCAATAAATACTCTGTGGAATCAACCATATAGCGAATGAATTCGACCATATTTATTTTAAAATTAGCTATGAAGATGCAGACTGTAAAAAAATAATCTAGAATCTTTAAGATGATTGAGATCTTTAAGATATTCTCTGCTGCAAAGGCCAATGATTGCAAGCAGAAAATAATCATTTAGAGTAGAGCATTTAAGATTAAATTTCAAAGCCAATGATTGCAGCAAAAAATGTAATTTCAGAATTGAGCTTTTAGAATTTTATTTCTTAGATTTAAAAGTTGGGAAATGAAGCTTCAACCAGAAAACACAACAAACACTTTGAGGATTCAACCATATAACGAAAATTTCAACTGAAGATATATAGTGACGAACTGTGAAGATTCAGGCTCTAAAGAAATTAATGTGGAATCTTTAAGATCTATAAGATATTCTCTACTAGAAAGATTAATGATCGCACGCAGAAAATATTCTTTTAGTGTTGAGCATTTAAGATTCGATTTCAAGGCCAGTCATTGCAGCAAAAACATCATTTTAGAATCGAGCTTTTAAAATGATATAGGTATCTTAGATTTAAAGGTTTTGAAAAAGAAGGTTCTACTGCAAAACTCAATAAATACTCTGAGGATTCAACCATATAGCGAATGAATTCGACCAAAATCGTATTTATTTTAAAACTAGCTGAACATGTTGGCTCTAAAGAAATTAATCTGGTATCATTAAGATGATTAAAGTCTTAAAGGTAATCTTTAAGGATTGAGATTTGCAATTAAATTGCCAAACCATTACAAATAGTTGATAGGAAAATTATATCATTTTGCAACATAGGTAACATCAACTAAATACATGAGGCGTTGAAAATCGTCTTTTTTTCAAATTAAAAAAAGTCCGGAATATATAAGGGACATCATTTCTTATGTATTTCTGGACTTATCTAAATTAATGAACTTACCGCACTTTGTTCTACAACAGCTCACATCATAATTTTAACAAGTCATTAAATAACAATAAAAACAGTTCAGATGATTTTTTATTTACTATCTGGTAGAAATGGACAAGATGATGAATTTTAGAAACCTACCCAGTTATAATATGTTCTTTTTGATGATTGATTTTTAAGTAAGGAGGTTAAAAAATCAGTATTTTTTTGTTAGTTTTATTAATATGATCTAATGTCATATACTGTACACATACATATGTAATACATGTATAAGTGTAGTTTATTTGATTAACACACAATCCAGTCCATTTAATTGTTTCAGTTTTCTTTGTAATAAGCAATTTAGTGATATTTAAAAACAAAAAGTTGAGTTTAAATTAAAAACAAACTTGTAATGATCATAATAATTTCGAAACAATATAGATTTTACATATAGCCTTCTAAAATTGTGGTTGCGAAATAATATGTTTCGATCATAATACCGGTTTGAAATTAATTCTATTTATATTATATCGATAAAATAAAGCCAAAATTTAAAATTATATCGCATATTAAGTACATACCACATTAGACATATTTATTACGTCATAGTTTACGTACGTACGTATTTTTACGTATGTAATATTTTCTATAACTTTTTATTTGTCTACGAAAAATACATATTTTTAATAAAAATGTACTCATAAATTTCAACTTTTTCACAAAAACTTGTATGAATACAATACTCATTTGAATGTGACTATTCAATTTTAACTTCTATTTTAAGAGCCGTGCTTTAAAAATTGTAAGAAAAACTAAGCGACTAGTGACACAAAATGTATACTGAACTTTATAATACACAACCTGACATCACAGTACATCTGACAAATCGTCGTAAACAACGATTACTTAACTAAGAACCGGCGAGATGAGAGTGCATTGTGCACAAAAATATCTCCACTACTTAAAATATAATTAAACTTTCAAGGACGTTCGTTCTCACACCGTGGAGTGGCAGAGTTTGTAAATTTCAGCCGACAAGTTTAATAATGAACGCGAAACTTTTATGACGCAAGACATATGCTGCCGTCCTTTATAAGAACACGTTTTACCGTTTTGTCTGTGGTCGCGACTCTCAAGCGTTCCCGATTCAAATTTAAATATTACACCATTATCCTCGTAGGAATAAAAAAAGTTCAGCCATTTGTTAAAAGTTCAAAAAAAAATATTATGTTTATAAACCCCATCTATTTTGCGGCTTTGAAGAATGACACGACAAACTCTGTGCCAAATTGCATAAATACAACGTTCACACAACGAAATTAATATAGAAATGATAATACGCAGAAATATAACCATAAAGGATTTTTGTAAGTATCCGAAGAACCATTTATGAATCGTAATATTGTAATATTACAATATTATATTGTAATATAAATTGTAATATTCGTATTATTAAATATAAGAAAATTATATTATTTATTTATACATAATGTATCAGTGTTAATAAAAATAAAAGAGGCAGAAAGACCCCATGGGGTCGATAGCCCAATAAATTAGTATATGTATGTATTGTATTGGCAGGGCTTTGCCGTTAACAAATAAATAAATAAACAAATAAAAAAATAAACAAATAAACAAATAAATATAGTTTACATATAAAAATAAAAATATAAGAAATTTAATGAGGTTCATTGGAAAATGCAGTAATATTTATGTTTTGGGTGTGAAAAATGAATTTCCCATCGTGGTTAAGGCGCTAATTATGTTAGTGTATTGTCAGCAAATACTATGTAGGTACACATGCATAAATATAGCGCGATTTATAGGAGACAGACTTCTGATTGTCTGAAGTGTATTCAAATCTAATTTCCGCATCGGTTTTGGTATTGATTAAGGCGTCTTACAATTACAAAGCAATTTGTATTTAAATTCGTTCACTAAACCGCTCAATAATTTATGACGCATCGATTTCTGTTTCCATGCATTTTCAGTGTACTAGTGCATTTGAAATATTAATTAAATATCATCAATTTAATCCACCATCGTCGGTGCGGTAGCTAAGTATTTAATCAATTTATAATCAGCATCGACGCCCGGAAAGCACGTAAATATTAAGCCAGGATTATGCAAGATATTCCATCTAGCGAAGAATCTAAATTAAACGAGAAATTATTACATTTGCGGATTGTTGATTACTGAAAATATGCAGTGCTTGTAAATGGGCTATAAAACGTGTATATGTTCAGGTGTGGGGATTGCACAATGTGTGTAATAATTAATTTTTCACGGGGATGCATCTTGCGCCTCCATCGTGTTAATAAAAGTGGAATTAAAGTTTTATTGGCGCGTATATCTGTTAAATAATAAGCCGGGAGTAGAGTTTATTGTAGCGGAGGAGCAGTAAAAGAACAAGAAATGAAAGTATAAATAGTATTTCATGCCCATTTTCCTACCTTCATTATATTTTCGCATGCAATTCGCTTCCTAACAAAGTTAAATATTTTATTGAAGCAAAGCAATTCTATAATTGCTTTAGGATGGTTAAGAGCGGAAAACATTCTGAGCCCGTCCTTGTTTACTTTGTAAGAGATACAAAGGAGAAACTTCGCCGGATCTGCCGCTTTAATATTCTTTCTAATTAAATATATTGCGGAAAAGTTCGCACACTCTCAATCTGCCGCGCTAATCCCCTGGCGAAAAAATTAATCCGACGCTCCTATTTATTGCACACATTGCCGGAACTTTATACATGGACACATTGAATATTCATAATATTGATTCACATAAAAAAAATTGTAAATAAAATATTTACAGTGAAATTTATTTTAAGCACAAAGTATTTGATCAATGCAATATGCTACATATTAATTAAACATTGCTTCGTCGGTTATTCACATTCGACAGTTATTTGTGGCAGGTTTATATAGTATTAATTAAAAACAAAAGCATTTGCGGAATTAACTGTTAAAAATCGAGTTCGCGTTCACTTTATCCCACTTCACGTGTCCGATGATTATTGATCTGATCGCTTCTTTGGCGCGAGAGGCGTGCACACCGTCGGGGGTTTAATATGAAACAAAATCTGGGCAAGTGCGAAACTTGTGCGGGAAGAACTTAAAAGTTTTATTTAAAGGGTTAAACTCTTAATAAAGTTTTAAGTTTCCGATCGAAGGCCACACCAGGAGCCCTGACGCTTCCTCTAATTATCCCCTGGTTATATCAAGTGCGAAGTTACCGCGCGCGCCAATGCGATTTAACCTTCCGCAGATGAACTAATCCCGGAATTGGACCTGAATTCTCGCGTTCACAGATGCAGGCGCTACCAGGAATGCACTGCACAGTGAAGTCTCTCTGCGAAATCGAATTCGTAAATAATTTGTAGACGCCGCTCGGCGCGAGAGTGCTGTAACTTAATGTAATTGCGACCTGTGCGGAGCTGCAGTTTATTTGCGTGATTCCGAGTTTAATATGAGAAACACAATGGCAGGCTGAAAAATGGATGATTGCATCTTAGTTTGCATGATGAGAAACTATGGGGCTATAATAGTTTGGTGTTTCAAGTTTAATAGGTGTCCTATAGTAAATGGGGTGTGCTGATCACGAATCAGTGCTTAGTTATTTTCCAGCACGGCAGGTTTTCAGAAAAGGTGTGTTTGAAATTTTTCAAAGAAACTGCCAAAAATATTGAGAAAATATTTATTGAAACTATATTTAATAGAAAATTACACTACAAAATTGAGTTGTTCATTAAAAAATCAATGCAGGATAATCTACGTTAGACAAACGTTGTTTTTTTTTAATAAAATCGTTCTTTTCCTTCAAAACTGCGTTTTGTAGTTTTCTTTTTGTGGATTTTTGTAAGCGAGTCCCTCTTCAAGGTCCAGCAGTAATCAGCCATCATTCTATTGTCCCATCTTCCTTGGTAACGTCTCTCCATCTCCTTTATGTCTTGATGGAACCTCTCTCCCTGTTCCTCGCTGACAGCTCCAAGATTTTCGGGAAAAGAGTCAACGTGGGAATTCAGAAAATGAAGTTTGACGCTCATATTGCACCCCGTTTTTTATAATTTTCGACCATGTTGGCTACAATTTCTTTGTAGTTTTTAGACTTGTTGTTTCCAAGGAAACCGTCTATGACTTCTACGAAAGAACTCCATGCTTCAGATTCATCCTGGGTCATTGTATTCTGGAACAATCTGTCCGATTTTAAGGTTCGAATTTGAAGGCCTACAAAAATTCCTTCTTTAAGTTTAGCTTCAGAAAGTGCAGAAAATTTGTCGCACAGGTATTTAAAGCAGTCACCTTGTTTATTTAAAGCTTTGACAAACTGCCTCATCAATCCTAACTTTAAGTGAAGGGGAGGCCAAAGAACTGAATTTGGGTCAACTAATGCATCACGCAGCACATTTTTTTGTCCCGGTACAAGTCTGTATCTGAGTGGCCATTGTTTCTTAACGTAATGTAAATTTCATGCTTGAATGTCCCACTCGCACAAAAAACATGGATACTTTATGAATCCAGACTGCTGACCCCAAAGCATGGATATTATTTTAAGGTCTCCACAGAGTTGCCAACAATATTCGCTATACTTTATTGTATTTAGCAACAGCTCAAGATTCTCATACGTTTCGTTGAGATGCACGGAGTGAGCAACAGGCATAAGTATTACCATTGTGCCACAAGACACCCTTCAGACTTCTCTTAGAAGAATCAATAAATAACCTCCATGATGTGGAATCGTAATTGTCAGCTCCCAGTTTCATGACTACTTCAGGAATATTATTACAATACACCAATGAAGCCTCTTGAGAGAAATATTCCGCGAACTCTTTTTCACGATGCCTATACCACGAAAATGTGGATCCTGGACCCAACAGATTGTTGCCTTTCAGTCGTGATCTTAAGATTTATGCAGCATCCTTCGATAGGCCCAACTCTCTTACCAAGTCATTTAGTTCTGCTTCGATGAACTGTTAAGGTTTCATCTTTCATCTGATGATTGCTGTTGGATGGTGTGAAGAAAATGTGGAGGAATGGGAATTCCTGGTCCATGAGGTACAGGTCGTTTAGCAGACGGTAAATCAGGATACTGAATAGTATGTTTATTTTTCGAATTGAAACCCTTGACATCGTAGGAGCAAAAGTAACAGTCGTCTCCATGGTTTTTTTGTTCCCTCCATACCATAGGAATGCCGAAGGGTAAAGAGCTTCGTGTACCTTTTGTCCATTTTCTCAGTAGCTCGACACACTGAAAGCACACTTTGTGTGGAGCCCAAGGTTTGTTCTGATCACCAAGCTTTACACCGAAGTAAGCGTGATAAGCTTTCTTGATAAATTCTGTTATGTTTCGTTGATGCTTTGCTATCGTTAAATCACCACACACGTAACAAAATACATCAGGACTATTTTTGCACTTTCTTGATGACATTATGACGCACTAAACACTCAGAAAACAAAACACAACTCGATGCTACAAACAACTGACGCTAACTAACTATTTCGTAAACTGCCGATGCCATCAAGTTGACCTTGACAGATGTGAAAATGAAACAGTGTTGTCATTGAAATGAAATAAACATAATTTTATACTAAAATATTTTCTATCGATGTATCAAGTATTTTAAAGAAATAATTTTAAGGCAATTTAGGAAATATCATAAAGGTACTTCTTTGCTCTAGTACATAATATATCATAAGGTTTTTTTTAATTTTGTGAAAAATCTTGACGTGATAGGCTCAAACCAAACTCACATTCAGAATCAACTTACTCGTATTAGCTAAGGACCCTTATCAAATTCAAAACACCAAAAATCATGTCGGCCTGTGCTATTGGCTACTCATTCATGTATCTTGGAGATGTGACAGGAGCATCGTTTTCGATATTTTTCTGTCTGCTGAACTTGAACAATATCATTTCTTAACGCCACAAGCGTGGTTAAACAATGGCATATTTCTACTGTTCTATGTATTTAGCAATATACAGACATACAGTGAATAATTACCCGGCAGATTTGTTTATGTATTTGGGTGATAATTAGATAACTCATAAAATTGTTCATTTCTACAGCTACAACTAATAATGCATACAGACGCATGTAGATGCGCTATATGGGCAAAAATTTATATCAACAATATGTTAAATTGTAATTTCACTAATTGTTTTACTGCACCGTGTTCGCGTAACAATAATTTACGCCAGCGCATATGCAGCCATGCAAAAGTGCAACTAGAGTAATGAATTTCTCGATGGATAACCGCGCTTGGCAGAGATCCTATGATACAATGTAGCATCCTACGTGTAATTAAATTTGCGGCCGCCTGTAAATCGCGTGCGGAATCCAAAACGCCGTTAAAATTTATTTCAACATAATAGACAAACAACGGGAAACCTAATAATGAATTTGCCGCTTGCGCACGGAAAAAAAGTGAGCAAAACGACGGCCGCGGCGCTGAAAAATCCAATCTAGCCGCATTATCCCCGTCGAATGGGTTAAAAATTTTACACAGTTTCGAATTCCTGATTACAATTATGCGCCGCGTTTATTTTAGGCCGCCGCAAAAAAATTGCCTCCACATATCAATTCGAATTTAAGTGTTGTTCGTGTTTGAATACCAAATTCCTGTACGTCAAAAATGCGCAACAAAATTACGAAACTTTCTATTTACATTAAATGACGCAATGCTCATGTGGCCTTCTGGCATAGTGGATTACACCTAATAAATGGTCGTGGGTTCGAGTCCAGTTTTTGAAAATAATAAAATTGTTTAATTTCTCACATAATTAGTATCACAAACTAGGCAGAAAAGCCCATTGCAAATAACCTAATATAGATGTCTCTCCTATATAACAAGGATCGGAAATGACTTTTATCGACAGCCCGATGAAAGTCTTAAAATATTTTAGTTGCATGTGGGTTTGCAAATTATAAAATTCAATATATTTCGGTTATACATGTAAATTTACGTATAATATCAGAAAATCAACATAAATCCTGAAAAATCCTGAATTCTGAACCCTGAAAAAAAATCCAGAAATAAATATAATATGACTATAAATGTATTTCGATCCACCCACAACAACACCCAAACGCAAGGATATCAACAAATGTCATACTCTGCAATCATTCGTTTCGTCGAACAGGAGATCCCCGAAACGGAGATAAGCTTACATCTGTCAACACACAACATACCACACAGATATTACAAAAGGATCGTATCCAGAGCTACCAACTTGCCCACACAAATGATCCGCATCATAACTAGTGACAAAACAGCCTACGAAGCCATTTTAAAGGGAATTTATTTCAAACACTGTCACTACCCCGTCATGGAAAGCCTTGCCCCTGCCCCTATCCCACAATTGTGTGGAAAATGCAATCTTTACGACCACACAACGGAAAACTGTCCCACTCCGGTGAAATGCGGTAAGTGCGCTGGCGCGCACTTAAGCCACAATTGTACATCACAGCTGCCCGAGGTCTGCAAGAGATGCCACATACCCGGACATGGCGCTTGGAGCGCGAAATGCGAACTACGCCCGAAGGCACCGATTGCAGGAATCCCGAACATAAAAATTAAAGCAGTCAACAAGAAGTCTGCACAAATGGACCAACAAATTACAAAATCACGCATTCACACCTCCATCACCATTCATGATCATATTATAAACACATACACATATAAAATAAACTCACCAAAACATACAGACAGACAAGCATTAATTAAAAAACTAAAAGAAAGATTTATTGACGCATACAGAGTAGACACTGCTTTATCATTTTCAGGAAACAGACTCTACATCATCATGTTCGACCTAGACGACATTGAAGCAATCTCACCTACGGAACCTGCAGATGGACTGGGAGTCGGCACAGCTACTGTCAGTGTAAATCCCTGTCGGTAGAAGTAGTCCCCTCAAGATTGGTCAAACTTATATACAATAACATCAATGGATATTCCTCAAAAAAAACCTTACTATACAATTACATGGAATCAAACGACATAGACGGCTGCCTGCTGGTAGAAACAAAGACGAAGAACGATACTAACACGAATTACAGAAACTGGACCACATTGATAAGACACGGACAACCCATCCAGAACGCCCGAGGAGGTGCTCTGGCTCAATTCCGACCAGACTGCCAAGTAGGTAAAGCCAACCCCCCTAGCCTAACCAACCCACTAAATGACTGCCTCCACTGGACAATCCCATTCCAAAACGACAAGCTCCACATATTCCTGATTTACATACACGCGACATCCCCTCTAGAACAAAATATATTTATTAAAGCATCACTATATAAATATGCCATCATAATAGGCGACTTCAATTTAAACGGACAGAAAAGTAGACAATTACAAACATTCCTACAGAACTCCGACTTCACTAGACGACGCACAGACCCAACATTCATCATGCCAAATAACAATGACAGCACCCCCGACATCATACTACACACAGAAAACCTAACAAACAATTTAACTGACGTGACACTAATACCAGATTTATGCTCAGACCATCTAGGAATAAAGTTCACAATAGACACGCATACACTGACGGCAACCATAACCCCCTCACATTCCAGCATAATTAAAAAGGACAATTACAAATACGTTACACAAGACATAAGCAACTACCTGACCAACTTAAACTCGGACGAAATAGACTTAGACCATATCTCAGAATTTCAAGATACAATGACAAACATAATAAAGAAATACTCTACCACAACCAGTTACAAATTCTATAAAAACAGACTACCAAGATTTATTCTGGCTTTAATAAAACAAAAACGGAAAATATATAGACAGTACTCATCGACAGGAGACAGAGACCTAAAACCCAAATTAAACAAACTAAACAAGGACATACAAAAACTGACACACCAATACAGGACAGAAAAATGGCTTGAGGTTTGCCAGGAAATTGAAGCAGACAGAGGGAGAACCTACTGGACAAAAATAAAAAAACTAACTAGATATAAGCAGAAAAACAACATTCAAAAGCTGACAGACGGACTGACAGAAAAATACACAGACATAGACATAGCCAACACATTTGCGGAACATTTTGAAAATGCTTTCACCCCTTCACAAAACCCAGTTTTCGACGACAGGACCTTTACGAACATTAATGACTGGTTCGAGGCTTATAAACGAACAGAGACAGACGACGTAATCCCTGACATAACAGATGACGAATATTACACAGTACTGCATAGGGGAAAAAATTCGGCCCCCGGACATGACGCACTAACAAAAGATCTACTAAGGCACTTACCGACAACAACACACGATCACATTGTTAAAATGTACAACCACTGCCTAAAAAACAGCACACACCCAATAATCTGGAAAGAGGGTATTATTATCACAATCCCCAAGACTGGACTAGATAAATCAAAACCAGAAAGCTATCGACCTATTACACTACTCCCAGTTTTGGGGAAAAACCTGGAGAAAATAATGCAGAACAGGATATGGAACCTCATAGAAGAAAAGATACCCAAATACCAATTCGGGTTCAAACCCGGACTGTCGACCATACACCCCCTTTACATTCTGACGAACAACATACAGACGACGTACTTACAAAACAGACATACCGCAGCACTATTCCTGGACATAAAAAAGGCTTTTGACACTGTATGGCACACAGGACTACTATACAAAATGCATACCCTACAAATACCTAGATCCCTCATCCTATTCATCCACAGCTTCCTGACAGACAGACAACTACGGATAAGAACAAACAATTCATACTCAAGATCATTTTCGCCAGAACAAGGTTTGCCACAGGGTTCTCCTCTCTCGCCCCTCCTGTACAACATATATTGCCATGACATATTAGGAACAGACAACAGGCAGACAGACTTAGAACAGTATATCATACAATACGCCGACGACACAGCATTAATAACACATAAAAAACGACTGGATGACACAATAGACACACTTCAAATACTGACTGACAAAACAATGGACTGGTTCAACAAATGGAGACTCGAACCCAACCCCGCAAAATGCCAACTCCTTATTCCCAACCACAGAATCAATAACAACTCACCGACAATACATGTTAACGGAACAAACGTATACCCCACAACGACGATAAAATACTTAGGAATGACGATTGACAATAAGCACAAATTCGACAAACACTTACGGAACACAAAGACGGAAATACAAAAACGAGCAAAACATTTTAGATGCCTAACATACGGAGGAAGAGGGATATCTATTAGTACAGCAACAAAAATTTACAAATCCATCTGCAGGCCCATGATTGACTACGGCCAGATCATACTAAAAAATGTAAGAAACACCTGCAAACGAATTACGGACGTAACTGAACGGAAGACATTAAGACTTATCACTAAATTAAGACATAAGGACAATCATCTTCATAACATATCAAACATAAATTTATACAAGATCACCAAAATCATACCCATCCAACAAAGACTAGACAAACTACGAAATAAATTTCAACAAAAACAGGACAATAGGACAATACTCGACGAATTGTGTATTAAAAGACAAAACAAACGCACTACAAAATTACATCCGACAAAAACGCTTCATGAATCATATTACACTTCATAACACTCTTTTCACACTATCAAAATAATCACTCATGAATCACATATGTAGTGTAATGTATAATGTAACGTACGTATAATGTAATGTATTATGTTAGGCAAGGCGGAAAGACCCTATGGGGTCGATAGCCTAATAAAGATTGTTTATATATATATATGTATTTCGATTATATATGTAAATATACGTATAATATAAGACAATTAACATAAATCCTGAAAAATCCTGAATTCTGAACCCTAAACAAAATCCATAAATAAATATAATAAGACGCAAGTAAGAACAGTTTTCGATCGCCAACCTTCGCAAGGAGAAGTCGTAAGAAGAAGATGAAGAAGAACTGTTTTCCCTGCAGTGATTATAAATTGGTATTGAATATACAATTATGAATTTAGAAAAGCTATTTATTAATTATTATAATAGAGAAAATAAATAGATACAATCAAGATTTGGAATTTATCAACTAGAATGTATACAATGCGATGCAATTTATATAGGCATTATATAAGCCTACAAGCATTAAATAAATCTTAAAATAAGACTGGATAAACATAAAAAAGCACTAATGAATAATGTTCGTAATACAGAAATTGCGGAACACTGTATAATATATGATCACAATGTGGAAATTTAAAAGCATTACATATATGTGAAAAATCATCTAAATTAAACGTTTTAGAAGGACGAGAAATTAAACGGGCGTACAAAAGTGGAAAAGTTATTGTTAATAATCAAATAGAAATTACAGAAGACATTTTAATATCGAGAATTATACTATGATATACCGTTGAAAATGAGATTATAATCATGAAACAAGTATCAGGTATTTATTTATTTATTCGTTTGCCTTTCTACCTTTCTGTGTAAGATAACTGATATTAATCATTTATGGATTAACAAGTGTAATAAGTTAATACAAGATGTCCACAACTTCGTGGCATAAATCTAGGATTCTACAATCTTAGGAAATCTAAGGAAGGCAATATTAATTGAAAATGTAAATATATTTCTTTCTATTCGCTTTTATTGCCAAGATATAGGTGTTACTTAGCAAATCAGTTTTCTTATTAACATTTCTACTAGAGTAAACTTGGAAATCTTATGTTTAGCAACGAGTCACCCACTACCAATACACATATGCACAAATAATTACAATCATCGCAGAAAATACTGTGCCATATAAACAGGGGTTCTTCTATGGTTATTGCTACATAAAAACTTGGATGTTATAATTTTTTTAAATCATATACCATTTTTCGGTGAATTAGCTTAGCTTAGCTTTAGATGAGCTAAGGGGCGCAAAATATCGGATTTCCAAGCCTACTCTAGTAGAAATTTTAACAAGAGACCCGATGTGCTAAGTAACACTTTAAGGTCTTATATTTTGGAAACAAAAGCGACTAGAACAAAAAATGATTTACATTTTCATATAATTATGCCTTTCTGATCATGCTCCTAAATTTATGCCACGAAGTTGTGGGACACCTTGTATAATTAATTTATTATTATTTAGTTATAAATTAATACAAACTAGAAATCGCAATTATTGATTTAATAAATTTTAGATTACGAAATACTTATACAAAATAATAGCAAAATTATATTGGTGATAAATAAATAAGAAATGATTGACTTTATTGAATACATTCGAAATGTTAGAAAGTTTGTACGTACACATGCGTACAAACTGGTGGAGGTGCCAGGATACATTTAGATTAATAGTAAATAATAAATCTATTTTTATATATAAAACTAGCATAATTGCACTAAGTTATCACACATGTACATATGCAAATGTATTTTTACCAAGTACTAAAAATATCTGCCTATTCTCACTCCAATTACCCTCGAGATTCTTGGGTGACACTACGAAGTGGTCGTTCTCTCAGCTGCTGTCCAACCTTACTAATACAGCCATTAGTTATAATTTTCTGACTCATGCGTTAAAAATATAAATTTATGCCAAATTTTTTACATAAATTAGACGTATATTTAGATTTACTCTACATCCTTACTTAATGATTTCATGGCTTTACAATTTATCTATAGCTACCTCGTCTATTTAACTCTATATCTCATCTATTTGTCTGTTTAATTGTTTAAAATTATTTCTTGTTCATTACCTATAACCATTGTTTATAGGTCAGAGTTCTTATTAATGTATTTTAATTAAATTTTATATTATACTATGTTATATAGATAATGAAAATCTATGGGTATGGTAATATTTCGAAACTGTTTCATGGCAGTGTATTACTTTTAATTGGTACTTATTAATTATGAAATATCTTGCCCAAGTCAGATATTTCATGCCAAAGTACACGGCTTACTTTATATGTTTATTTATATCAACGTGTATTTGAATTAATTTTGGCAGCATTTTCTCCGAAAAAGAAAGAATTTTCTTTTTTTATTACGTTCAGTATTTATTTTAAACAGTAGTAACACCGAAACTATTTTAGAGGGGTTTGAAGCGTCATCTAAAGTCAAGAACGCCAAATCAGTCGTTTCCTATATTGAACAATTTCGCAAACATGAGAGTAATGGATTAGGAAAATTCAGGGAATAAGCTTCAGAAGCGGTACAGGCCGATTTTAAGAAGATATGGAAAAATATAAGATACAAAATAGCAGAAACATCTCCGAAATTTTCTTTTAAATTTCTAAATTCTGTCGAGTTTTTTAATAGTGTTCATTTGTAATATAGTGTTTCTAATTCTATATAAATATTTAATGCAATTATTTTGTTATACTGACAATATAAAAAATTTCTATGATCAATTAAATTAACTAAAATCATTACAGATTAAAATATATTAAAGTATTTCAATTCCAAGTATTTCAAATCCAAGTATTTCAAAACCGTCGGTGAAAGATTTTCAGCAGCATATTTTTTGGAAGATTAATTTACATGGACTACTTTGAAACTAAAATTAGATTGGACTTTTTTTTTAAACGTGAGTCATATTCAGAACAACAGTGTCTATTCAGAAATAAGATATAACTACCTTGTTTTGAGAATTATTATAACAATGATATTGTTGCTAGGCAGTATTCTACCTACACCAACCATACTATAAACATTTGCAATCCTATCATATACAATACTAAAGAGTATACTACAACTACAAGTATGTGGGGGAAACAAAAATAACTTGAAAAAATTTAGCAACTGTATTTTCCATCCCATCATTTAATGATCTGAAACAATCAGAAAAATCAGCTGAAAACGAAACCATTCTATAAATAATGCCACCTCCGGAATTACACTTAATGATGGGTCAAAGAAGATACATCCTCTAGAGGATTGTATATTCTTTGGTGTTACTCATAATATTTATGCTGCACGACATAAGAAAGACATGAACCGATAAACCACCACAGTTCTATAACTGTGGTGGTTGATTTGATTTGACCACTATATGATTTGCAAATCATATAGTACTCGTAATTATATTCACTTACCTCTATTTACAACATTTCACCAAGTAGCTGCTATATACACATTCAACTCAATGCATACGTTAACTCACATTTCTAGGTTTAGTCTCTAGGTTTCTTAACTCTCTCAAGTTGTAAGTTATTTATTTTAATGTAATTTCAATTTGTTTAAAAATCAAACAATTTTCATTTCCAAATTAAGTTTACGTTTCTAAAGTTAAAATACGTTATTGATTTTGATATTTTCAGAACTATTTTGTATGTAAGTATAACTTACCAAATTATTCTTTATAAATAAAATTTCAACAACAAAAATATCTGAATATCAAGAAAGCTGTGAAATTTTAAATACCGCCAAACATATGCAGTTTTAAATAAAATTTGTAGATCATATACTAATTGTTTTTACTTACTTTTATTTACAATGTGTGACCAAATAGCTTCCACATATACATTCAACTCAATTCATACGTTAACTTACGTTTCTAAATTTTATTTAAGTTATTTACTTTAATGTAATTTCAATTTATATAAAAATGAAACAATTTTCATTTCGATGTTAAGTTTACGTTTCTGAAGTTAATGTACGTTACTGATTTTGATATTTTCACAACTATTTTGTATGTAAGTAGGTATAACTTACCAAATTATTCTTTATAAATAAAATTTCAACATCAAAAATATCTGAATATCAAGAAAGCTATGAAATTTTAAATCCCGCCAAAGATATGCAGTTTAAAATAAAATTTGCAAATCACATACATACATATTTTTACTTACTTTTATTTACAATGTTTCGCCAAGTAGCTACTACATACACATTCAACTCAATTCATACGTTAACTTTTAATTTTATTTAAGTTATTTATTTTAGTGTAATTTCAATTTGTTTTAAAATGAAACAATTTTCATTTCCAATGTACCAATGTACCAATGTACGTTACTGATTTTGATATTTTTCCAACTATTTTATATGTAAAAAGGTATAACTTACCTAATTATTCTTTATAAATAACATTTCAACAACAGAAAAATCTGAATATCAAGAAATCTATGAAGTTTTAAATCCCGCAAAAGATATTCAGTTTATGATTATCCAGTAATAATAACAATCCAATCTGGGATTCAAAATTATTCAATTAATAATAATAAGAATATATTTTTTAAGCAAATTATATAAATCAAGCATTGAATTAATAATAATACCAATAATAGTAAAACTTGAAAAGAAACGGGAAAATGTAACTAACAAATTTGCTATCTGCAGCTGCAGCTTTTTGCAATATTTTTATGTGGAAAGTTACGACAAATATTACGAAAGTTCCGACCGACGACCTTATAATTACACAGGCCGACATGATTTTTGGTGTTTTGAATTTGACAAGTGTCCTTAGCTAATACAGGTACGTTGATTCTGAATGTGAATTTGATTTGAGCCCATCACGTCAAGACTTTTCACAAAATTTAAAAAACTTTCTGAGATATTTTGTACTAGAGCAAAGAAGTACCTTTATGATATTTCCTAAATTGCATTAAAATTATTTCTTTAAAATACTTGATACATCGATAGAAAATATTTAAGTGTAATATTATGTTTATTTCATTTCAATGACAACACTGTTTCATTATAGCATCTGTCAAGGTCAAGTTGATGGCATCGGCAGTTGTTTACGAAATAGTTAGTTAGCATCAGTTGTTTGTAGCATCGAGTTGTGTTTTGTTTTCTGAGTGTTTAGTGCGTCATAATGTCATCAAGAAAGTGCAAAGACAGTGCTGATATATTTTGTTACGTCTGTGGTGATTTAACAATAGAAAAGCATCAACGAAAAATAACAGAATTTATCAAGAAAGCTTATCACGCTTACTTCGGTGTAAAGCTTGGTGATCAGGACAAACCTTGGCTCCACACAAAGTGTGCTTTCAGTGTGTCGAGCTACTGAGAAAATGGACAAAAGGTATACGTAGCTCTTTACCCTTTGGCATTTCTATGGTATGGAGGGAACAAAAAAACCATGGAGACGACTGTTACTTTTGCTCCTGTCATGTCAAGGGTTTTAATTCGAAAAATAAACATACTATTCAATATCCTGATTTACCGTCTGCTGAACGACCTGTACCTCATGGACCAAGAATCAGGAGTTCCCATTCCTCCACCTTTTCTTCACAACATCCAACAGCAATCGGCAGATGAATGTACAAACGAAAAAACTGATGAAGATGAATTCAATCCTGATATAGATCAACCTCGACAGTTTATCCAAGCGGAACTAAATGACTTAGTGAGAGACTTGGGCCTATCGAAGGATGCTGCACAGATCTTAGGATCACGACTGAAAGACAAAAATCTGTTGGCTCCAGGAACCACATTTTCGTCGTATAGGCATCGTGAAAAAGAGTTCGTGGAATATTTCTCTCAAGAGGGTTCACTAGTATATTGTAGTAATATTCCTCAAGTAGTCATGAAACTGACAATTAAAATTTCACATCATGGAAGTTATTTATTAATTCTTGTAAGAGAAGTCTGAAGGGTGTCTTGTTGCACAATGGTAATACTTATGCCTTGGTGCCTGTTACTCACTCCGTGCATCTCAAAGAAACGTATGAGAATCTTGAGCTGTTGCTAAATACAATAAAGTATAGCGAATATTGTTGGCAACTCTGTGAAGACCTATAAATAACATCCATGCTTTCCAGACTGCTCCAACAGTCTGGATTCACAAAGTATCCATGTTTTTTGTGCGAGTGGGACAGTTGAGCACGAAATTTACATTACGTTAAGAAAGAAAGGCCACTCAGAGAAAGACTTGTACCGGGACAAAGAAAATGTGCTGCGTGATGCATTAGTTGACCCAAAATTAGTTCTTTTGCCTCCCCTTCACATAAAGTTAGGATTGATGAAGCAGTTTGTCAAAGCTTAAAATAAACAAGGTGGTTGCTTTAAATATCTGTGCGACAAATTTCCCGCAATTTCTGAAGCTAAACTTGATGAAGGAATTTTTGCAGGCCCTCAAATTCGAACCTTAAAATCGGACAGATTGTTCCAGAATACAATGACCCAGGATGAATCTGAAGCATGGAGTTCTTTCGTAGAAGTCAAAGACGGTTTCCTTGGAAACAACAAGTCTCCAAACTACAAAGAAATTGTAGCCAACATGGTCGAAAATTATAAAAAACTGGGATACAATATGAGCATCAAACTTCATTTTCTGAATTCCCACGTTGACTCTTTTCACAGGCGCTGGCCTTGATATGGTTCTGCCTGATAGTGTTCGAATTAACTCTAATTGCATATCATATTTCTATCGATTCAGGTAACTGGTTTTCAAATTGCTATATATATTCCGTGCTGTGTGGTTTTCTTTAATTATAAGCCATAAAGTTTAATTGAAATTTATCCGATTATAAGCAACATTTCAATTTAACAATCACGCACAGACCGAGTAGAGTAGGTCTATGCAATTCATTTAATCAGAAGTAATCGCCGATGGACGCCCAGGAGGGTTCAGGAAATATTATTAACAGCAATGCCATTTGCGGAAAGTATCTGGATTCCGCATTACACAACATAATGGCATTATATGTTATACGTTGTCCGGCAGCGATTACCCGTTTATTACAGGCGCAGCGGCATTTACTTGTCGAAGTGACGTGATTCCGGCATTCGCTAAACATTTATAGCCGTGGTGCAGTTCACCGTTGAACAAATATTTAAAGTGGTCAAATAATATTTTTCCATTGAAACCGATTGCAGGTCTCCCCCTATCTGCATTGGCCTGGCGCGTTTCTCGAATATTTGCGCGGCCAAGTATCCGACCTGAAATGTCTTATTTAGATTGATGTTGAGTCACGATCCTGTGCCGTAGGTTCCAAGAGTGTTTGGCAAACGTCACCGTAAATGAATGCGACGCGTTTTTATCGATCGCGCCAGCCGCACACCACCGACTGCAGGCGGCAGGGGCGACTGCGGGGGCGGCTGTGGGGGCGGCTATCGGTGCACGAATTCGCGGCCCCCGAATTAATAATTGAGGGCATGATTTCATTCTCCCCCCCTGCTTCTTGACACACTCGACGGATCGATCGCAGGCGCCGCCCGTTCGATTCGTGTTGTCGCCTGTTTTTGTGTTGCTTTTACTGCTTTTAATTAATTATTTATCATCGCCCCGAATGCCAGACGGCCGCCGTTAATGTTGTTTAATTAATTTAATTAAATTAGTGTAATTATAATTGATTCGAATCAATCGGTCGTCGAGGTATAAAGCTTTCTACATATATCTACATGTAATTGAACATTCTAGCGTAAATAGTGATAAGAATGAAAATAAGAAACTATGATCATATATGAAATCCAAATGTAGTAATAGGAGTGTAGGTAGTGCGTGCATATTAAAGAACCTGATATGGATATGGATGAAGCCATTGGCAAAATCTCCCTCTAATCAACAAGACTAGGTTAGGTCCTAACCTAAGCTGATCTAACCTACCGTTACCGAACCTAATCTAATTTTAGGTTAGGTTAAATTATGGTATTAACTAATTTTTTTTTGCGTTAAAAAAAATACTGTCAGTTTTTGAACTTATTAGTGTAGATTAAGGAATACTACTACAAATATCCAGTAGCCCAGTAGAGTAGCCTAAATATAATCCAACTTTATACTCCCACATCAGACAGCAATAATGAAGAAATAGAGCTGTTTTACTCAGAACTAGAAGAGTTACTTAGGAAACTCCCCAAACATGACATCACAATAACAATGAGAGATTTTAATGCAAAAGTGGGCAAAGGTAAATCTGGAGAACATATAGGATCACACGGATTAGGCGAACGAAATGAAAGAGGATAACTATTACGCATATTTGCATCCGAACACAAACTAACTGTACTAAATACCTTCTTCGAACTTCCACCCAGGCGACTGTACACCTGGACATCACCTGCGCACACTCCTGAAACGATTGTTAGAAATCAAATCGATTACATTCTTGTACGACAAAGATACAGAGAGAGCTTTACCTCTGTAAAAACATACCCAGGAGCAGACATAAATTCCGATCACAAGCCAGTCGTGGGATGATTGAGACTCCGGATGAAAAAAGTAGAAAAGCAAATAACTACCAACACAAGATGCGACATTCGTAAGGTAAAGGAGACAACCACAAAAGCTCAAGTAGAGAAAGAACTAACAGACATATTTGTAGCAACAAACTATACCACATGCACAGAAGATGAGATAAAAAGGGTAAATTCAAAAGTAGAAAAGATTAAGAGAAAGCTCCTATAACCAGAAAAAGGCATCAAACGAAACTCCTGGATGATAGATGAGATTCTGCAATTAATGGAAAGGAGAAGAGGCTTCAAGAACACAGATAACATACAGTATAATCAAACACACAAAATAATTAGACAAAAGATAAGAGAAGCATAAGAAAATGAAACGAAACAGAAGTGTGCAGAGATAGAAGCGCTTCAGATCAAACATGATATTTTTAACGTACATAGAAAGGTGAAGGAAGTTACTAGAACATCCAAAAGAAAAGTAGTGAGCAAACTCGTTGACAACGACGGCAACATACTAATCGACAAATACGCAATAAAGAACACATGGAAGACATATATCGAACAACTATTCCAAGACGAAAGACCAGAAATTCATCATATAAAGCCAGAAACAGGCCCAAGCATCCTGAAAGATGTAGGACGAAATGCCATAAAACAAGTTAAAGACGGTAAAAGTAAAGTAAAGTAAAGGACCAGATGGATTCCACGCTGAATTTTTGCTACTAGACGACGAAGGAATTAAATGGCTAACCGACATCCTTAATAATATCTACAACACAGGTGTAATACCACAACAGTGGTTGGAATCAGAATTCGTAACACTACCAAAAAAGTCATAGGCAAAAAGATGCGATGAATTAGAACAATAAGAATAATGAGCCACCTATTGGAAGTGTTTCTAAAAATTATACATAAAAGAATATACAATAAAGTGGAAGGGCAACTGGGACCCACACAATTTGGATTTAGAGACGCAGTCTGGGCAAGGGAAGCTCTCGTTAGTGTGCAAGTATTGGTACAGAGATGCAGAGACATGAATTGTGATGTATACGCGTGTTTCGTTGATTACAAAAAGACAGAGTCCAACACCAAAAACTGATACAAATTCTGGAAAACACAGGAATAGACGACAAAGACCTCAGAATAATTACAAACCTGTACTGGAACCAAACGGCAAGCGTAAGAATTGGAGACGTTAGCACAGAAAGAATAAAAATTCTACGCGGTGTGAGGCAGGGATGTGTACTGTCTCCTCTGTTATTTAACATCTATTCTGAAGTCATATTTCGGGAAGCCCTAGTAAATACACAAGAAGGAATTTCTTGAAACGGAAAACGTATAAACAACATCAGATACGTAGATGATACCATGATCATGGCCGACAACATAGAAGACTTACAACTAATAATGAATAGCTTAATAAGTACTAGTCACAGATATGGACTAGATATCAACATGGACAAGACCAAATTCATGATTATAAGTAAGAACAACCCGCAACACCACCAACAGAAACTGGAGCTGGAGCAGGGGAACATCGAAAGAGTTAAAAAATATGTATATCTAGGCACCGTTATTAATGAGCAATGGGACCAGACACAGGAAATAAATAGCAGGATTGAAACAGCAGAAATATATTCAATAAAATGACCACAGCCTTTAAAAGTCGTGATCTAACTATAGACACCAAAATGAGACTCTTACGCTGCTACGTATTCTCTGTGTTATTTTATGGAATGGAAGCTTGGACGCTGACGGTTGCTAACACAAAAAAACTAGAAGCATATAAAATGTGGCTCTACAGAAGGATATTAAGGACATCATGGAAAGACCATATTACCAATGCCGAAATACTAAGAAGAATGGACAAAACGACAGATATCCTGACCACGATTAAAACCAGGAAACTACAATACCTGGGACACATCATGCGCAACTCTAGTAGATACGGACTCCTTCAGTGCATACTACAAGGCAAAGTTGAAGGAAAAAGAAACATTAGGAGAAAACAAATCTCGTGGCTTAAAAACTTGAGGAGTTGGTTCTTCACGACAACCACAGGCCTCTTCCGGGCAGCTGTAAACAAAGTAAAGATAGCCAATATGATAGCCAACATCCGGAACGGATAGGCACTCGCAGAGGAAGAAGGATGCATAAATTACCTATTTTTTTTTTATATATATAGAAACCCAATTTTTTTTACAATCTGTCTTTAGACATTCAGTAATTCTTATGACTTTCTTGGAGAAGGACAGGTAGGAGTTTGCCCATTGGCGAGCCCCCTTTTTTTACTAAATAAACGTTAGTGTGTGACCACTGGGTACATTATTGCAAGGATGTATAATAATATTTATGACATATATAACATATGTATATATATATATATATATACATATATATATATATATATATATATATGCTCAGTTGTTGATCAAACTTGTTGTCTGTTATTGTCCCCAAGTCACTTGGGGCACAGCGTTTCAGTCGCCTGTAGCCATATGCCTTCTTTCGGAGCCGGTTCGCCAGGTCGTTGGGGTGTACTGCTAGCTATGTTGGTAGCTGAAGCTGTGGTTCCTTATTGTTTCTCTAACATCTACCACACCTAGGTCACGGCTTATGACTGAATTTGGAACAAACCATGGTGCATTTACTAGCGCAAATTACTATATGCGCAAAACTTTACCCTGAAATCTTGCAATTACATCTATGTTGGAATTTGAAGCTGCTCCCCATAGTTGAATACCATAGGTCCATATGGGCTTTAAGATTGCTTTGTAGATCAGTACTTTGTTCTCGAGTGTAAGTTGGGATGTTCTTCCTATTAGCCATTTCATACTTCTTAGTTTGAAGCCCAACTGTTTACGTTTATTGAATGTATTCTTTCGCCAGGTAAGCCGTCTGTCTAAATATATACCTAGGTATTTGACATCATCCCATTGGATCAAGGGTTGGTTGTTGAGGCAAACGGGAGGGCAGTTCAGCTTATTGAGGGTGAAGGTCACCTGCACTATATTATGTACCATTAAATAATACAAACGTGAAATTCTTGTTGTTCTTCTGAGTCATTGTCATTACAAAAACACCCTTCCATTCTGCCATTATTTTATTAGGAGTGAAGCCTTGTGTGAATTAAACCGGGTGTGTATAAATTGGCGAAAAAACTACACTTGGCGATGTTGGTCATTCAATTCTGAGTCGAAAATCTGAATACCAAAATGTTGTCTTCAAAGTTTTAACATCAAGTCGTTTAATAAGCGTTATTATGCTTATTTTCATAAAAAGTTCACCCGGACACGGTGAACTTCGGTTATGTCAGTGTCAAATTTTGACACCAAACAACACTGGACACTTTATAACGAATTCAATTAAACTTGATAGTTTAAATTTTGCTTCAATTATTTTTTTTTTCTTCTTCCAGCATTTTGGTGTTCAGATTTTCGACTCAGAATTTTATGACCAACATCTCCACGTGTAGTTCTCTCGCCAATTTATACATATACAGTCATGCTCACATAAATCTAGTACAAAAAATTTGACATTGATACATCAAATTCCTATTGTAACCTAATTTCTTGTACTAGAGTTATGTGAGCATGACTGTACATTATGTTATACATTATACATATACCCTGTACCAGTACAGGTTAATTGCAAACAGGGTGTAAACTTTGCAAGGAATAAATTCAGTTATTCCTTGTGACTCCCAGTAATAGTGAGATCATTTATTTCGGTACACAAACCCAAAATTCTTCAATTTGTAGTAAATGTAAAATATATTCGTTTTTAATTGTTTGATCGGACGAAATGTGACAATAATTCATTAGTTGTTAACTTTAAATAGATTAATTGCTATGTGATACGTCATGTGGAAGGCCTTTTGAAGACAAATTGAAAAGTTAAGGATATTGTCACTTCCTCGTGGTAAAAGATTTGCAAAATTACTTACAAAGTTAATAAACATGCCCTAATTACATTAAAACTCAGTATATCAGAATTAATTTTATATGAAAATTATCGGTTAATTAAATGTACATACTGTATTGTTTACATTTAGTTACTATTTATTTTTATTATTATTAGCCCACACCGAAAGGTAAAGGGCCTATTGATAATAATAATACTATTTATTTTAATAAGTAAATAAAGTAAATATATTTTTAATTAGGCCCAATCAATTCCACTTAGCTATTCTCATTCACGCGAATTCAGGCACACATTTTGTGTACATAAATTCGTGCGCAATTCTTGGTAGATAAGAAAAACAATTAAATTCCTTTAGCAGCGTCACGTACGGCACTCCGGCCGATCTCGGCACGACCCAAAACTGCCAAAAATTAACGCAGATAAACGTAATTTAATATTAATTTGGTACAACCTTAACTAATCTACTTCGGGACCCTCCAACGCTACACAGGAAGCAATAACTGAGAGACTAAGGATAATGAGGAATATTATATGAAGGCAAAATATTTGGAGAATAGTCTCGTATATATGCGCACAGCGCAGGGGTAGTAATGCCAACAGCGTGTTAGTTAAATTACTGAATAAGTAATGTTATTTGGAGGCATATTTTTTAAACGTTGAATCATTTACACGTTGCCTCAAGTTAATTTAATTCATTTCAGAGAATCATTAGAATTGAACAAAATGACAAAATGACAAAATGAATACGAATGAATAATTCGTATAATTACTGTACCTTGAGAATTACACCTTTAAATTGAAAAAAATGTAAGGTAAGCGTATTTTATATTTATCTACTTCCACATTAGTAATTTGGCAATTACACACGGACTTTATGGCTAGTAAATCAGTTATACTGTAACAATACTATGTAATGAAAGTCTCTAGTATTACGTAATATACTGCTATATTATTCTATTGGTTTAGCCTCATGTTCAGGCTCCAAAAATGCCATGTTATATATTATATATGTTAATTCTGAAACATATGTAAGTATTAACATATGTATTAATATGTTATATTTTATCAATAATTATTATTATTTGCTTTATGGGTTCAAAAATGTGATGTTTTACTATTTAACCCCAATTTCGGTTGTCAAAATGCTATGTTATATTGGGTTCGCTCTTTATCTCAGGGTCTCGAGTAGGTTCAAATAAAGTAGATAGACGACAGGTAAATTAAATTTAAATAAATTTATTATAATTAAAATTAAATGTAAACAAACAAACAAAAACACTAAAATCAATATGAAACATATAAACAAAAGAAAACAAACGAAATCAACAATTAACAAATTATAACTTCAAATTTAATTTACAAAACTTCATTATTGACTCTAAATTGCACAATTAATGGATCTGAGTTTAATAAAATTGTATATTTCTACCTTTGCAGTAAAGTTCTATTTACGGAACTTTGTGTGTAACGGCAACTTGTAGTGACAGTTGGCCCTCCTGGTTGCAATCTATCAAATTAGGAGAAATTCACTGCTCCGTACTGCGAAATCCTATGATGATGTTGTCCTCAGCGCGTTTTTCCTACGTCGATACTCTCTGCCTATTCCTCTCCACAAAGATTTCCTCAGTACTGCGACGTTCTCAACAAGTCCTCTTCTGTGACGATTCTCTTGCAAATTCCTCTCTTCGAATATATCAGGTGTATCTTAATTTAATTCCTTCGCGTACGCACAAAATTGTTCGTTGCACTAACTGTTTGGTCTATTTCACTACACTACTGAAATGATCGGTGTATTGAAACTTATTGTTTTTAATATGGTTTCCCTAATTATCGCTCAGATGCAGAGATTTGATCGGATGCAAAATGATTACTGTTTTTAAATTGTTTGTTTATGTGTTCGTACACACACACTTGTAGCACTTTTGTTTGTTACTTTCCACAACAGAAACAATTATCGGCGTAACGATACTGCTTATTTCTAAACTATCTTCCGTTTCTTCTGCACCGAGACGTGAGCTTTACAGGGAACGAATGTAAATTGGGGCTTCTGGTGTCATCGATCATATTTATAAACACCGACCAGACAGTCACTTTTATATTATTGATATTTCGATTGTCGTTCTTCAGAACTTGAAAATTTACAGCGTCATCAGGAAATTCATAATCGTTGGCATGGTGGTCATTCAATATGTATAATTTCTAATTTACTTTTTCAAATTCTCGCAAATCAAAATGTCCGTTGGAAAATTTAATGCGATATTCATTATCCTGATAATTTTCCGCTTCTAGTAAAATGTCGGACGTCCTTGTACGTCATATTTGAGGTTTTCATGGTAATTACGAATTTTAATTAACTAATTACATTATTAATTGTGCCCTAATGATTAATAATATTAACTAAAAAGCACTACCTAATTAATTACCTAACTCGATAACTGTCTAACTAAACCTATTCCTACTCTATTAATTTAAATAAAACTATCAACAAAATTCCTAAATAACCATAAAATTAACTAATAAATATTATTACAATATATATTACGTAACAGTTAATAGGAAATTATTTGTATGAGCATTGGCAACATTGTGACATTTAGTGTTGAAATTGTCAAAATAGTCATATGATGGTCAATATCAAATATCTCTTCTTACGTAATATGCTTCTTACAGCTTTCATTATGCAATATACTATTATCTATTTTCTGATAAAACTAAGCATTATTGAAACAGATGGCACTGAAACTACAACAAACGTTTGCCAACAAAATCTAATAATTGAAGGGTCGAGTGGATGAATGTGTTAACTTACATTTTTGAAACATTGAGATTTTTTTGTGGAAGAACATGTTATGTGCTACTCTATCATGTCACGGACATGATAGAGTAGTCCATCCTTAAAAATAAATTATTTCTTGGAATTGTGGAGTGGCAGAAGATGTGATGTTCCAACAATTTGTAAACTGTAAATGGATGAATATGCTATGTTCATGTAGATGTAGTAACACGTACTTCCACTTTTTCGCTGTAAAAACTTTCAACTGTAATAGTGGAAGAACATGCTAAGCTTCATCTGAGCACGCGCAGATATCACAATAAAGAAACAACCTATAATTTTAGTGTTATGTTTTTGTGTACATCGCTTACTGGTCTTGTATTTTGCAATAATAGAATAATAAGTGTATAGGTATTAATTAAAATAACAAAAATGTTATCAACAGGCCAAAAGATGCTGCTATTACTGAAAAAGGTAAAAGTACAACCAGTTTTAGAAGACATGGAAACGCTTACTGACGTGAATTTGAAAAAAGTGGTTCTAGAATTTGAAATAAGGACAAACGGTAATAATATGAACACCAGACACCAGACGGTTAGTAACGCTAAGAACATATTACATTTAAAAGAAAATAATGATAATGTATTATTATTTCATGATATAAGCAGAAAATAAATTTAATAATTTTAATAAATTTGATATAAGCAAGAAAATAAGCAGAAAGCAGACGTACGCTATTTTAAAGCTAGTCTGTTTGGAGGATACCCAATTACCTAGTTCAAATGACTTGAATCAAACAACAAAATATTTATTCACAGGTGACATTCGAGTCAACTTTATTGGTGTTCGGTTTCAAGAATGATCGTATTTGTGCAAAAATAAACATAGATCATACTATTTTCCAGGTATTAGAGAATCATCTGGTGATAATAGTGATGATGATGATGAGTCGATTCAGGCTAATGGGTATCAACCACGTTTGAGTGACGAAAATGACTTAAGCTCTAGTGATAACGAAACAGAGGACGAAGAAATTGCCGATTCACCAGAACTCATTCTTCTCAAACAGCTTCTGGTAGTAGTACCAAAACTAGTAAACATCCTGATTGTAATAGAAGCACCAACACAAATCAGGACTCAAATCCTGAATATGGCCAATAAGGCCCCATATCGAAAGGCTTCTTCAAGAGTATAGATCATAAGTTTCCAGAGGTTGGCCACTCGTATCTAGATTCCGACAGAGAATTTGGACGAATCGAAAAGCTCATTCTTCTCAAACAGATTCTAGTAGTAGTACCAAAACTAGTAAACATCCTGATTGTAATAGAAGCACCAACACAAATCAGGGCTCAAATCCTGAATATGGCCAACAAGGCCCCATATCGAAAGGCTTCTTCAAGAGTATAGATCATAAGTTTCCAGAGGTCGGCCACTCGTATCTAGATTCCGACAGGGGATTTGGATGAATCGAAAAGCTCATTCTTCTCAAACAGATTCTAGTAGTAGTACCAAAACTAGTAAACATCCTGATTGTAATAGAAGCACCAACACAAATCAGGGCTCAAATCCTGAATATGGCCAACAAGGCCCCACATCGAAAGGCTTCTTCAAGAGTATAGATCATAAGTTTCCAGAGGTCGGCCACTCGTATCTAGATTCCGACAGGGGATTTGGATGAATCGAAAAGCTTTTAAGATGCCACGAAAAGATATATACGCCGCAGCAGTATTGCGATATCATAAAAGATGACAGCAAAAAAAAATCCCAAGTGATCGACATGCATCATTGCTTTAAGGAAATAGAAACCTTACCAAAGCAACTGGGATTGATTCATAAAAGTAAAAATCTGTAAAATGAAACTGTGTCATTTAGAGCAATTCAGTCGATGCGGGTTGATGAATTTGGTTCCTATCTGTACAAAGAAACCTATGATGCATAAACACCGTTTAAAAAAGGATACCTGTTGAAGAATACTAAACGGCCGACTAATTATGTTAACTGTGAGTTAAACCGAGTGAACACAGAGACGAAAGTGGGAATACATCGGACAAAAAAAATGAAAATATTCGTGTTCAGCTGCAATATATTGAGGAAGAATATCATTGGTTTTATGAAGACTTGTTATCGAGATACGATAGAATTCAACTGAAACCAACACAACAGAAAATAAGGAAGACCAAATAGTTCTTGAGTATTTTTTTTTGTTTATTGTATTTTCAATAATATTTTTATATTTTCTCACATCCTACATTACATATTAAACAGTTCTTTTTTGAATGGGATCTTTTTTTGCAATAAAGCATTACCACTTAGCATACTCTTCAATTTATATGTTTATATATATATATATATATACAACAGTATATAGAAATAATTTGTTTAACAAATACTAGCAAAAATTGGAGTTTTATATTATAGCCACTATAATGCCTCTATTTAGATGATTTATATAAATAAATGTCAAGTTGCTTGCACCAGTAATACAAAATTCACAGAGTAATCACGTAAAATCCATTTTGTGACACTTTAGTTGATTGTAACAAATCGTGTTCATCCACTGGCCCCTTCAATTGTTAATAAGTTCCAGACTAGTTAACTTCATTTGGCATTAGTCACTAATTGTTTCAATTGTGTAAATAATATGTATATAACAAATAATTTAGTTAAGCTACCAGTTTATTATTTCATTTGAATATTCTTAGTCAAGTAATATTTTATTAACGTGTTTTCTGTATTACAGCACTAGTGGAATAATAAGCTTTATCATTCAACGGAAACAGTACCAAAAATATAGTGTTATTATAAAACTATCCGTTTGACACTGTTGCCGTTGAACGATGAAGCTTATTATACCACTAGTGCTGTAATATAAAAAACACGTTAATTATACTGACGTGTTGTACTATATATTTGCAAGTATTACAAATAAATAATACTAATAATTTATAAGTACTGTATCTATTATACATATATATTTGTTTGGAAGAAATATTAACTTCTGATAAGTTGTATTAGCATCTTGAAAAATTTTGAAGATTTTTTTTGCACCGTATATTGTATCCCTGAACATCCTTCATTCTCATCGATTTAGTCTAATTTGTCAGAGGGCAAAAAATACGTCGCTCTTCCAGGAAAGGATGCACGGAAACACGTATCGATCCGTCCCTATAAATATAATCTAATAAAAACGCACCCTGCCGCACGTGAATATTGTATCTTGAACGTCGGCTTCACGCGAATGTCAAGTGAACATATCCAACAAATAATAGTGTCAAGCCGTGATGCATCACCGATCAAAATTATGTTACCGGGAGTGTTCGGAAATACTCATGTTCCGGATAACTGGATTAAGGCTGCTAGATTGATGATAAGCCGCCAGATAACAAATCTCACTGTACGTAACTTCTCCTGTTATTGTTGTACTCGCTTCAGTTTACCAGGCCATTGATGCGAACACCGGGAAAACTTGTATACAACAGCATCAGATGAAAGCTTATTTAATATAAGTGCTGCGCATTAAATACTTGATAAACTATAAACTAGTAATAGCTAACTTGTAGGTAAACACAGAATAAAACACTTACCATGTTTTAACCACAAAATTTATTCCTATATAATATTTTGACTCCCTGTTGTTTTTTTTATTATTAACATATTTTATTTTTACATTGCTTGGTGAATCGAACCCAGGACTATTAATTCATGGGGGTCGTAAGTTGCAGATGAAACTCCAAGTATTAAATATCTCTTTAGTTCGTTGGTGGGATTTGTGGCGCCAAGTAATGACTCTGAACCAATTAATATGATTCCCAACAACGCATCTGCAATAACATCGAGCAATTTGGTAATTTTAAACAGCAAGTGCCCCGCCACACCGCCGCCGCACCACCGCGGCGACTCGCGCCAGTCAAGTGGCGAACTTGCATAATTACTATTTCATAACAAAACTCCAGCCATCCCGGGGGCAATAGTTATCCTGGAGGGGCCCCAGTCGAGGGTCAACTCCTTTAAACCCCTCGACCGGGAAGTATTATTTTATTATAGTGCGCCCCAACGAACAGGGGGGCGGCGGCCGCCCCCCTCGGGAGCGGCTTCGTACAAACGCTGGGTGACGATTGCTACGGTTATTTCGTGTTTTATTAATGGCGTTAGTACAGCCGCCGATTCAGAATGCGCGCCCGCACATTAAATTATTGTTTTACAGCCGCGGATTCATTACATAATGGGTGATTAAAAATATATGCCTCTGGGCCGATAGTTTCGGGGCTGTAAACATTATTGGCAGTTTCACAATAATTAAAGAGACTAATTATATGGTACTTATGTTGTTAATATTGAACACACCAATGATTTGCAAACTTTCGAAAGCACTATTGCAGCAACGAAACATTTGCGAATCAGTGGCGAATTGTACTGTTGATCACTGAGTGATCAAAATGATAATAATCAAAATAATTATCAGAATAATGACATTATTATCAATAATAATCCTATTACTCCTCCAGATGTGGCGTTAATGGCGGGTATCCCAACATAAAACCTCTGTGAAAGGGGGTGGGGGGATGCATTATCTTAGCTTTCTAACCTTTCATACTAAGCACCAGTACTATTGAGAACCAGAACCAGAACCAGAACCAAACCCCAGATTTTGCTTATTCTATTTTATAGCATAATCTTTCAGAGGACATTTAATTAAAAAAAAATAACAGTAACCATAGATAAACATATCTATAATAGTCACTTATAGTGTCTATTGAATTCCATTATACACAGGGTGTTTAATTTCTACTCAACCAAATATCTTAGCGAAAATATTTTTTTTCAGTCATTAATAATACAATATGATTTGGTGAACTAGTTTTTGAATTAAGTGCAAATAAAGTGCAAAAGTGGTCAATGTATTAAATTCAAATAACATGTTAAAGTAAATGTTGGAAAACCAGCTTTACACCCAAAGTGAGTCTGGATTTGTTTAAAAGAACAGGACTCATGGATGTAAGCTGAGTCCACAGAAAAAAGCACAAAAGAACTACAGAGGCCAAAGTGCTGAGGGGCTTTAGGGATCTTACCCAGGAGAAAAGAAAGAAAATGTTGGAAATGGCTTCCATTGTTTTCTAAACAAAAATATAGCCTCCTACAAACTCTTCGCGAACTTTTTGAAGGTTTGTCTAGTAATAGCCCAACATTCTTGTGTTATTCTTTCTCGTAATTGTTCAATAGTATTCGGTTCATTTTTCATTTATGTTTTATAAACTACAGATTTCAAGTGACCCCTTAAAATAAATTCGCTGTTGAAATAAATGAAAATTTGGACGGCGAAATTTATGCTAATTTGCTGGATTCATTCATTGAGCTTCTTGTACTTCAGGAGGTTTAAAACCAAACAGATGAACATGGAAATTATGGACATACTAAAAATACATTGCATTTTCAACAAAATGGTGCACCTGCTCACTATGTACTTCCTGTTAGAGCATGGTTCGAGCGTCACTATCCAAATCAGTGGATTGGAAGAAGCGGGCCCATAAAATGGACTCCTAAATCATCAGATCTAGCACCTCTAGGTATTTTTTATGGGCTTACTTAAAGTTTGTAGCTTTGAAAACGCAACCTGTTACTATTGAACAATTACGAGATTACAATACGATTACAATAAGAGACAATAATGTCTATTACTAGACAAGTCTTTTAGAAAGTTTGAAAGCAGGCCATATTTTTGTTTAGAAAACAAGAAAACCATTTCCAATATTTAACATGTTATTTGAATTTAATTAATCGAACACTTTTACACTTGATTTGCACTTAATTCCAAAACTAGTTTAACAAATCATATCATTAGTTCTGTGAAAAAAGTCGGTGGCAACTTTTCAAATTGACACCCTGTATACTATGCCTCTCGTTTTATAGACGCCACTGTAAAACAAAAATATCTGAAAAATACGTGACAATAATTTAATGTGGTGGTAAATTCAAACTGTCCACAATCTTTTCAGATCACACTGTATTTACAACAACCCCTATTTTAAAAGTTAATGTATCATAACAGAAAAATGAAATACAAATAATCCGCAATTTTGAAAATATGTTTAAGAGTATTAATGTTAAAAAATCTGATGGTTGTTATTTTCTACTTTTTACCAGTGTTGGCCGGGGAAACACATTTTGAACGTTTTCTCTCTTAAAAATCCAAGTCATATTCATTCAAGGTCCGAAAAGTATTTCAGTCTTCTGATTCATTAACATTCTCTTTTCATTTGAACATTGAACATAAAGGGTGTTTTTTTTAGAGGTGTGGTTTTCGAGAAGAAATAAAACGCATGTAATTTAATGTTATGGCCAAGAATTTAGCTTTATTAGAAAGATAAGGGTTTGCCATTATGTTTTAAAAATGATTTCGGGTAAGTGGGCGCCGCGGCTGGCTCGAAGAAATTCCAGCCGAGAGACCCAATTTCCGACCACTTTTTGCAGCAATTGGGGCCGTATGTCAGCAATAACGCGCCGAATATTTTCTTCCAAGGCGTCAATCGTCTCGGGCTTATCTGCGTACACAAGCGATTTCACATAACCCCACAAGAAATAGTCCAGCGGTGTTAAATCGCACGATCTTGGAGGCCACGCCACAGGTCCACGACGCGAGATAATGCGCTCACCAAAAGTTTGTTGTAATAAAGTGATTGTTGCGTTGGCTGTATGGCATGTAGCACCGTCTTGTTGGAACCATAGGTCGTCCACATCAACATCCTCCAATTCAGGCACGAAAAAGTCATTAATCATGGCTCTATAGCGTTCCCCATTAACTGTAACATTATGGCCGGCTTCATTTTTAAAGAAATATGGACCAATGATTCCCTCTGCCCATAGAGCACACCAAACAGTGACATTTTGAGGATGTAACGGCGTCTCAACAATAGCTTGTGGATTATCTCTACTCCAGAAGCGACAATTTTGCTTATTGACATACCCATTTAACCAAAAGTGAGCTTCATCGCTGAACAAAATTTTCTTGTGATAATCAGGATCGGTGGCCATCTCGTTTTGGGCCCATTCACCGAACGTGCGACGCGCTTGATGGTCGTTTGGCATCAATTCTTGCGCGAGTTGGATTTTGTAAGCAAGCAAACCAAGATCCTTCCTCAAAATCTTCCATAAAGTTGATGGGCACAGCTCCAATTGTAGCGCGCGATGGCGAATGGACTCATTCGGATCTTCTTCGATACTCTGCTCCACAGCAGCAATAGCGTTTTCGGTGCTCACTGTACGGCGTCTCTGAGGATGCGCATTATCCACTAGAGTAAACGTGGTGCGAAACCGATCCATGGTTGCTCGAATTACCGACTCTGCAGGGCGATTATGTCGACCGAATATTGGACGCAGTGCGCGATGCGTCGCGCGAACCGAACCATTATTTTGGTAATAAATTTGCACGATTTGCAAACGTTGTTCAGAAGTAAGTCTATTCATTATGAAATGGCAAAGCAAACAGAGCATAAATCAAGTGACAGCTGTCAAAAAGACAATCTCCGAAAAAAGTAAAGCCATCTTGAAAACCACATGTCTAAAAAAAACACCCTTTACAATCTTGCAAAAGTTCTTTATTTGCTGTAGGTTTTTATTTATTGTAAGATACATATGATATTTTGTCTGAGAACAGATTTTCATTTATTAAGCATCTAGAAGAAATATTAATGAATGCTTTTACGGTGTATGCTAATAGTTAATCGAGTATATAACGTGGTGTAGAAAATCTATCGTTTTGTAAAAGCGTTTTAGAAAAATTGTAACGGAAAATCGGAAAGAAGATTTTTAAAATATTTGTTCAAGTAATGTGTGATCAAATGTCCAATGGTCAAATGGTCAAAGGTCAAATAGTCAGGTTAAGCATGTTTTATTTTTCTTTAATATAAAAAATGTGTACATGAAAAGAATTCTTTGATTAAATTATTTTGGTACAACATTCATTAAAAATGTTCTTGTTTCTTTTATTCGATATCAACTTTAGGTTTTCACAAAGGGTAATAAGGGGGATAATAAGGACAGATATCCTTAAAAATGCCCACGAAACCAAAAACAAATAATGCAGTTTTGTTTACGTTTGAAACCCAACAACTTTTGTTTAATCAATTTATTTCGAATGTGCTCTATTCTCAACACATTTCATTGTGCCAACTTAATTGACCACTCGTATAGCCCGTTTTTTTATGTGAGTAACCAAATCTAGTAACTTTACTGACATTTATCTTGTGTTACGAACTTTCCAGTAAGGGAAAGTTTTGTATTGTAAAAAGGGCATCAATGTTGAAAGATGGAAGATGAATGTTGAAAGATGTTGAACGGTGAAAGATGTTGAAATATCTCAATGTCACAAATAATAATTGCTAATATTGAAAATAACTTGTGAATATGTTATTTTATGTTATCTAGTAGTTTTGCACCTGTGTTAGTTAATTTTCTCAGAAAGATTTGCAAAATTTAACTAATTAAACACGTTAGCTAAATGAAAAGGGGACAATAAAATTAAAATTATGCCAACTTAAATGACCACTCGTATAGTCCATTTTTTATGTGAGTAACCAAATCTAGTAACTTTAATGACATTTATCTTGTGTTGCGAACTTTCCAGTAAGGAAAAGTTTTGTATTGCAAAAAGGGCATCAATGTTGAAAGATGGAAGATGAATGTTGAAAGATGTTGAAAAATGAAAGATGTTGAAATACCAATGTCACAAATAATAATTGCTAATGTTGAAAATATCTTGTGAATATGTTATTTTATGTTGTCTCGTAGTTTTGCGCCTATGTTAGTTAATTTTCTCAGAAAGATTTGTGGAATTTAACTAATTAAAAACGTTAGCTAAATGAAAAAGGGACAATAAAATTGAAATGGTGCCAACTTAAATGACCACTCGTATAGTCCATTTTTTATGTGAGTAACCAAATCTAGTAACTTTAATGACATTTATCTTATGTTACGAACTTTCCAGTAAGGGAAAGTTTTGTACTCTAAAAAGGGCATCAATGTTGAAAGATGGAAGATGAATCTTGAAAGATGTTGAACGGTGAAAGATGTTGAAATATCTCAATGTCACAAATAATAATTGCTAATGTTGAAAATATCTTGTGAATATGTTATTTTATGTTGGCTGGTAGTTTTGCACCTATGTTTGTTCATTTTCTCAGAAAGATTTGCAGAATTTAACTAATTAAAAACGTTAGCTAAATGAAAAAGAGACAATAAAATTGTCTCTTTTTATTTTCAGTAAATGTCTCATTAAAATCTCAAAACAAATTAAACTAGTCAGTACCAATCGCATTTATAAAATATTCCTAATGGTTAAATGGTAAAAAAACGGGCTATACAGGGTGATTTATTAGCTCTATGACTAACTTTGGCAATTGAAAGGCTAACGTAATAAAAGGTTATATGAACATAGATCCGATTCGTCTTTGTTTAGAAGTTATAACGATTTAACGATTAAACATATTTAAAAAATCAGGAGTGCTATAATAAAACAAAAACAGTTGCCCGTACAGATGTAACAAAAATTATTGATTATGTCATAATCTTTAGTAAAAAATTAAGCAATTTCCTAGTTTTCACAATTGAGTCACTATGGAACGAGGACACATTTTTTTACTAAGAAACCAAAGCAAAATTCAGAATTCAAAATATTGAATATTCAACAAGGTAAAAAGACATCCCGTTAGACTGTTTAAATTTTCCATAAAATATTTAATATCTCAAAATCTACGCATCGCAGAAATATGTTTTTACACAAAAAATAAAGATTTTCAAAATGTCTGTCGAATGCTGTTTAGTTTTTAATATCGTTAGTTTGAAATAAAAGACCAAACATTACGACATAAACAATAAATTTAGTTATTAGTGTTATTAGCAAATAGTATTCTTATTTTATCATGGGCTTTTCGATTTTTTGTTATCCTTAATGCCTTATAACTTATAAACAAGGACGAATCGCAACCGTTTTAATACGTATAACATGTTCTGGTTACAATAGCATTATATTTCATTTCCCACAGTTGGTCATAGATCTAATAAGTCACCCAGTATATACGATTCAATTATTTTTACTTTATATCATGACAACATAAAACGTTAAAATTTACATTCCTACTTGCAAAATTTCTAATTCTCGTATTAATATTATTGTTTTACTCATTTGCATTTTTTTAAAGATTTTCTTTAAATTGATACCATTGGAGCTTACTTTAGTGTAAAATAACTAGTATAATAATACTAGTAAAATTTTATTAGTTAAAATCAGTCACCTGAATGTACGAACATATTATTTGTTATATACAGTTCTGAATTCCCTATGTTAACTTGAGCAATGGCAACATCGAGAATAAACTGATGCGATTAAATATAATCCACTGGTATTTGATCGTTCGGTGTACACAGATACTCCAGCTAGTTACTCGATTATTTACACTAGCACGTAAATTGTGGTGTAATCGATCCGGTAGGCAAAACACCTCAACTAAGATTTATTAATTTAACTTTGCCCTAATACGATATGAGAGATTATTTAAGCGCGAGCATATGTGCTAAATTAACAAACTTGGTCTCGGCTTAAGAAGTTGCCGCATTTGAGTGTAAAATTGAGTGAGTTATGTACACCGCTGTGCATAACCGAAATTTTTATTTACGTGTGCTACCTTGCAATATAACTTTACAGACGAAATATTATCATCTATAAAGATTAATTGGTTCATAATGTATACAGGGTGTACCAAAAATAGGAAACAAGCTCAACAGCATGCCAGTCAGGCACGGCTAAAATCATAAATCATAACGCATAAATCACAGACAACTTTATTAGCAGTATTTTAATTGTACAACACATTGTTGTGATATTGATTATTCAACAAATTTATTTTCTAAATATTTAAATGCGCTATTAGAAATGGAAATATCCTATAAGATTATTTAAATAAATTGTAACTAAATAACTTAACCAATTATTGGCAGTTAATTCTTTCTAGCAGCCCTTCTAAACTTGCTGAAATGTGACATCTTTGACTAGTAATATTTCGAAAAGTATAGCCCGACAAATTTTTATATTATTTTTTAAGGACTCAGTTGAGCTGGTCCACTATTTTTGGGATACCCTGTATATACAGAGAGCCTCATGCAAACCATTTGTTACCAGTTTACGGGGTCCGTGAAAGAATAAAAAATTAAAAAAATAATCATCCTTACATTGTTGATTATGTGTTGTTAAAATTCTTTAGGTACAGAATATGTAGCAATTTCAACGAACAATCCAACAAGATAAGAATATACACAGTGTTTCATTTTAAAATAAAAACACTTTTATAATGCTGCAGATGAAATTTTGGTTAATCCTCAAATACTTGACATTGGCACAAATTACGTATGTAACTGTGCTCATGTATGTATTAAGTCATTGGTGGTCAGTTTTAATATTTTGAATTGCAAATGTCGCTAATTTATTGCAGTTTATTGATGTAACAATTACTTCTCCAAATATGATTTTTAACCAATTTTGAAGAAAAAAATCAGTAGACGAGTAGGTACTAGGTTTATGTTTATGTTAAAATAATTTATACCTAAATTATGAAAAATTATTTAAAAAAAATCATCTCGTAGTTTGTGAAAAATGTGGTGGTCTATTGAAAATATTAACTGGGTAGATTCTATATACATACTTTCTTTCGATACAAAACTTTTTTTTTTAATTAAAAATTTGCTTTTTTATTTAAGGTGTATTTTCTTATTTAGTTTACTTATTTATGTGTATTAAATCATAACTAACAACTCTTTCGTATATTTTTTCCTTGAAAATACTTGAGGTACTATTTCGAGTTCGGCAGATTCCTTGTGCTTCACCCTCTATATAAATCAGGTAAATAATATATTATTATTATTACTCTCAAATACTACCATAAGTAGTGATGGGATAGTAATAGTTGACGTGAAATCGTGAACGACCAAATTTTATGAAATTTTGTATGATTGGTTTGGAATGTTATTGTATTAGCTTTTCATTAAAAGAAATTTTTATAATTTTTTTTTTTTAAGGTATATTTCAATTTTATTTGTGGAATGCCAATACCTAGTTTATTCTTATTTAAGTAGTATTTTGAACGATTTTGTTTTTAATTTCAGTGGTATTTACTTTATGTTATTAAGTATTATCATCGTATATACAAAAAATTATCAGATTTTAATAAAATTACATGTCGTAGAGTTAACTTGATACCAAAATGGTTTAAATATCTAACCAGAATGGTAAGTCTTTTATTCATTCATTCACACTGTCGCACTATAACCCTTTGTAGATCTTGACCTCCTCCACCAGCCTCTTCCAGGACACAATGTCCTTGACAACCTCCCTCCAACTTCTGACCTTCATTATGCGAAGGTCATTCATTACATCTTCCCGCCATGTCTTCTTTGGTCACCCTCTGATACGTGCTTCGATTAAAATTTTATTAATACTTTCTAAATTAGGAGTTAGATTAAAGATGATTCATGACTGAATTCTTTCTGCAAGAAATAAAGCTTCAAATGATACTTTTTCATTAGTCATATGCTTGATTTTAATGGAATTTTTGAATGAAATTTGAATTTTTAAGTATCAGATTTTAATGGAATTACATGTTGTAGAGTTAACTTGATACAAAATGGTTTAAATATCCTACCAGAATGGTAACTCTTTTTAGGATTTTTGTTTATTCGTTCACACTGTGGCACTATAACCCTCTGTAGATCTTGACCTCCTCCACCAGCCTCTTCAAGGACACTCTGTCCTTGACAACCTCCTTCCAACTTCTGACCTTCATTATGCGAAGGTCATTCATTACATCTTCCCTCTATGTCTTCTTTGGTCATCCTCTACTACGTGCTTCCGTTAAGATTTTTATGAATACTTTATAAATTAGGAGATAGATTGAATATGAATCAAGACTGAATTTTGTCTGGAAGAAAAAAAGCTTCAAGGGATTATTCGTTAGTTCATATGCTTCAAGTTGTTGTTTAGCCATACAAAATAAATTTCATGACTAAACGATTTTTGAAGACTAGATAATACATTTGGCATTTATACTACTATAGATATACGAGTGTTTTATGGAATATAAAACAGTCATCTGTAATAAGTGATGTTAGTTGTACAGTAGACATTTGTACTCTAGACTCTAGAAATTTGTACTAGACATTCTAGATACACTATTAACTGATAGACAATTTAAGTCATATGATTATTTACATTTTGCATTGTTATTGTTAAAATTAAAATTCATCGTGCAGTGTAGATAATACGTATTGTAACCGATACATTTTGTTTTGTATATAGTACATATACATATACTTTAGACAAATTGTATCTAGGTACATATCTAGATAGAAATTTTGAAAATGTATCTAGCTACAGATACAGATACATTTAAAAAGTGTACTGCTAGATACATTTCAGATACATGGAAAACCAAACCAAAAGTTGTTTTCTTTTTACATATGCATTTTACATGCAAAAGAAAATGCGCATAAATATTTAATAAAACGTGCAAAACTATTTTTTTTATCGTCTGCTTATAGTTATTGGTATACTCGTCCCGTGTGACAATGACTCATCGATCCATATTGCATGACTTCGATATACGTTTCTAATTTCATTTCATTCTATTACATTTAGCTTAAGCACACGAACCAGCATTAAAAACGCGATTGTTTATTCCAAAAAGCATGCGTCATTGTCAGCTTTCGACGGGCTACTATATGGAATAGATACAAGAATAATGCACAATGAAATAGCAAATTACGGAATCAAAGTTAAATTAAATACGAGAAAATTAATCGAAGCCCAAAATAAAAAAATAAAAAATAATGCTCTCAATAATGAATCAATAGCTAATTGTATGTAATTAACGTGAAATACAGTGTTGTAATAGATACATTTTTTTTGTACCTAGTTACAAATACAGATACGTCAGAAAACATGTATCTAGATACAACTTTAGGTACTCAAGCACGAATGTATCTAGATCCTTATCTAGATACATGAAATGTATCCAGATACTGTATCCAGATACATTACAACACTGCGTATTTGACCCAAACTATTAAATTTTCTGAATAATAGTCAGAAGTAATGTAACAAGAGCGTAAAAAATAATCGAATATAGCTGACGTATGCGAAATGTGTTTTGAGAAATGTGTTTAGCTGTGAGATTCCAGAGTGTTTTCAATACTCCTTTATAATCGTCGCCCTTAACTTTTCGCATGTTGTAAGCCCAGTTTTCCAAAATTTTAAATATATTTTCTTCCGACTTTTCTTCTTTTATATCATAATTTCTTTCTGAACAGAAGTGATCAAATTGTCTTATAACATAACATTCTGTTCGCACTGTATTAATGGGTTTTGTGGAAGTGACGGATTCTTCGATTTTATGAATCTCATCAGATCCAAATCGATTCATATTTACCGCTTATTATATACTAAATGGAAGAAATATTATGTCATTTTGACTTTTGTGTAAAAATTTTATGATTCACGGCAACTTGATTTTTATTAACACCTCATCGAAATACGCAAACTTACGATATATTCGAAACACGCCCCATGACAACCAGGCAATTAGTAATAAGCGCTGTAATACGAAGTAACTAAGGAAAATTCAATATTGTGATTGGTCCATTTAACTATGAGGTATATAGTCTACATTATGTACTCGTTCAATAATATTCTATAATATTTTCATATTTTTGTAATTAGAATTGTGATAACGTACTAGTTGATAAATTGCTCTTGTATTGCATTTTGTTAGAAATTTAAAGCTATTGTACTGCAGTGCTTTCGTTTTTCTTTTAAAGTCAATTTTACATTAGCACTATTTACAGGTTTCACATAAAATACACTAATTTCCATGTGCCAATTTTTAATCATATAGACAGCATATTATTTTTATTATTTTTATTTTATTCATTGGTATGAAAGGTGAAAGCAACAGTGCTCATATAACCTACGACTACAAGTCGGGTACATTTCCAGTATTGAATGTTTTCACCAGTTACGAATTAGTTTCCAGCTACAGTGCAGGCATAAATGAATAGAAATGCACCTAATGGCGCTGGATTTGCTGCGAATAATCGCGACTTTGTCACTGCGATTTCATAAACGATATTCAGCTATTTGATACTGTGCAATTTGCACGTAGTCTAGCGCAGTTTCTGAAACTAATTTGCACCGTTATTAATCGTATATCTACACATACGCGTGTATATTAATTTATAACTTCATAAATTTATTTTACATCCATACCTTTTTTATCTGTAGTTGAGGACAGATAATTATAATCACATTATAAAGTATGAGCTAAAATCTCTTTATGTTCACCTATGATTCAGAGGTTATTGTTGCACTTAGTTTATTGCCTTAATCGACGAAGTAATTTGTACAGATTTGCAGCTTGTTTTCACAAAGCATTTAGTATATTTTTCGCTTTTGATAGTGTCTTTGTGGAAAAGGTATCTTTGAGTTTAACTGTGTGTGGCATATTGTCACATCTGACCACCTGAGATTGAAATGCATCAAGAATCAATGTGCTTCTATTTGGGCGACAGATACTTTTCTAAATCCGCAAATTTGGTTCGATTCTGCTGAAACGTTCTCCTACGTACCGTGCAAACAATCCTCGCGATTCTATAAATACCGAGTTTATAAAGCGGCGCAACGTTTTCGCGTGTTTTTTAACCGCTAACACTTAAATTCGAGTAAATATTTACACACGTGTAAACAGCTTCGGTTGGCAAGCGGCGATTCATGCAGGAAAATGGAATGCGATTTCGCCGAAGCCGAGAGGCGCAGGGGAATCAAGGAGGAAAGACCGAACGGATTCTTTGGGTGAGCCTTTTACATGTGTCCCGACGTTTGTGCTGTCGCCGCCTTGTGTTTGTTAATATTGCGTTTCGCAACCTGCAGATATTGAAATCTAGATGAAGATTTTCCCCTGGATACCATTGTCTAGAATGACACGCGCGCGAGCCAGATTTCGTTTCATACGGCTTCTCGATGAATGCACGCGCGTTTTATTCAGGTGCCTCTCGCACTCTCGAAGCCTCTTTGCATGCAAAAACATTGAAATTTATACCGGCAAGCATACTGCGGTTACAATTTAATTACGAATATCTTGCGGTCAACTATTACTTTACTAGATATAGAGTTGTACTTTGGTACACATTTTGTCAACCACCAAATATTTGCTCCACCTTTGGGTGGAGTTAGGTCAGGGTAGGTTAGGTTACTAACAGTGATCACTTGCAATATTATTAGAATTACTGCATCCATGCATGCAAAGAGCCTCATCCATATTATTAGTGCCACTTTCTCATCAACTACGGTCTGTACGTAAAAAAATATCCCCAAATTCAACATTGACCACATAAAAATTTCATGAACACAACTAACAATGTATTTTTACTGTTATATACAGAAAGCAGCGCAGAATAAAAACGTTACGATCAAAAAATTATCCCTCACAAAGCTATAGTCCACGGCCCCGCCGCTTTACTCACGCCGTCCTTGCATGTTCCTTGTTATCTTGAGAGTGTGTTTTCTCAAAGCCTTAAAGTGTGCAATCATAAATACCCCGCTATGCGCCTTATTTTATACAGCCATAATATTCTCGGTTTATTAACGGCTTATGTATCGCCCACAGTGTTGCACTTCGCTTACTGTGTTACCTTCTTCATCGCGATAATTGGAAGAAGCCGATGCGCCAGCTCCCCGGCTAATTCCCGGCGTGATCTGTAATTGATGAAGAGTGACAAACATGCGAGGATTGAAATTGTGTCTGCAAATTTGAAGCTGTGCACGATGTAAGCGGCTGCGAGTGGTAAAATGATTTCCATGTACTGCATTTCCATATTTGATGATGGTTCTGTAACTAGAACACTGCACAATATCAGACTACTTTGTATTATTATACCTTATGATAATATTATGTTCGGTAACATTTAACTTAATAATTTAGCTATAAATATACCATAGTTGTAAATAAACGGATGTTTATTCAAATTTGACTCCCATTGGCTTATCTTAAGAGGTTGGTTAAATTTGTATTCAAAATAATTAGATATTTTGCAAACGGTTGTAGAAACTGAAAAATCTCAAAAATCAGTTTTAGGTACATGTTTCACGTATACACTCTGTTTGATTTATTGTGACACAGCAAATATTTTGGTTAATAGTACAGATACAAAAAAAAGTTGAATAAAAAAGTTTTAGTACTTTTTGTCATGTATTTAGTAATAATTTCAGAAGAATAATTAAAAATATTTGAATAAATAAAAATATTGAATTTATTACAAACAACGGAGGTCACTTTAAACAGACACATACAATTTTAAATTTGAATTCATAGCAACTGATAAAATTCATTTATTGGCAACTATCGCGTTATTTGTATAATAAAGAGGTACTTATGTTGTATCATTATAAAGCTAATGTTATCGTCTATTAGAAATAACCAAAATATACAGGGTCTTCCATTAAAGAAAATGAAGCTTATAGATTTTACGTGTTTATTGCATTTTCAATTGTTCTTCTGAAATTATGAATAAATATACAACAAAAAGTACTAAAACTTTTTTCTTCAACTTTTTTTTGTATCTGTACTAATAACCAAAATATTTGCTGTGTCACAATAAATCAAACAGACTGTATGTATTTTATATAAAATTTAAAATTCTAGAAACAGATTCTAGCAAGCATTTTTTTCAAATTCAACGATACAGGATCCTTCATAGTTTGATTGAACCACGGTGGGTACAAATAAAAACTTTGGCTGAGTAGGCCATGGAAAATTTTATTTTACAGTGTACCAATTGACAGATTTTAGATGGCGCTTGTCAAACTGACACTACATGAGTCGACCACTTCCTTCCTTTGGTAAGATACTTCCATTTTGCCGGAAATTGACCATCAATTTCAAATTGAAAACATTCAAATTCAAATTGAATTGAAACAAATTCAATTTGAGATCTAATTTCTAAATGAGATTTTCAATTTCAAATTGAGATTAATTAATAGCAAGTTGACAATAAACAATTTCAATTCGAAAATATTACCAATATATACTTTACCGAAATATTATTATAATATAATTTATTGTTTCGTGTAATATTGAATATTAACATTATACAACAAAGATTAAAACAATCTAACGAAGAGTGTACCAAAATTGGCCGTACTTGAATGCTAGTCCAGGAAATTCTAAACTCCTTCAACCTTCCTGCCATTCGGAAGATGTGATTCCACCCTAAATGTATTATGTTGTTGTAAAAACACCATTTTCGATCAAACAATAATACAAACAATAAAACAAACCAAAACCAACTAAAATTCACAAAACAACAACAAAGCAAAGAAATAGAAAACCAAAAGTTCTGAAAAGAACAGATTTTATATATCTAGTGTCTATAAAACTTGTTGGAAACCTTGAAACGCAAACGATTAAAAAAAATGAAGTCAGTGCCTACTGAGCCAAACTTTTTTTTGTACGCATTTATTGTTACATATTTTATAACGATTTAATCTTGAAGAGATTTCTGATGTTGCACCAGAAATACAAATTATAGATCATATTTTATGATCTTTGATCAAATTGTAATAATTATAGTAATATACCAGTTATGCAACACATGCAAGTGTTGCTGAAACTCTAACTGAAAATTCTAAATTCTAAAATAACTTTTGGTTATAATACCAAACTTTTATACTACGTACAATCAAGTTTGACATGCCAAAAAAATTAAAACGACTGCATTTTGAATATCAATGAAGGACATTGTAATTATTACTGTAATAACATACTTCTTGCATAGGTTTTTATTAAATTTATTTTCGAAAACAGTCTCACTAAAACTATAAAGTCTAGATCATATCGTCGGCTTACAAGTGAAATCACTTAAGTCAAAAACTATAAAATGTGAGAAACTGCAATTAAAGTTTTATATTCTGCTGTTACCTTTCCTACTCAGTCATTTAATGAGTTAAGAACTTGGAAGTTCGGCTACAGGACCCTTTACTATACCCCTACTAAGCCTGAGATTTGTTACAATTTATAAACCATCAAAATAAAACTTAACTAAAAACAGCCAAAAATTGACTTAGTGTGTTTCACTTTTAAGCCGACGATATTTTATTCTCTTTGAGGTGTAAGGTCTATAAAATCGCTAAAATATCTATCTTTTTTTTTATTATGGACGCCATATATTTTCATATAATTCTATAGCATTTATTTTTCCGGCAACTATATGTTGAAATTGATTGTTTAGAATTATTTTAACAATGTTTTTTTAATGGAAAATAATTAAAACAATCAAATATGATTGAAAATTATTAAAAAAGTGATAAGTTACCTATGACTATGAGTTACCATGTTTCTATGGTAACGTGTCAACAAACTAGTTGTTTTTAAATTTGTATACCGGTAGTCGCTACTTTGTGGAACGTTGTAAATGAATAAACTAAATAAAACAACGTTGTTATTGCCACTCACACTTTTATTTTGTTAAATATTTAGTGACTGCAGTTTCGACTAGTCATTGTCAAACTAAGTCTTTTTTTGTAACTTAGTTGTAACTAAGTTGTTTTTCATAAACCTTGGTTTATGAAAAACAAAACCAACAAAAAACCGAAAACAAAAACCAAGGGGTGTAAAGTTAGTTCGCCTCCTCGTGGTGAACCCTGGATAACGCAAAATGAACTAACATAATATGAACTAATATTGACTGTCAGATAATCTTAGGATGTCCTGACTAAGCCACATTCTATAACACTTCAAATAGAAATGGAACCATCATGATAGTGACTACAACACATTACTTATATATTTTTTTTTTCATTTTCATTTAATAATCAATTTTAAAAACGTTTATCAAATAAATAAAATAGCATTTCACTTGTATCGCCTATACCTAGTGCCATACTTGGACACTCAGAACTTCAAATTATAAATCAATATTAAACTTGTAACGCAGTTTGGTACGCCCTACCCTAAATAAAGTTGACGTTTAAGTTGGTTCTGCGTTTTCTTCTAATTTTTCATCTGATGATGAATACTTCTGATGTTGCACCAAAATTTTGAACCATTTTACAATATTGCTGCAACATCAGAAGTCTTATTTACATCACATGACGAGCAGACCTTGTATAATATGCATTTTGTTCAATAATATATTTTTTCTTCAAACGTCATAAAAGTGACACCTTTAGTGACTCGATTCACAATCTTAAAGTTTTACTTCGTCTCCTAGTCAGTAAAAGTTTCACTTTTACTGACTAGGCAGTAAAAGTAAATTTGACAACATGATTGGATAATTTGTAATAAGAACGCCCTACGAGGGCGGGTTTAATATTGCACATACATATGGTGCGCATACATGATGAACAAAACAAAAAATTCAAACAAAACATAAATTTATTTATTGTTAAAATGTAAATTAAAGGTACAATTTGATATTTTAGCCCCTTGAAAACTGATTGCGCTGGCAGCAACAGCAGCACTTACAGCACCGCTGTCGCCAACCATTTTGCTGCTACCACAGATATTTTCTACTTTTGATGTCTTACTATCTGGTATTTTTACGTGTAGCAAAGATCCCAAGTCTTGAATATCTGTCGTGTTCATTTTTACGAGTTCATCGCAACGGCATGCCCCTGATATGCCAAATATCAAAATAATCTGAAAATACGATTTAGGGTTTAATTTTGTATTTGTTTATTATTCTAAGAACTCACCTTTGTCGCCAAGTATTTCTCGTTAGGAGCATCGGATAAGAACTTGTCGAACTGTTCCTTTGTCAGCACTCTTGCCTTTTTGGGTGTATAACCCTCATTTTGTTTTTTTAAATATGCACGTAGTTTTAAATATTTGGTAATATCTACACCATTTCTAATATTTAATAACGATTTTACCATGGAATACTGAGACCACATAGTGGAACTTTTTACTTTCTTCTTAGCCATTTCCGAAAAATATGCGAGTAAAACATTTTCACTATAATTGCTTACATTTTTCTCGGCGCACCACTTAATAAATTTTTTGTAGGCCACTTCATAGATGGTACTGGACTTAGTGGGCAATAATTTCTCTGTTGCAGCCCTTGCCGATTCTAAAATATCTGGCGGTGTACATTGAAACATGTCTTCGTCCATTTTATACACTTTAATGTCAAATAATGAATTAAACAAAACCATAGCAACGCTCTGCATAGCATGCTTCTTTGGGAATTAAAACTATACGTATTCGGACAATTAAAAATATTAATTCCATTATCTTTTTAACTATTTTCGACGTTTGAAGAAAAAATTACATGTTTTATTCGGAGTAGAAGTAACTTTTTGTGGCTCGTCTGTAGTTGCCTGCCTCGCTCCGCTCGGCAGCCAATACCTACAGACTCGCCACAAAAAGTGTCACTTCTACTCCTAATAAAACAATATACTATTTTTTTCAGAAATGCCATGAAATTCAAAATTATAAATTTCTAAATGCTACAGTAACTGTTGATTATGATACCAAACTTGCATACTACAATCATATTTGAAATGCCAAACAATTAAAAACACAACTGCATTTTGAATGTTAATCAAGGACATGTTATTAATATTGTGTTTCTTACATCTGTTTTTATTAAATTTGTTTTCTAAGACAGCGTCAGCGGAACTGTAAATTCTAGACAATATTTTATTCTCTTGAAGGTTTAAGGTTTACAAAATTACCAAAATACCTATCAGATGTTTTTTTTTGTAATGTACGTCAAGTTTTTTATATATAACTAATTCGATAGCATTTGTATTTGCGACTTGAACAATATGTGGAACTTGATAGTTTGAAATTATTTTAACAATGGTTGTTGAATGAAAAATAATTGTGCATAATTTGTTAGTTATTTTCATAGTTGTAAGTTATCTATGAACTTCCATGTTTCTATATGATAACGTATCAACATACTAGTTCTTGTTTTTCATTAACCTTGTGTTTTGATGTTAGATTTGTTGGAGCCCGACACTATTCACCATCTATATGGACGAGTAATAAAAAGTACAAAGAAAGAAATAGTACAAGCAAACATAGGATTCAAAAACATGCAGAAAATCAAAATATTGGCGGGAGCTTTTGCTGACGACGTAGTAGTAACAGATGACAATGCAAGAAATCTACAACATAATTCGAGAATTTGGAATGAGATTCTGAAGAAATAGGAAATGAAAATGAATTACAAATAGACGAAAGTTATGGTGATAGGAAGTAAAGAAAGGTTAGACATAAAAATTGAATAGCATAAAATCTAACAGGTGCAAGAATTTAAGTATTTAGGAATAGAAATAACAGATGATGGAAGAGTGGAAAGAGAAATAAGCTCCAGAATAAATAGTGCCATTAAAACGTATTATGCTATGAACAGGAGCTTCATAAACAAGAAGGAAATAAGTAAGAGAACTAAAATGAGAATTTACAAAACAATCTACAGACCGATAATGACGTATGGGTGTGAATCGTGGGTGGTGACAAATAAAGACAAGAGCAGGATACAGGCTAGAGAGATGAAATATCTACGGAGAGTTATGAGAGTAACGAGGAAGGAATGGAAGAGAATAAACAAGCAAAGAAAGTTGCCGTCTCTGTTGTATGTACCAAATGGGACACACCAAAACCTCTGCATGGAGATAATACACGTTTTGTAAAAATGAGATTAATTCTATGAATGAATGCACTGACATGTATAATATTTCTTGAATCGGGTTGGGAATTTGCCTTAATAGATTTTTGTAGTCAAAAGTGGCAGAGCAACTTAGCAAGGGCAATATTCAAACAAGTACGACTAATCAGTACCCTCCAGCATTAATGCCACAAATGGCCCTGTGAGGCCATTGAAGCCCTTTTTGTGTGGTGTTGAGGTACTAATCTCGGCTAACATAATAATAGGACTGAGCATATTATTTCTACAAATTAAGTTTACATATTTCGATCACAATGTATTCATTGTAGTGTTGCTTAATGTGGTACATAAATTTCTATTCTTCTCGGCACTTAATTTATGTTTTGCATGTGAAATTCGGCAGTCTGTTTATTTCCTGCATTGCTGAACAGAACCTTGGCACTAGACGCGTCCTATAAAATTATACGAGTCTTATCCAAAAGTGCACTAAGCGACAATAATAAAGCTATTTAAAAGTATTACCTTCGGACCGTGAAAAATGAGCTGCCACAATTTTACTGCAGCGCGCAAAAGGAATCGCGAATAATTACACGCGCGTTTGTTTAAATAAACACATAAATGATTAAAAATGGTGCAATAAATAATGATTATAAGAGAGCATGGGTGCGGTGCACACGTGATTTTCAGCCGGGTCATCATTAGCAAACATTCGATGTGATTAATACAGGCATTTATCACTTCGTTAGTTTTTGAATCACCACATGTCGGCGGCCACAATAGAATGTTACGTAACCATTTCATTAATATGTAATAGTAAATTGTGCTTCGGTTAATCTCTGGCGCCGATGGATTTGGGCGTCCCATGTATGACTGCGAGCCGCCTGAAAATCTCTTTAAAAATTAAAGGAAATGTCAAAATTTGCATAATGATTAACATAACAATATGTGCTGTACATGGCGGTATTACTAGTGTGGAACGTGCTGATTTTACAGCTGCAAACAAACGCGGATGACTAATAGAAATTCTGGTGTTTGTGTGTGCATTTCGTTTGCTGCGCCAACGATTTGAACGGTTTTATTGGGCACATTTTTATAGCCCTCCGACAATTCCGTTAATATTTGAAATAGATTCGTGGAACGCACAAATTTGCATACCACAAAATATCGCAAAATCAATACTATAACAAAATCTGCTGCACATATTTGTCTTAACATTTAAATGCAATCATTAATCTTCCACATATTCCCACCGCACTGTAAAACTGAAATGAATTTTCGAGCCGCAATTAATTAATCAACGCGGATTATTAGTTTTATTACTCTGCATGCACATACAAAAAAAGCACGTGATTGTATCAAATGCCGCATGAAAACCCATTTAATTGCGCTAAATCCGCGCTCAATTCAACTTTTTCACCAGAAACTGAAGCGGCCCAGTTTTTGTTGGCGTAATAAAATTGTATGGCGTACAATCACGGTCCGGTATATTTTATTAGCGTAGCCGCCATGTCTTAATATTTATACGTCTATTTTTCGGGGAGTTTGCCAAGTTTTATAACAAACTGTGGAGCCCAATCGATAGACATAGAGACGACGAATTTATTTGCAAAACAAAAGCGAAACAAATAGCTCCTCTTTGCCTATATAAAGGATGATGAATTAATGAACTTGGAAGTTTCACAAAACCTATATAAAGGGCGTAATTTACAGCAATTTGTTAATTAAACGCGTGTTTTTGCGACTGAACATTACACAGGAAAATAATCGAGGCATATTAATGTATTGATTTTCATTTTCGTAGTGATTTATTTATTTCGTTTTAAAGCGCACGAACTTCGTGGAATACTATATTGCACAGACATTATAAATAAACGCGGATACCTAAAATAACAGCTTACCCTGCTAAAGTATTAAATTTGATTCGATTTGAAAGTAAAATAAATTTGCTCCAAGTACACGATTCCACTGAATTATTTAATGAAAAGTATTAAAGAATGATACACGCCGTGCGGTTCTAAAACAACAGGTAAAGTTTTGCAAAGTTGAGAATGCCGGATCCCCTTAACAATATCGTCAATATATTATCCCCGGGGGTTGTTATTAGTTGTATTAACAAGTAATAAATTGTAAAATCAAACTCTTAAAGTTGCTCTAATAAATAAAGTTTGAACTTCAAACATTTCACTGTCAAAAACGTGAAACTTTTCAAATAAATACTGTAGACATAAATACTAAAATAGCAAGGATATAATATATCGCTTGTATACGCAACATGCAAAACTGGAAACGAAACATTTGGTGCGCTCGTAAGGCTTGTAATTTTTGGCTCGGCATTATATCGGCAAGACCTGGCGTTATTAACTCCAACGTACGAATTGTCACAGTACTTAGTTTTAGAGGTCCATTAGTTTAATTAACGGTTACAATTAGTGACGCTTTAAACTTACTCACAGGCAAATTCCAATTAAAAACGATTTCAATATGGTAGTGATACATGCATAGTTCATAAAGTAATACCGTAAAATTTATGGCGAGTGCAAAATTAATATAATTACAAAATGTTTCCGCCGATTACACTGTTTCATTAATTGCGATTTAACGGTGCATTGATGTTCCGCGTATAAATCGTTAAAAGTGGTTAGGCAATAGTGACATAAGCAGCGCCCTTAAAAGGCAAATTAGCTAATTAGATTTATGCTTTAAGCCGGCGTAAATGCAGCACAAAACAAAATCTAACGTTAGTTAATCTTAATAGTGGTGTATAAGGGATGAAAGACAAGCGGGGGTGTTTGCCGGGGTGCATCGTTAGAGAAGTCTGTCAAGTGTTGTCAAGTCTTGTAGCGTCGTCGGCGTCTCGGAAACTGCAACATGTGGTTTGTTAAAACTTACAACAACCGAAATCTCCGCCTTTCGTCTTCCTAATCTGACGAATCGTGAACTTACACAAGATGTGTTAGTTATCTCCCGCCGTGTCTAGACAACGAAATGTATGGAAATCCCTGTTTTCACAACCCCGTAATCTTATTTACCGCTATTGGATAAATAATAACAGCCCGCAATTATCATCTCCGGGAAATGCGCCGCTTCGGAATGAGTAAGTGAATTGTGAAATGTGTCATGCTCGAAAAACCATGCTTTACTCCCGTCTTAGTCACAGCACTAAAACACGGAATTACAATGTAATGAATTTCAAATGCATTTATCTCGTGAACCGAACATTCCCTCCGCCTTCATTCATTAAAATATAATAAAGTGCAATAAAGTACATTTAAAATGCATCTGGTACCTTACTTCGAAGTCGAACCATGCGCTTAATCAGCTATGTATAAATTATAAATCAATTAGGCACTTTTTGTCCGTTGTAGTTTCTAAATTAATTAGAAAAAAAATGGGTAAAAAACTGTTACCAAATTAGCTAATTAATAACAAGAGACTAATTAAATTTCATTTGAAGTTGGCTGTAGAAAAAAAAACAGCTAACTAGGAGCTCAGTTAGTTTTCATTCAACTTAAATATCAACATGTAACATGTACTGTGAAGAAGCAGAATAAGTATGACGTTTCTTTATAACAATAATTACATGAAAAGTATTCACTTTGAAAGATTATTTTAAATTCAAGATATATTTTGTGTATCCCTGCCCAACTCCAAATGGAAATTTATTGATTCTCTTGATACAAAAATCAATGTCATAATGTAAAATTATACACACAGAGCGTTCAAGAAAGTGTTGTCCACTTTTACGTTGGATACTAATAGATGGCTCTGTTCAATATGCAAAATAAATACGTCTTGCAACATTGCTGAAAGGTTTCTAGCATTTTCACAGTCGCGTAAGAAATCTATGAATCAGTCTTGAAACTGTTTTGTGATGTTGCCATATATCACAAATATTTTATGTCAAGAGTTCCATCTGTTGGCACTAATTGGAAATGTGGACACCACTTTCTTGAACGCTCTGTATGATATAACATAGAAATGTGTATACTGAGCGTTCAAGAAAGTGATGTCAACTTTTATGCTGGATTCTAACAAATGACACTATTCAAGATGCAAATCAAATATGTTTTGCACCGTTGTTAATATGTTTCCTAGGTTAAAAGCAAATAACACTAGCAAACATAATAATACAATAATAATTGTAATTGTAATAATTAAAAATAATTAAATAATGTTATTATTATACAAGTACAAGCAAATGTCAGTATTTGTTGCTATTTCATTGAAACTAGTTGGAAGAGTTGACACCAATTTCTTGAAAGCTCTGTATATTAATAATTGCAATCGAGGAATGCTATAGAGATCTGATGTAACTTAAATTTTTATCAATACGAACATATGCATTAGGGTGTCCGTTATAAAAAAACATGTCGAATTTTGTTGATTATGGGGCAAGAAAGTTTTCGAATCCCGGAAAAAAATGAGTCTCCTAAATTTTGGTGCCGATTGGTTGAGATTAACAGGTACATACTTCAAAGCGAAAAACTATGAAATAACAGCCAAATACGGCAAAAACCGCTAAAAATGTTGAGAGATGCCTTCGCCAAAAGTCTTAAGTGTTCCATTTTGTGTACACATTTTGTTACGAAACAGTGAATTAACCACAAAATAACTTCATTTCATATGCACAGAACACAGTTACTGTTCAGATTTGAACTAATTTCTATAGATTTCTCATTACTTCTCAAAATTAGGAGAGATTTTTCAATAATTTTAAGATTATTAAAATCAGAAAATACAAATTGGTTGGCACAATTGACACAATTATTACATATACTTTTAATTCATCCAATTTATCGATAATTCTACAAATATCTAGTAATTTCTAAGAAGTACTTTTCTCAATATTTTTCATGTTTATATTTCATTTTTAACATTTCTAGTGATTTCATTTCCAAGTTTTTTTTAATATTGATGGAGATTTCTACAGATTTTCCAATAATTATTATGATTTCAAGGTATTTTTCATAAATTTCAAGATCAAATTACGCAAATTCTTTTCATTTCGCTATAATTCATAGGATTTCTTAATAATTTTGGAGATGTCAACAGATTTCCCAATAAATATCAATAATTGCAGAGATTTTTGAATAATTCCCAAGATTTCCCAATTATTTTCGAGATTTCTACAGATATCTCAATAATTCTTCAGATGTTGAGAGATTTCTCAGTAATTTCACAATCATAAAAATCATAAATGATTTTTGGTGTCATAATATAATTATTGGTCACAAATTTTCATTCTCCAAATTTATCGATAATTAAAAAAAAAATCAAAACATATCTAAATATTGTAAAATTTCGAGAGAATTTGCAATTATATCCCTTATTTCGCAATTATATTTTAAGTTCTCTGTAGATTTTGCAATTATATTTTGAGATATCGGTAGATTTCGCAATTATTATCAAGATTTCAGGAGATTTAAAAAAAAAATGCTATTAAAACCTCCACTTTTTAAAGAAAAAGATACGTATTCTTGCAAAAACAAATTCACAGTAATGAGAATTGAGAGCTCTATAAAAGTTCTGAAATGAAGATATCGAATTCCAGTCACAAAAATGTCAAGACGTCACAAGTCAAAAATTCCTAACGTTATAAATTTTTAAGAGTCAGAAATCAGTGTTGTAACAGATCCATTTTTTTTTTGTATAAATACAGATAGTTCAGAAAAAAATGTATTTATATTCAACTTTAGGTTCTCAAGCAAGAATGTATCTTGATACGGATCTAGATACTTGAAATGTGTCTAGATACTGTATCTAGAACATGTATCTTGATACATTACAACACTATCAGAAAGTGCGGAATAAATAACAAAAATCGACCTGTTTTTTTTAAATTTTTGCGAGCAAGGAGCAAGAAGCAATTTTGACATGAGCGCGTTGGTTCCATATTTAAAAAGGACCCTGTATAAAATTGCAGGTATTTTAATTTACTAAACAATTTAAAGAAGAAAGAAAATGTTACATACCTACATAAAGTATCATATAAAGATGTTCGTAAATTTGGGAATTATTCACAGGTGTAAAATAAGAATATAAAAATAGTTATTATGATCTAAATAATAGTCTAAAATCGTAATTGAAAGTCGTGTGATGAACGTACCTATTTTTCTCCCAAAAGTTACATAATAAGACTCTTTTAAATTAAGTTTATCTCACTTTTAAAAATAACTGATTATTTCGATTTAATAAATCACTAAGTATGTTCGAAATTATCTAGAATATTAGATTGTGCTCTGTGGTATTTTTGAGCATGAACTTGCCATAAATCATGATATTTCTGCATTTATCGCCCTTGGCGCTATTCAAGTATTTTATGGATTGGTAATGTGCCCAAAAAAATCTTATATATTATTCCATAATATTAAATATATGAGTTGGTAGTAAATTTTAAAATAAACTATGTAACAAATAAACTTTTGACTTTATCTTCAATGTGTTATATCGCATGCTCTTACTCGAGCATGCATCTTACATCTTACATCTTACTCGAGTATGCATTGCACCATAAGAAGAAGAAGAAGTTATATCAATGGGTAATATCAACAATGGGTTATGTCAGTGGGTGTAGGTAATTAACCAGTTTTTTGTTCAATCTCGCTAACTTAGTGTTATCAATTAGCTAGTAATACAATAAATACAATAGCTACTATATCAGTCAATCAGTCATTATTATTAAGTGATTAATAAAAAAATCAATAATGATATTTAAGTATCAATGGGCAATATCAATGTCGGGCTATGTCAATGGTTGTAATCAACATTTGTATTCAATTTCGCTGACTCCAGTAAACTTCGGGTTGTTAATTATTTTTTTAGGTATGTATTACAATAAATATTTAAAAATCCATGTTTAATGTTATAATTAAATGATTATTAAAATAAAATCAATAATTATATTAAAGTTACCTAAGTTGTATAAATTTTATCCAATACATCATGAGGCTTTGGTATATTTGAACAAATCATTACTAGTATTGCACGAATCTTCCCATTAGTTTTCCATATCTAATGGAAAATAAAATCAATAACTATATTTAAGTTACCTAAGTTGTATAAATTTTATCCAATACATCGCGAGGCTTTGGTATATTAGAACAAATCATTACTAGTATTGCACGAATCTTCCCATTAGTTTTCCATATTCTTTACCAATAGAAATTCGAATTTCGACTATATTTAAGTTACCTAAGTTGTATGAATTTTATCCAATACATCATGAGGCTTTGGTATATTAGAACAAATCATTAATAGTATTGCACGAATCTTCCCATTACTTTTCCATATCCTTTACCAATAGAAATTTGATTTGATGACAACTCTTAGTGCACGAACTGCATTTTTTCTGCTGATGCCCAGCATTGTCCATAATTCGGAAATTTACGAAATGTAAATGTAAAACTGGTTTTGATATTTTTGTAATGACATTGCACGGAACCAATTTATGTATTTGTTAAATGAAGATCAAACTAGTACTATAAAGTTTATATGAGTATGTTTATAGTATTTAGATTTATAGCATTTATGATTTATTTATAGCAGTTATAGCAGTTACGGTAGTTACAAACATAGGTAGGCATTTTAATTAGCTTGGAACTTCTACTTCCGCAATTTATCATAAATATTAACTCAATAATTACGTCACTTTCAATGAGTGCAATTATGCAAGTTTGTTTACAACAAATTTGCATAAAAATAAATTACTGATTGATTAATTGCCACATATAACTACAGAATTGTCATATTAATAACGTATTGATTGATTATTACTGATGATAATGATGATTGCAGATAGACCATAAATAATGGCGCGAAAGATACTACTTATTCGTTGACTCGCTATCAGAAGGTGCATTTAAACGAGAATAAAATCATTATACTCGGAACCTCGAAATTACACAAAAAACAGCGATAAATCTCGCCTCAACTCTGTGCTGGGAAATTTATTTCACCCGCGATAAAAGAACGCCCTGGAAGGACCATCCCATTTTTCTCGCATCGTCTAATATTTCAATAATTCTTGCAGTGTCTTGCATCTATGTCTATTCGATTTACGTCCCAATTTTCCGGAACGTAAATCTCACAAGATGTATAAGCCATTTTATATATCCTGCCATTGTTTTATTTTAATTCATATCTGAACATTCTAATGTGATAGCTTATACGTTGTAATAATAAAAAAATAATACATACATAAATAAATAGACACGCATATATAAGTATACACACATATATGCAGGATCTTAATTGTTATGATTATTGGCCCTGTTTAAATATATAATATGCTGATATTTGAGAAAACAGACTTAATTAAAAAATTAACGCAATAAGTGTTGCAATTTCTTGCAATTTCTTACAATATTCAGCAGAATACTGAATAATAAAAAAAACATTAGATTTTATATTTTACAATAAATTTGTAGACTAACTACTAGAGTAGCTAACTCCATTTTTACTGAAATATAAGAATTGCTAAATTTTACAAATAGGTGATCTTAAGCCTTGTATAGTAAAACTGCTAAGTGCTAACTCCAAATTGTATTCTAAATCGAGAATTTTCGATGTAGGGAATATCTGCTAACTCCACAATTCAATAGGGTCTTCCTGAAAAAAAATAATATAACCTTTTTGTGTCTTAACGTAAAGTTTATAACCTGTAATTAAACATCCCACAGAGAAAACGTTTGGTTTTCATTGTAACTTATCAACAAACAACATACAATATCGTAAAACTTACACATTTTGTCACGTGACCGACGAAACGCTGTTATTGGCCGAGCGGCACTGTGACGTCTTTGCGCATGTTGGCGATCGGGAGTCAGTGCATAAGGGATAGGAATCGTGGATTAATACGACTTAGAATCCTGTCTGACATAAAATAAGTTCTCATGGGTTAGTAAAGGGACAGCCAGATAATCTGATAGAAGTTCACGTGTTAATGGTTCCCGACTTTTTCTCAAAAAGTGAATTTTTCAACGTAGCCGAAACGCGTGGAGTCGCATATAATTTTCCAAATCCTCTTCCAGCTGTAAGAACAAATAAAATACTGTTTAAACTTTGCAATATATCCTACATCTCATACGAATTGGTAATGCTGATTTCAAAATTTGTAATTATTAATCATCTAATCAAATTTATAAAATCAACAGTTTGCTACAAATATTGTTTCAACATGTTTTTTAGTTTTAACTAAACGTTTGTGTAAGAACATATTGTACAAAATCTCACAGTACTTTAAAAAAGTAATAATGATATGGAAGATATTGTTTTAGAATGGAACCCACAAAACTATTTTGAGGTTATGTTATTACTAATGTATATATATAATCGGAAATCCCCTTGAATACCCATTACTAATGATGATAGTTAATTATATATATTTATCGAATTTCGTCGATAATTTATTGAAAAATTATGTACTTACATTAAAATGGTCTTCACAAAAATAGTGATACGTCAAAGTGACACTCGCGGAATCACTTCGGACTTGTTGTAACCCCCTTTTCCGTATATCCCCTGTTGGGACGTTTATAAACAACTTATTTGGTTCGAATTTACTGCTGCTATCACATCCAGGCACAATGCAATACTTATTCGTCCTTTTTTTCGTAAAACCGACGTTTTCTTTCTGTCGCTCCATTGTAAGCAATGCTACAGCTGAGGGCCACGTGCGCTGTGACATCACAGCAACATGGCGGGTTTCGGGACTTTTTCAAACGCCGTTAATTTTAAAATCGTGTTTGCTAATTACAACGATTTGTCTCAGCACAAAAATTAGTGCCAAGGATGTTTTTAATGTGTCTAGAGTTCAGTTTCAAGGTTTTTGAAAAGTCGCGGAAGACCCTATTACATACCTATAAGTATACGGTTTCTATATTTGGATAATACACAGTTTTTCTTGCATCCTGGAAAATTATGTTTTAGGAGTTTGCAGGTTAACACTCTTAACCGACGTTATAATAATTTTCTCTTAAACTTCACAAAATAAAACTTTGTAAAAAACTTTCAAATATAGGTATGTTTTACGTTATTTGTATTGTTATTATAACGGGTACCTAACGGGTTTGTTAGGTACATATTTAGAAATGTAAAAAACAATTACGTGTTATCTTATACATTGACATAATCGATTTGAATTACTTAAGGAGCGTTCTCACGAATCAAGTTTGATTCGTTCAATTGATCGATTGATCGAATACGGGTTTGTTAGGTACAGTCATGCCCACATAAATCTAGTACAAGAAATTACGTTACAATAGCAATTTTATATGGAAATGTCAATAAGTTTCTACTAGATTTATGTGAGCATGACTGTCCATATTAAGAAATGTAAAAAAACAAAATCGTGTCCTCACGAATCAAGTTTGATTCGTTCAATTGATCGATTGTAGTTGATCAACAATAGTTGAATGAAAACTATAGTGAGAACATCGCTTTGTTTCAATAGAGTTGATCAACTTTAAACTATAGCTTTCATTCAACTTTTGATGATTAACTACATTCGACCAATTAAACTTGATTCGTAAGAACGCGCCTTAAGTTATATATTTTTACTTTCGGACAAAGAAACTTTTTAGAATGTTTTAATGTAGAAATTTAATTTAGAATTGCACGTTTTAGAGATCCTAATTGTTTTGAAAGGTGCATTCAATCGATATATTTTAATTCTTTGCCATTCATCTGGTTTAATATATTTCCAATCCAGTTATTTCAATATCGAATAAAAAAACGTACTCTGGAATTTTGTTTAAAGTACCCAAAGTATTATGGTTCATAGGCTATAAATCACGGATAAAACAGGATAAATGTAATTACCATAGACGGCTTAAAATGTAATGTATTGTGATCATAAAAAATCTAGATATTGCAACATATAAGTGCATCGGAAATATAGGTACTATCTGTTCCGGTAAATAGTTCAAATTGCATAAAAGCGCGAATAAAATATTATATACGGCGTCTTAAAAATTAATTTTGCAAGGATACTGCGCTGCATAAAAACGACGGGAAGCCGTAAAACTCCCTGAATACGGCGATATAATAAATTTTTTATCGGTTTCGCTGTATTTCCATAAAACAAAATCGCGCGCGTTTATTGCTGTTATTTGTGAAAATTCCGGCTGCCGTGGGTGTTTGTGCGTTGGGATTTCTGTCGAGGCGTGCAGTTGTTTTAAGTACAATTCACACTGTGCACACGGCCGGCCCGAGGTGTTTTAAAAATTCTAACGAGATCCCGTAAAAACGTTTATTGCTTCTTCACGCTTCAAAGATATAATTCATACAAGTTATATTAACTTCCCATTCGGAAGTTGATGTTAATCAATTTTAAGACCGGGATATTTTTTTGTATAAAATACGAGGGGTGTTCAAATGAACAGCTACGAAACGTCGTAACAACCAACATGGTTGAAGTTTGAATATGCCGCTTTGGGATAACGTAGTGAGACATCTAAGTCTAATTCTTAGTTCCATCTAATTGGGCTGCTCACGAAGGGAGTGATTCTGCTCCACGATAATGCGCTTCCACACGTCTTCAAGGTCACAGAAAGTGTAATGGCCAATTTCAAGTGGGAGCATCTTGAGCATCCGCCCTACAGTCCGGATAAATCGCCCTACCATGTGTTTGGTCCGCTCAAACCATATCTCAAAGGGAACTCCTTCAACTCGGAAGATGAACTGAAGAACACACTGGACGACTGGCTCCTGTTACAGCTACAGAAATTCTAGGAACAGGGAATCCTTCCGCTCATGAAACTGTATGATAGTTGTGCTCAGGCCTCTGGTGATTACTTGTAAATAAAGACTTCAATTATACCCAAAGTGTCGTTTAGTACCTTTTCATTTGAACACCCCTCGTATACTGGATCTTTCAGACCACCCGTATCAGGCCTTCTTTTCAGAAATTTGACGTTGCAGTCGTTTGAAAAAAAAATAGCATAACAAGCCTGCATGAAGAATTAAATTAAGGTAATTTCGAGTTCCGGAAGTTACCGGAAGTAGCCGTACCTGCCCTCAACTTCAGAATTTTAAATAGAAACCTAGGTCATGTGTAGCATCGTTGGATAGGTATTTCAAAAAGAAACAACTTTTGTAAGAAAAGTTTTTATGTAAATGATATGCTTAACGAAATAAAAGTTAATGTTTCAGACAATCAGTCCCGCCATTTTCTTAAAAGTATGACGTCATAGAGGTTCAGAAAAAAATAACGTGATATAAGCCTTCCTAAAGAATTTAATAGTGATAGTTTCGATTTGTGGAAATAACCGGAAGTAGGCGTACCTGCTCTGAGCATTTAAGTATTTTTGTAAATAATACATTTTTTCTCCAAATACTGTCAAAGTGACTGTTTTAGGCGTGCTTTCGCTTGTAAAATATACAATTCCGGTACAATACGTTGTTGCTAGGCAGTAAAACTCAATTGTATTGGAATGTTTTTTCCAGCTTTAACAACATATTTTTCTGACAACATAGGCAGTAAACACGCCTAAAAATAGTCACTTTGAGAGTAATCGGAAAAAAAGTATAGTATTTACAAAAATACTTGAACGCTGAGTGCAGTTACGCCTACTTCCGGTTATTTCCAAGAATCGAAACTATCACCATTTAATTCTTTAGGTAGGCTTTTGAATAGGCTGTAGGATGTTCTTTCCAGTCCAGAGAACATATTTTTCTGATAACCTAGGCAGTAAACACGCCTAAAAATAGTCACTTTAAGAGTAATCGGAGAAAAAGTATAGTATTTACAAAAATACTTGAACGCTGAGTGCAGTTACGCCTACTTCCGGTTATTTCCAAAAATCGAAACTATTACCCTTAATTTCTTTAGATAGTCTTCTGTCGTGCTATTTTTGTACCTGAACCTCTGTGACATCATACTTGATACCGAGAAAATGGCAAGCCTGGTTGTGTGAAAGATTAATTTTTATTTTGTTAAGCATAGCATATACAAAAAACTCTTCATACAAAACTTGTTTTTTTTTCAAATACCTATCCAACGATGCTACACATAACATAGGTTCCTATTTAAAATTCTGAAGTTGAGTGCGGTTACACCCACTTCCGGTAACTTCCGGAAGTCGACATTACCTCAATAATTTTAATTGATTTTAACCAAATTTAACCTAATTTTAACCCAGTATAGGTACCAAAATAGTAACTGAAATAATTTAGCAAGAATAGTTGTTTAACATTGAAACATTATAGCTATTTAGCTATAATATAGCTATTTACCTATAATATATCTATATAGCTATAATATAGCTTATTATTTTTATACTGAGATATAAGAATTGCTCTGTTCATTTAATGATGATGAAGACAAAAAATATTGCATAATTTTAACCCAGAATATGTACCAAAATAGTAAAAAAGAATTAGCAAGAATAGTTGTTAAACATTGAAACATGGTTAATTTGAACCACCCTTATTATTTTTTTACAGTGATATGAGAATAGTTCTGTTAATTTAATGACGACGACGACAACAATTATTATCTAAATTTAACAAAAAAATTTACCAAAATAGTAACTAAAAACAAATTTAGCAAGAATAGTTGTTAAACATTGAAATATTATAGTTACTGAGAACCATACTTATTATTTTTTTACTGCGTTATTAAGAGAATTGTTTTGTTCATTTAATTATTTTAAAATTTCAAAATTAGTTGTTTTTCGTCGCTAATTTCAACGCCTACTACACCAAAATGTTCGAAATAAATTAACAAGTCTTTTTTCGGAATAAAAAGATGAGAAACCATACTCTGATATAAATCGTTGAATTAATAATAAGAAATGCTGTTTAATACAGGGTTTACTTTGTTTACGGGCCATATAAAAATATTAAGTTGATGATGGTTTCTTCGAAAGGAAACGTTGAACAGAAAATTTATAATCGCTGTCTTGTAAAGCTAAAAAAATGGCAATGAAAATCTTTTGTATCTTTTGTTTTTTTTATACCATTTCAAATAACTTCAGAAAAACATAAAAACGATATCACAAAATATTTTGTTAGCCCTCTCATGCTTGAATTAATTGTTGATAGGAAAAAATTAACAATTGAAATGATTTTGATTCACTTTAGTACTAAAAACGACATATATGCAGGCTTTTATTTTATTTGTTTATTTTTATGTCAAATTTTACAAAACAACTTAAATGTCCTTACATGAGGACATAACGGAATAAGTTATTAGGATTGATGGAAGTATTGAAAGCCTGCTGGACATATAGCAATGTTTCATATGTAGCGTGTTTTACTCTTGCACTGATTGCTGTTACATCTAGACGCATTTGTATCCTCAGATTTCATTGGGTAGTGGCCTCCCTTGTCCAATCTCTTCTCGGTGTCACTTTTGAAGATGTTGATATTTTAGAACTATGTTGCTTCTTGCTTGTGATTATTATCATCAACGTCAGACTCTGATTCTGAAACACTGCTTTCTTCAGGCATCTCGCAGTCACTCTCGTTGTCCGAAATTTCCAATCCATCTTCTAAAGTATTGGCGAGATGTTCTAGTTCTGTTTGGTTCAGAGGTCTATTTTTCCAAGTATTACGAATGGGTATTGCCTTCGGAGAAATTTTAGTGGTGGAATCGCGATTACCAGAGATAATTCCACTTTTGTTGGGTAAGGAAAAACTCCCATGTACCGGTGAAGGTTCTTGAATAGATTTAGTATTTTGCATTTCTTCATCTTCACTGTCATAAAATTCAGCTGATGATTTTTGCTATTGCTCTTCCGTGAATGCTCGTTTGGAAACTAGTTTACCATTTTTATGAAAATATTCAAGCTTTAATCTGAAATATATACATTCTGTTCACATTTTATTCTCACCGCAGTAGGCTTGTCTTTTTTTTTCTTATATTGGGATATTGTATTTTGTACAATCAGTAATGATTGAAATATGTTGAAACATGTTAACCAATAATTTCAATAAAACGTTGACAAACATAATATTTTTACAAATGTATGAGGGATATTATAAAATGCAACATTGCACTACACATTACCAAAAAGTGCAATGACATAACCAAATTGTAAGTAACTATTTTAACTACCAACGAAAATGTCACCCTAACAAAGCCTACTGCGGTTAGAATAAAATGTGAACAAAGTTTACATAAGTTGGGCACGAATGCACTCACATGGGGACAATTTTAAAGACGTTATTGCATAATGTCCTCATATGAGGACACTTATGCTGGGGCCTGACCCAATCAAATATTTTTTTATATATCGTATGGCAATTCATAGCTTGACAGTACATAATACGACTATAATTTTTGCTTACCTTGATTGTTTGTGCTTGCACTAAAAGAATGTTCATCAAATTGAGATATTCACAACTCTGATTTCCAACCAAAATTATAATATACAATAGTGACATCTACTAACGGTACAACAAATTACTCTCTTTATTCAATTATTCTTCTTTATTCTGAAGAGTTTGACATGGAAAAAAGTTACCTACAATGTTTTACAACAAAACCGTAGCCATATAAGATAATATCCTCAAATGAGGACACCATACATGAGAGGGTTAAAGCTAGGCAGAGAAGGTTGGGGACGATCATAATATCTTTTGAAATACTGTGTAGCTTGTACGCCATTTTTATGGCACAAAATGTAACACACAATGTCGCGAAAAATTAATATTGATAATTTACAAAACCTCAATCAAAAGTAATATGAAACTGCATCTATAACTTCGAATAGTTCGAAAATGAAAACTAAAAAATGGCCATAATTTAATTATTTATAAAAATAACTATATGAGGTGGTATAACATTAGAATAGTTGAAAAGGGGCATTTTTTATAAAGTCATGGCCAACTATGGTTTCCATTAGAAAAACTCAACTTTGTGTCATAACTCAAAAATGATAGCTTAAATAAAATAATCGGTTAGACTGTATTATTAAGCACATAATTTCCTACAACTTTTTCCTTTACATATTATTTCTAAAGTCAATAATAACAGATCCATAGGCACCGAACAAAATATCAAAAAATATTTTTTTTTAGATATCTAGTTAGCCATGCAATTTTTCCAAAAAACAAAAAGGTCATAATTTAAGCTCGTAAAACTGGAATTCTTTCCCCATTTAATCGTCCCTTTATCTTCGCTAGTTTCCAAAATCCCCATACTAAACATACGAAAAAACTCACCCTGTATATGAAATAATTTACTGGCGCATGTACATTTTAATATGCATGTTCATTTCCGTTTTGGACTCGTTGACACGACTGTCGAGTAGAGTGTTTTTGACTACTTTAGAGTAATTACAAGGTAATAACAGAGCGATAGGTTGTACCTTTTACATTCCTAATATAATTTAGGTGCAGTCATAAATGGCGCATGCGCCGGGTTTATTGTATAACGTACATTCATAAAACGGTGTTTTACCTCATAATCGTCTAAGTGGTCCTTGTTGGTTGCACCCTTAGCAATAACTCTATTTGATATAATACTTTCTGCGGTGCATAATAAAAGTATTTCGATTGCTTTACTTGTAAAATGATTGTTAAATATTTGTATGTAAAATGTATTTAAGCTGAGTATTGTATGTTCTTATTGCATTACCCGACGATAGGTAGTGCAGTGTTAGGTATTTTTTTGTGGTAATTACAGAAAGTTTGTTTCTTGATTGAAAATGTAAGTATTTAATTATACCATGTTGTCAATATTCAATAATGAAATGAGTCTGTAGACACCCATTCTTATATTAAAAATAAAGAGAAAAAGAGAAGTCAATATCCTTTTTATTATTCTCTTATATTTTGTGCTCAAGAATGCGATTCAAATAAAGTTCGCTGTCGGACAAATTCATTACACTCATAGCTACGTGTTTCAAACGTATTGCTTTTAAGTTGTTATACGGACGAATGATGGACTAAAGGAGAATGAAGTATTATTTGTAGCACACGTTGTTTCAGTTTCAACGGTGAAAAGGGACCGCTGTGTTCCAACAATGAGCGAGGTGATCCATTCGAGACTGGCCGTACTTTATATGAATGCATATAGCACGGCTAGTGAAATTTATCGTAATTACACATTAAAGGACGTTCATACACGCAGGCCACGTTCAAATGAAGCGGTCCAAGTTTATTTATAATGCGTGCGCTCGATGCTTGTTAATTCCAGCTTGATAAATCGAATTTAGCGGAATCTACATTTAAAAGTAAAAAGAGGTTTTTTAAAGAGAAGATAATAGCGCCGACGGTAAAACTCCCGAAAGAAATACATTTATTTAACGTAAAGGAATGGCGGCGGAGTAAATTTTTGGTCGCCGTTCCAACGAATACAACGCGGTAATGAATCTTTATCGCCTGCGAAAAACCTAACTATTCTCGTTCCACCCTGAAATTGCTTTCTGGGAAGATTTGTGCAAAGAGCTGAAAACAAAGCTAGGTGTAATTTAGGAAAATTGGAGCGCAGGAGATAGGGGTGTGTTACTATTACCCTGCCAACCCCTTACACTCTATGATATGCCTTATTAGAACGGGGAATTACTAAATAATTTACACAGATTTATTACAGCCAAGGTGTACGCGTAGATATGCGGTTAATATCTTAGTCTTACCCCATTTGCCACATTTTATGCACCCCATTTAATAAATTTTTATCCAATACAATGCCCCCAAGGGCACGCAATAAATTGCGTTTTCACGAATTATATACTAAAAATAACAATTGCACATTAAAACACGTCACCCCAGCTGAATGTACACGTATATCGCTAAAAAGTGTGCGCAATAAATAACTCCCACCGATGCGAACTACCCTATTGCGGTTGTTAGGCGCCCCCCCAGGTAAGTTACTTCCGGGGTGCAGGTGCCGGTTATAGTGGAGGGGTGGCGCAGTCTACGCTACAGCAGGTATAAGTAAGGGTATTAATATATTTTGATCCTTATTAAATTATGTTACCCTTCAACGCTACTTAGAGATTATCAAAATGAAATTATTGGGGCGCGTAAACAAAGTGGTGCACACGAAAATCGCTGGATCGATCCGAATCGATAATGAGCGCTCGGCCGCCGCCCCGCAAGACGCCGGCGTCGCGGCGCCGGATCCCCCCGGTTCGAATTCTGCTGCGGCAAAAACTCACATGTCGTGATGATAAATGGCGCTGGGAATAATAATCTGCAACCCCCCGGAAAAAGCACTGCATATTATTTCACAGTTTATGAGTAAATGAGCACGGCCTTACGTCACGCATATAAAACGGACGTTTCAACGTGATTTTATTTTAAATTCGATGACCACAGCCCCATACTGCTACAACGCAAAAAAAACTACAACAGCCACGTATTACCATACATATGCATGTAGATGAATAATAGTTGAAGCAAAATGTAACATATTGGTGACGAGTAGACAGTAAAACAAATTTTAAAATTATTTTTTTTAGCAGGGATGTAGGTATTATTTGCAGAGGCGATAATTTGAAACACCATTTTTAGGTTAGGTTGTATTTTATGTAAATATTTACAGCACATAAATATATAATAAAATAGTAGACAAATATTTAGTTCCAATCTTTGACAGTCGGCAGAACAAGTGTAATGTTAATAGATAGTAGATTCTGTAGTTATATAATGTTATATAAGAAGACCTATTCACACAAAATTGAGGAAAGATAACAAACTTGTGCCTATTTTGGCTCATTTTACCGCCATTTCACTTTGCTGACTAAAAGCAATGAAATTGAAATAAGATATTTTTATTATTTTCTCTATCTGAGCTAATAAAACAGCTAGTAAAACAAGACACAAGTGTTTTGTGCCTTTTCTTACATACGAATACATACATAATCCGTCCTCTTCTTACGGTATCATGGTGCCTTTTCTTATTAACTGTATTAGTGATTGTGGTCTTGTCTTATAACTTTCCCACTTGGTGAATACTGATTCAGTTCACAGCACCTTAATAAATACTTCCGTAATTTTCTGTTTACATGAATTTTACATGAATGGCTAAGTGCAGAAAGGGAAGTATTACAAAATTAACGTTTTAAGATAATCGATTTAAAGTGCGTATTTCAACTTTTACTAACCACCTCATTGAAAATCGACATTCTTTTGGGACGGATGTACTGCAGATAATTCATTTCGTCTAGAAAGGTCTTAAGATGCCTATTTGAGTCCCTCATTTAAAGTGCGTATTTCAACTGAATGATCTCCAAATTATAAGTTTTATTCAGGATCATTTAAAAATATATTTTATTTATTTGAAAAGGTGAAAATGTTCCCTACCATTGAAAAAGTTAATTAGGATTTTTTTAATATTATGAAGTACTCCCCTTTTTGTATAAAATTATATTTTATTGTTGAAAACATTACAAGATTCACACAAAACAAAAATGTATTCTTATTAAAAGTGTTATTAGACAACAATTAACACAAATAATAATTATGTACATGTTTACTGGTACTCTTGGTCTAATGTGGTGAGCCAATTCAATATATCAGCATAAAAATGTTGATGCAGCTCTGGTGTGCACTTATTGACTTTACGAATGTCTTCAATTTTTTTTAAATTAATTGGAATTTTTAGTACTCATGTAGATGTTTCCTTTTTGCACTAAACGTAATTTTGTGATCGCAAGAAACTTATTCATACCTTACGGCATCTTTTTCCATTCTACGCTAAACGTTCGGGCTATGTCAAAACTATAAGAAATCACATATATTTCAATTTTGATTAAAATGTCAGTACTTTATTTTCTTTAGTTAGCCATTCAATTATTTCAGCCAAAATCTGTCAATTACACTGATCTGAAGCAAAATCCTACTGTTAAGGATGAAGGAAATAATAAGGTACAAATTATGTTGTTCCTTAATGTTTTGATGTGTGCCGAACACGAATCTGAAGTCTCTGGGCTGAAAGGCTCTATCAAGCTATCAGGCACAGCTTTTTTTTTGTAAGATTCGAGTTTTTTCTCAAAAAATGTGTTTTCGTGTTTTTGGGCATTTTTTTGTTTGGGAAAAACTTCAATGAAAAGATTAAAAATCTGCACGATTTCGAAGGTATTACGTTGTATTGAAACAAGAAAAAAATGTGAGAGTGTGAGTATTTTTGCACCACAGGTAAAGGTATTAAAGATCCCCATGGCCAGTTTACAGGTAAAGAGATTAGCGACCCAATCGTCGCACAGATTTGTCAAAATTTTTTCAAATTTAATTGAGCTTAAAAAAACAGTTACATGAATTACAAATAAGTATATTTTAACTAAATTTACATAAAATAAATAAACATGCGATTTTCAAATGATTTGTTGAAGTTCAATCTTATTTTTGTCAAAAATAGTGCCCAATGGAATATGTCTGAGTTAGGATTCAGACTTGATAACATAAGAACGAGGCAACATTTCTCAACGGGGCGAAAACAAGTTTACTTTTGCAGAACAGTGTTATAGATTCTAAAACTTCTTAAATTCTGCATGTGCATTCTGCAAACAAAATTAATTTTGTAATGACATGTTACAATATTAGAGACATGGTGTATTTCTTTAAAGTTGAATTAGGTAATTATGTGAAATCTGATCTATATTTAAATAACTCTTGTAAATTAGTGAAGGATTATTCTAATTTACAAAAAGGAAAAAGGAAAAATTACACAAATTCAGTATTTGATGATTTACTATTGCAGGTATTAGAAAATCGCATTTTGTAAATTAGTGAAGGATTATTCCAATTTATTGATTATTTGGAAAAAAAATGCAAGTTCGATTTTCACATTTGATGGTTTACTATTCAACCATTTAACTAATTAAACCGATACCACTCAAAGTACAAATAAATATAAACAAAATATTTCTCATATGGTCCAACGTTAATCTTAGTAATTGCGATTGAAAAGGATTTTTGCCAGTCTGTAAAATTTTTGTTTTCATCGTCAACAAATTTCAAGTGACAATGGTATAAATCCTGTGCATTCTTGCCTAGAATTTTGTTTGTTAGAATAATTCACAACATTCACATTCTCATATTTGATGGTTTACTATTCAACTATTTAACTAATTCAACCGATACCACTCAAAGTACAAATAAATATAAACAAAATATTTCTCATGTGGTCCAACGTTAATCTTAGTAATTGCGATTGAAAAGATTTTTCGCCAGTCTCTAATTTTTGTTTTGTTTTCAGCGTCAAAAAATTTCAAATGAAAATGGTATAAAATTTAAACAAAATATTTCTCATATGTCCAACGTTAATCTTTAAGTAATTGGGATTGAAAAGGGTTTTTTGCCAGTCTAAAATTTTTGTTATCAGCGTCAACAAATTTTAAGTGAAAATGGTATAAATACTTCGCATTATTCCTAGAATTTTATTTGTGAGAATAGTTCGCTAACAATTGAAAAAAATGACAATTTCTGTTATTTCTACTGTAATTTTTGTGCAAATGCCATTTTTCAATCCAATTCAATAATTCTTGCTTAATAGAGAGAATTAATAGAAGTACTTTGTTAAAAATTACAATGGTTCTAGCTTGTTCCTGTACAAATCTACTGTTTTATGATGCCTCAAAAATCAAATCGTAAATGACAAATGTGCCAATATGGAATGATTATGATCTGCCCAATATGCTCAATGCACTATTTTAAAGCAATGAAAAATTGAGTCACAAGCTCCTTGAAATGTTTCACATAAGATTACTTTATTGTGCAGGCTTATTGTTTAAAAAGTTAATGAATTGTCTTAATAAATATTATTGCATTTTTGTTAACACTGGAAGCTTTTAACTTCGCGATACAGTCTGTATACAAAAACTAATGCATTTTTTTATGTTGGTGGTAAAATTAATTAAATTGTGGTGACTCTAGTTTCGACCACATTATAAGGCATTATAGGTTTGATAATGACCATATTTTTGTATATTTTGGGGATAACTAATATTTTTTCTCCCATCGTCCTAGAATCAATCGTTCCATAGCCTACACGCACGCTAGAAAATTGTAATCATTCCTTTAGTGCTGATGGTTGCTATGTAACGGAGAAATAACAGTACTGGAATATTACATTTCCGGCCTATGCCGGCAATGAATTACTCCTGGAGATCTACATCAAATAATTTCTTCTTAGATCTTCCATATTTTTACGAAACTTGCAAAAATATTGAGATGGGAGAAACATAGTATGTGCTGTTCATACATGAAGTGCCTTTCCGGCCTCTTCGGCTTGCTGTCCTCGCCTGATGGCTCGGACATTAACTGCCGCATCGCGCTTTCTGTATTAACCACACAATACGCTATTGAAGTTTAGCTCTGTTGTATAATGTCTTCAATCGTAGTTTAGTTGTCTTAGTTACTAATGTATCACTAATTTATTGTATCCTGTGCAAGTTATAGACAATTGAAGTTAATCGGAGATTGCACAATTGGGCCTTAGAAAATGAATGCAAAATTAGCACGATTTTCTCATGCTCACTACCACATAAGTAAGAGAATGCTCATTACCCTTTTCTTAACTGGTAAAGAAATTATTTGTTGTAGCCTTGATTATATTTCTTAACAGATTGCTTGTACCTGAGCTTCAAATATCTCTTAAATGTTCAATATTAAAACAGGTGGAAAGAATTCAGTCAATAGCTTAGTATATTTTTTTATACTACAATAGTATAGAGAATGAAAAAGGCTACAAATTTAGTGAAAAAAAAGTTTTGTATTTAAAAAATTGCCTGTAACTAGTGCCTATAGCCTATAGCTAGCCTATAGGTAGTGACGTCATACTTGTTTTGAAGACGCTAAAAAGTGCGCAATAAAGAATAAAAATCGACCTGTCCGAGGATTTTTTTCTTGAAATTCTCATTTCAGAAATACCGAATTTATTCCAATTAAGGTTTCCACCCTGCATATATAATAAAACACATACACAACCTAAAACACAAATTTATTTTTAAATAATACATCATTAATTATTATAATACTCACACGCATCGAAAACCCTTATTTTTATATACTATACTTTCTATAGGTGTCTTAAATATATATATTCTAGAATAAAACCTATGATAAATAGTCGAAACTAGTTAAGATGAACAACCATAATAAAAACTACATAAACAAAGAAAAATATGTATATCTTAAATAGTATCTACCAGTAAGTACTCCTAATCAAAAAGAAAGAAAAAAAAAATTGAGAATTATGCCTATGTTCATATGATTTTTTTTAAATATTTTAACCCATGCTACGAATCTTTAAAATATTTACCTTTCCTCAGGACCCACCCTGTATATGACTTTATTAAGGTGATCCAAAATTAGATATGAGTTGATATGAGTTGATTTTGATATATTTCTGTAGGATCATTGAAGTCTACTTATTTAAATATTTCTAATAGTATTCATTGAAACACGACTCTAATGTTATTCTCTGCAAAGTCTTAAAGTTAAGATTATATTACTGCTGCTAAGGTTAACTATTTTTTTCATTTCTTAATGCGTTGCAAACAGCTGCATCAGCAGATATGAGTAGTCATTATTTAGGTAGGAATTTTGAGAAATTTGATATTTTAATTATTCACATCATATTTTTAGTTTCTCCCTATATGTGTATGAACCAAGTATTGTTTAATATAGGTATATATAAGGTAAATATCTATAGCAAATAATTTGCTGAAAATAAAATGAGATATGAGTTGATTTGGAGAATTTGTTATTCAAACAATATACTAATTACCTCTGAGTTACTAAAATAACATAAAATAACATATGAAGAGCTTTCACTTTGCACCTGTTTTTCTAAAATTTTCACAAGTTGGAGATATACCTATATTTCCTTATCTTATACCTATATCCTATAATCATGTATACATTATCTTTCTAAAACCAAAAGACACACCGCGTGATAATAATTTAGTATAATTGCATTTTCATCCAAATAAATGTCAGTAGTTGACATTTAGTTTACTATTTTTCATTGCTTCTTTGGTTATTTTAAATATTTGTTAATCAACATCAGATAATATGAATAATTGGATTTCATAGAACTCTCTAATATAAAAATACTGAATATTTGAATTCCAAATTACCCAAATATTGCTTTAAGATTGAAACTCATTTTTGTAAATTATTATTAAGCTATGAGATAAAATATTAATTACACTAAAATACTGCGAAACAAGGTTATCATAACCTAAATGAGAACCCCATAGTATGTCTAATGTAATAAAACTGGTTATAGCCGGACCTTCGTACGTATTGTTATCTTTCCAAAATCTTTACATGTTTTTATGTGTTTTTTAAATAAGAATTTATTGTACTACTACATTACTACTTATAGTTATAGGTCATGCCAGATAAGATGTCACTTTTCACATAAAACCAAAGTCCCTCCTTTGTCCTGTCGGACTGGTTAACAGAATTGCAAATGCATCTCTTGGAGCATCCTCGTTTATTGAAGTACGATAGTGAGCTTTAAGTCTCTGAATAATCCAGTTGCTTATTTCAAAGCACTGCATTTCTAAGCGATCAAATGAATGAATTTATGGTTTATGGTTTTGTGGTTCAAAACAGCTCCCGCTGGTTTGGGATGCATTCTCATTGGTCCAATTCAGTCAGTGGGGGATTTTTGATTTTATGTGAAAAGTGACATCTCATTGACTGTATCATAGATTTTTTGCATTTATCATAATTTCAGAAGAGTGGAACTGACAAGAAAAAAATGCTTTCTAGAATCCCTAGAATTCTATTTTGAATTAAAATGTCGTGACAAAAATAAACCTTAAATAATTAAGCCTTTAATATAAAAAATCTACATGTATTCAATAAGAATAAAAAATGGTAAATAATTCTATTTTACAAAAAAAGGTAATATGACTTTTAAATATAAGTTTGAATTACATTTAACTTGAATTTAAATATTTTTCCGTATTTGCAGTTTTTCAGTATTGTAAAAATTCGTAGAAGAGTTCAAATTCATAGGTCAAGGCGCTGTGCTTGGCTTTGTGGTTGAAACGGCCATATTTATGGTGGTAAGTGTACAGATATATGTACTCTAAAATAATTTACAATAATGAAAAAAAAGTGAATGTGACAAAAATATGACATTTAAGATTTCAATGGAAATTCTTTTCAAGAATTTCCATTGAAGAATTTATCAGCAAATTTTTCAGTATTCATTTAAGAATTTTTTGAATAGGCATTTCAGAATATTTGAATTTGTACACTATTATACATGTATTTATATACGTTTATATCCAAAATGGTAAAATATACATCCGATTTATTATGCCGAAGATATATTGTTGGCAAAATTAGCCGCCAATCTATTACCAGTGGTAGGTACTACAAAATGTTAATTTATTACCACATTTTATGACCAAGTATTAGATTATTTATGTATAGAATAGTCCTACTTGGATCAGTCCCTATAAAAGAGAAACTACACAGTTTTCTTAGGGTACTGCAAATTGTTTTCGTAGATACACAAGGCGGCGATAATATCAATTGAAATTTCAGCACAAAATACGAATTACAGCAAGAACAAAAATACTTAGGTAACTATCTTTTCCCTTTTCTACAATTTATGTGGCTATTGTGGGGCCATAAATTTTGGAAGTATGCATGAACCGCATAGATCCTGGCTTGTAATTTACGTTTTTATGCGGCGCTTGGAAGTAGGAAAAACGTTTCCTTGCTGCTGCTCTAACGAGACGCTCCAATTAAAAAAATCCTTAGCCGATAAACGGCGAGCCGAAGAGATTCCTCGTTACGGAGCGGGGAAGACTTGTTTTACTATTTGCATTATCTCCGCGCCCTAGCTCTAGATGTTCGAGATATTGCATAATGTCGGGTTTGACATATGATACCACTTTGCAATTTAGCAAAGCCGGTCTAATTAGAAAACTGATTTGTGTTAATTCTCAACAGTAAATTACAGATTCTAATCGTCTTAAGATGTAGAATTCAATGTAAATTACTCGATGTCGTTTATTTAAGGGGACGACGTTTAGCCTTTAAGAGGGAAATCGATACTGGCGACGAATTTTCTTATCTTTTAGATAATTTCGAATTAAATTTGTCCAATTATAAGGATTCAATATTCATTTCGGTTTTAATTAACTTTTCCATTTGTCACGTTTATATACAGAGCTTTATTATCTTATTTAACTGAATTATTATAAATCGTTACAATTGTACCACATAAAACATTCAGGAACGTATAAAGAGCAATATGGATATATGTTAATTATAAAAACAACATTGCTCAGTGTTGGAAAATTATTTGAGGCAATATTCGTAATAAAGATTAACCTTCAGTTAATCGTAAATAACAATTTTTGTTAGTATTATGAAGATTGCCACAAACTAATGGACAAATTATGAATGGGCGATCCATAAATTACGTTATGGGAGTGGTTATTAATAAATTGCTTTATTTTTTATTTTGGCAGCGTTGATAAGGACTTGGCTCTGCGTTCTAATGGTGTTTCATGTAATGAAGATTTCTCACATTGCAGCGACGTATTATTTTAAAGTGAGAATTTGAGAACCCATAAATTATCGCACTCTGAAATAAAAATAATAACAACTTTAGCGCTTTTGAAATGACCATTAATCATAATTATCTGTATCCATAGCAGCTCCCGCCAAGATACGAACAGGCGCCTTCTGAAATTTAATCTCGGAATTATGAAATTATGTGTTACATATGCGCTGAGCGTGTAATTATAAAATCAAACTTTTCCGCGGAGATTAATTGAGTCGTGTGTGTTAATGCACCATTTTTACGCAACATTCGCCTTAATTAATGCCTAATTGCTTCGGCAATAAATCTCCCCGGTCCAGAACAATAATTATAACTGTAAGTGTACGCCAAAATAAATCTTTTCGGAAACGTATGAGTTTCGTGCGAGCGATTTTATCGCAACGGTACACATATATTATTTCATAATTTACACCTGATGCACGATGGGCTTATAAGGTGAAAAAATAAACAAGGCTGAAAATAAAATTGATTACTAAAATAAATCATGCACTTGTGTACGGGCATTTTTATATTCTGATAAGTTTCGACCTATTATATTAGCAATGACAAACCGGTCTCTGCGTATGTTCGGTACAGTTTTATGTAATTCCGTTACACATTCCATACCCATAAATCACGAAAGCCATTTATATCAAATGCATATTCTGTGTATATACTAGAAACCGCACTTAAGTGTTTACTAAAACAATGCTGTACTAAATTTACATCTGTGACAAGTCAGAAGCCATCACCATTAGGTTTGTTTAGATTAATAAAACTTACTTCATAGCAGTAATATTAAATTTATATTTGCATACGCGCACACAGCCTATTTCCATACTGCAGTTTTACGAAAGCCGCCCAGTAGCATTTATGCACATTTATCATGCGTACTTTCAAGTCGTGAAACTCAATATTTCAAGATGTTACGAGTAAGTGAAACTGACTACTGATTCACTTTGAATTTTTATTGCAGTTGTTTATATCGTGTATGTGGAAATGATGGCACACATATGTATATTATGGAAAATGGGAATTTGTCAGTTCTCAATACGTGCAGGAAAAACAAGTGCATTACAAATACTGTTAAATGTGTTAAAAAGAGCAAATTTATTGATTAGATGAGCAAATATTTAATATTATTTAACGTTATAAATTAGTTCATATATGGAATAAACTATGTTGCAATTTATTGTATTACTAACGGTAACATTCAGGTTATTAGGCCTTGGCTGAGTATGGGCATGGAAACGAAGATGAACATAATTGCGAAATTATGCAAAATGCATGGTTGGAAATCGATTTTCCTAAGTATAAACCCTCGCTGTAGTCTAAATACTCTGAACGCAACATCTGAATAACTGCATTTTATCCTCTCATGCATTATTAGCGGAATAGCCACTACTTTAAACTTTTCTTCCCGCCCTGTCAATTAAGCGCTGCAGGGGATTGTGTACGAAATTTAACTACGTTTCCACATTTAAATATTACCATCTGAACGAGCATTTGCAGTGAAATTTAATTATATAGTTCGGGGCGGGCAGTAAAAGTTCAGATGCGTTTCATCTGTTCCTGTTTAGCTGCGGAAACGTGTGTTAAAAAATAAATAGCAGCTTCGTTGCCAAACGTGCCAATATCGTTAAAACAGAAACACTTCTCTTCAAGGCGATCATCACTTAACATCGCAGATAATTTATGATAAATATGTTTTACACGCAATAAAATGAGTTATAAATATATTGTCATTCTACTTACAAACACAAATTTAGATAGTGCATAAATAATGCAGGAAATAATGCAGAAACCGTTATTTTCTCAAGCACTCACTGATTTTTTTATATTTGCACTTGTCCATATTATTTTTCATAAATCAATATCAATATCAGTATTCCAATATATAGTAACATCAATGATGGACCTTATAATGCACTGGATTTGGAGATAACTAATACACTTAAATACACTAAAAAATAATCAATTTCCTAGTACTTATTTCAATACAAAAACGCATTATCAAAGGAGAAGGAAAATTATGAAAATATCGAAATACCTGACATTACGTGTCGTTTTATAAAGACAATCTGAAAATGTGTCATTTCGATAACAATAAATCAATAAATATGGAACAAATACTGCAATTTATTGCATACAAAGATTTGAATGATTATTACTACTAGTGAATTTCTTCGATATTTGGTGTAGATGATGCCTAATTTAGATAGTTAAAGAAAATAATGCAGAAACCGTTGTTTTCTAAAGCACTTACTGATTTGATAAATAATCAAATTCAGATAAAGTAAAATCAGTTTCAGAAAAAGTTACTTCAAATTAATAAAAAGTAACGACGACGTCAGAATAAGTAATTTCAATTTGGGAATGTTTATATCTACGACTTTAACAAAACTTTATGTTTTCACAAATTTACAAATGTTCAGACCTTTTCAACTTCAATTTTAGAAAAGGTAAAGTCAATTTCAGAAAAATTACTATCAAATTCAAAAAATTTCGAATCAAATTCAGATAAAGTAGAATCAATTGCAGAAAACGTAACGACGACTTCAGAATAAGTAGTTTCAATTTCAGAATGTTTATAACAACAGTAGACTGCTGGGGTAAATAACATTGAATGAACTGTTAACAGTTTTGCATTTAAATCATAGACAATCACATTAATGACTATCTACTATTACAAAATGATAATGATAATCGCCAAATTAGATGAAAATAAAGCGATAACATAGTCAGCGACGAATCTCGTGGGGGAGTAATGCAATAAACTGAGGCAATAAAAATCAGAAGTTATTTTGCATTATACTGTATGTACATTCCAAATGTTATAAATGATTTATAAAATACCTTACGTATCGTACTGAGTATTCTTAACACTATGTAGTAAATGCTAGGTAACGTATTCAAGATCCTTTTGTGAACAATAATAATTCCGAAATGGATATTTTTTTCTGAATTTGCTGTTATTTTTTCTGCAATTAATTCTACTTTTTCTCAAATTCATTTTTCTTGTTTTGAATTTGTTATTACATTATCTGAAATTGATTCTACTCTTTCTGAAATTGTAGTGGAAAAGTTATAGTTGTTACTTTTGGTGTAATATTTAGGTGTATTGCATATCAAACCACGTTACAGTAACGTGTACGTTATTTGAATGCATCGCATCCAAATGTCAAATTCAATTATGACATAATAGCATTTGACATTTGAATGTGATGTCATAAAACGAACATACTGTTATAGTATTCATTTAATGGTACTATGCCCAGATAGGCCCAGATATCATTATTGATATAATGGTATTCTAGGAAGATGTACCACGAACAAAGGTAATCCACGATTGTAAAGCTGGGTCTCAGGCCGATATTAAGCATATAACAGAAGAGGATATTTTATGGTCGATGGTCGATGGCGAGTTACATGCAATATCGACCGTATGTTGTTTAATAATTTTCATGATACCATTTAAATTTGTAAACGAATAAATTGACGAATGATTTTCACTATTCAATTAAATCAACTCCTTGCTAGTAAGCTGAAACTACATTCATTTGATCATCAAGATGGTAACCTTTACTACGTTTGGTAACTACCTTCACTTACTACTACTTACTACCTTACTTACTACCTTTGGTACTATGTGGTAACCTTTACGACCTTTACTTCGTGGTAATCCATAGTAACACTGAATAAAACCCTGAATAATAAACATAGTAGTGTTTTATTCAGTGTTTACATTCATTTCGTAACATAGTAAACTCTACATAGTAGACTGTTAACAACCATGAAAACAGTACGGATATGATCACATAACAGGTAGGTGCCATTAAAACGTGTTTCAATACACAATACACCTGATTAAAACCTTCTATTGTTTTATTACTATAAAAATATATGTACCTACTATTACTCTTCTCTTACCAGAAATGTCGTGAAGAAAATTTTCGCATTTTTTTTTTGCATTTGCAAAGAAACTTCAACAAAAATTGTACAAATCTAAGTTAGAATTATGTCAGAATGTTTATTGAGTTTGTCTATTATAAGTTAAAGATTAAATTTTGACAACATTTTATTTTATTTCTCAATTTTATGGCTTAATTAATGACAGTAATTAATGCTTACAATTAGTTTACAATAGTAGTTTCAAGTATTATATATTTTTTCGTATGGTGTTTTTTGTTTCTCTTCATATTTCGTTTTTTGTTGGTGTTGTCTTCACAATGTTTGGTAATTTGTAATGAAATATCAATAAAAACAAATTCAAATATGATAAAACATGATTTTTATTTTTGATTGATCTACTGGTCTATTACTCGCAGTTTGCAATCAATTGCTGCTTTTAAAATTACACAATCATTACATTATATCATCTACTTGTACCTACTTCTCAGATAACATAAACTTATGTCGTTATATTTTCATGAAATAATATCATTGGTTACTCTTAAATCACTAACAGGATTCAGCCATACGGGGTGTTTCAAAAGTTACGACCATGTCTTTGGAATTTGATTCAGGGGACAAATTGAAAATTAAGAGTGGAAAAATTTCCGTTTGTCATTCGATATATAGAGTTTACATAAAAATGTAAACAATCTCTTTTTTGAGCACTACGTAAAACACGATGTTTATTTATGCATTTTGTAAATCTGTCAACTGTCAACAGCCAGATTTGACAATTAGTTTGACAGATGTCGACATGTTTTTGTTATTTGATTCAGGGAGCTAAAACAAATTGAAAATTAAGAGTAGAAACATTTCCGTTTGTCATTCGATATATAGAGTTTACAAAAAAATGTAAACAATCTCTATTTTGACCACTACGTAAAACACGATTTTTATTTATGCATTTTGTTAAATCTGTCAGCTATAAACTGTCAGATCTGACAATTAGTCTGACAGATGTGGACAATATCTTGTTTTTTAATATTATTAATTTTTAATAAAGTTTAAAGTTGAAATGTTATTTTTTTCTTTTTTATCAATAACTCTATAACGAGGGACAAACGAAAAATTGTCCACTCCTAATGTTCAATTTGTTTTAGCCCCCTGAATCAAATCTCAAAAGGATGGGCGTCACTTTTGAGACACCCTGTATATCAGTTCATCATATTAAATTTTCGCAAATTTTCATATTTTGTTGGTATAATAATGAAATTTCGATAAATAGAATGTTTTTTAAAGTTTCTTGTCTACTTGTTAGCTCTTAATAGAAATTCAAAAATATTTTATAGTTAATCTTTCCACATAGTTGTAAGTTTAATGACCTTATCACGAATTTCAAATGCAAGTTCCTTAAGGTATCAAACATTATGTGAAATTCTAATTTATTTTATATTAGGTTATTATAAGTACATTATAATGCAAGACTCGCTCATTTTACATTCATTAATATATGAATGGTAAGTCTTAATTTATTATCAAGAATGTTCGTCAGTATGTGTGTCTTTCTTTTCATCTATTTTGGGATTAGTTTTAGTTTTGATTAGTTTATTTTTTCTATGTAACTATGTTCTATGTAACTCTGTTATTCTAGTTAATAAAAATGTCATTCTTCTACGTTGCTTTTCTAAAATTTTGTATACAACACTTTCTAAGTGTTTGATTCATCAAAAAATAAATTACCACATAGTAACGGTTACGATCATTACATCAAATCCTTACACATTTTGTGGTTGTTGTAAGAAAATCTTCCACAATATACAATTCTTACAAAAAATCAAGTAATGTCTCAACTACTTACCCATGGCTATTGCTACAATAGTCAGAGTTAGCATCCTTCCATTTTCATATTCGAATATGAGTACTCTTCATTTTTTTACAAGAATATCGTTGTGCGTAATTTTGCAAATGTTTGTATTTTTGATCTCTCTTATGAAATTTAAACAAAATTATAGAATAGAGATAAAAAATAGAATATCAGAGTATTATATATTTTAAGTAGTTTGTTTATTATATGCTGTAGATTACATTTTTTGCAAATTTTCGTAATATTCTGACTTTTTGAAAGAAATATTTATATGCAATCTTTACAGAATTTCAACTACATATTGCTTTTTCAAAAATAGAATATCAGAGTTTGATAAGTTTTGAGTAGTTTGTTTGTTAGGTATATGCTGTAGATTACATTTTTTTGAAAATTTTCACAATGTTATGACTTTTTGATAGAAATATTTATACGCAATTTTTGCAGAATTTCAAAATCTCAACTACATATTGCTATTGCTATAATAGTCAGCATTTCCATCCTTTCACTTTTATACAGGGTGTCGCACGCGAATGGACCATTACAAGTTTATGATGTTCCCGATAAAAAAAAAATCAAAATATTCATCCAAACCTGTCTGATTTTGTTCTCTACAAGTGAAATACTTTCAACCTTCTATCACTTCCGGTTCTACCGGGAGTAGCCACCATCTTTGTTTTTTAAATGGAACACATACTAATAACCATATTTTGTAAAAATGTGTGTACACCTCTTTTCTTGACTGTCTCAGATAAAAATTACATTCCAAGATTTTGAGCTCAAAAAGACGTTTTGAAAAATAGCTTCAATTTTTCTTACAAATAAGATAAAAACGGATTTTTTTTCTCGAATTGTATCTCAAAGGTACCTCTATGACTGATAGATGTAGCAGCAGAAAATTTTTGACAATAAATCATTCAAAAGTGTCATTATTTTGTAAAAATGTGTGTACACCTATTTTCTTGACTGTCTCAGAAAAATTACATTCCAAGATTTTGACCTCAAAAAGACGTTTTGAAAAATAGCTTTAAGTTTTCTTACAAATAAGATAAAAAGGGAAAATTTGTCTCAAATTGCACCTCAAAGGTACCTCTATGACTGATAGATGTTACAACTGAAAATTTTGACAATAAATCATTCAAAAATGTCATTAGTTAAGTGCTCACTTAAATTTCATTTTTCGTATTTCATTTTTTTTTTAATAATATACTTTTTATCTCATTGAGCAATTAGCATGACACTTTGCTACAAAAAATATTATACAACCAATTCCCAAAATAAGTAGTTTTTGAAATATTTCGAAAATTCGAATGTCTGCATCATGTACTCGTACTTTTGCCTAGGCTATATATACATGCATTATAATTTGCGAAGTATGCTAATTTTTGCTCACTGTGATAACCAATGTTAACAGAAAAAAATCACTTTTAGTACTTTTATGCATAACTACATGCAAATGTACCTTACCTACATTACAAAATTATGTATTTCCATAATAATTTACAATTATTACATTTCAATTATTATTTTTTGTATGATTTTAAGCATTTAGAGTTGTCAAAGTCAAGAACTACTATTTATTTTTTTTAATTTGCCCGATTATTATTGCTTAATAAATTAATTGTTCTTATAGATACATTGTTGTGTACATTTAAATACATATTAGTAGTTTATAAGTTATAAATAGCTAGTTATGTTAATTTATTAGAGCATAACTATTCAATATAATAAATTGTGCGTTATGGTAATATAGCACCCAATTTCTAAAAATAGCAACTAAAAATTGCGCTCCTGAGAGGAAGAGAACTCACCCCGTCGAGCATTTGAACGCCAATTTCTGGCATGAAATATATGGTAATTTTATATATTTTATTTGATCCCCGGAGTCTCGGTAACTCGCCACGGAAGGGATATAAAAATATTTCATGCCTGTAATAATTCGTTAAGGAAGCCCGAAAGACAAAATCGAAACGTTACGTGGGCAGGAGATTTACGAAATTAGAGTGCAGAATCCGGGGGCGACATAAATTGGTCAAATGGGCAAAATAATTACCATAAAGTCCACCGAGCATGTGTTCCTTTCCAGGGATTGAGTGTAGGCCATTGTCCACCGTATTTATGGAGATGCTATTTTATTAGGCCGCGATTTAATATTTATAACGTGAGATCTGTTACGTGAACAGCTCTGCAATCCTTATAAATCTGGGTGCTAACTTAACTTAACTGAATAACATGGAATTAAATAAGTATGAACACATGAAAATACATAAATGGTAAAAAAGTCAGTGGCGCTAGTAAATTGTTTTCTATTTTATTTTTTCTCAAATAAAATTAAAACAAAAAATATGAAATACTTGTCATGTTCAAAGTAGCTATTGTGCTGTATTGGGGTTAATTATCTATTATCATTGTTTTGAGCGGTGCCTGTAAATCGTTCGTTATCTGCGAAACTTTGTATAATTGAAAGTATTCGCCCTCATAAAGTGACAAAGATCCCCTTTCAGCGATAACGTGTTTGTGAACTTGAAAGGCCGCAGACACCACTCGCAGTTGAAACAATAAATTGTACGATCCACATTAAATTATGAATCGCTTCGGTTGATAACGCGTAATTAAAGTATGTGTGGAATGAATGTTTATACGGCGTCATTAATTAAGCCGCGCAAAACGTAAACGTAATTAATTTGATTCGGCGATACGTGTAATCAATTACACGTAAAAATATGTATTTGCGAGTATTAAATTTATACGTTCAGAATTACTTTTTTATGATTCAATTTTTGTTATTAATAAGTTATAATTTAAACGAATTGAATATTTATATAATTTGATTATATTTATGTGTTATTTTTTAAACTTAGCGCAGATATGTTTATCCTCGAATAATAGTTAATTAAAATGTTCAAATTCTCATTACGTTTTGTATTGTGAAAAGATTATTTTAATTTCCAATCCTCGGACTTACAATGTGCAATGCACGTGCCTGCGATTTAACAAATGAAACGTAATTGCATTCCTGAATATTTGGAATGGAAATAAATACTTATTCGATTGCAGCCAAGGTTGCTTTCCTAATTCATATGGCAATAAAAATAGCTGCATGCTTTAACACACATACGATATGTGGAACATTTAATGGCTACAAATTACGCACACTTCTTTAAAAAAGTAATAACTTACGTGTGAAAAACGTTTTAAATTATTTGCACAGAAATACAATGTTAATCTTGAATGCATGCTAGTAAGTCGATAATATTTTAATAATGCCGATAAAATTTAAGATAAATGAAAATATAAACGTCCATTATGCATAGTCGGCCCTAGTAGCCACTAAACCCACTAAAGTAGCTATTAATGCTAATTAGAATGTGATTTATGTTGCAGAAATAAAAGCTTAGTAGCTACTAATGCTAATGAGAATGTGATTTATGTTGCAGAAATGACAATCAGTGGTGTACTTTATAACCGTTTTTAGTATATAATGAGGTTTATAAGCTACTAAGTTAAATATGCATATGGCTCTCGGTGATTAAAATTCCATTCGAAAAATGTTAGAGTGCCAAGTTTCGTAAAATATCCTTCAAAAGTAAAAAAGTTATACAAGGAAAAGGAAAGTGCACTTTTTCAGTTTTCAGTTTTCAGCGATATTTCAGGAACTGTGCAAGATATCCCGGATTTCGTTTCAGTATATTGAAAGGCACAAACATGAGAAACTTTTATCCCATTTGACCAACTCTGTATATATTTCCGTTTAATAGATCCTAATGGTGGGCGTCGTAAAAGTGACCACCCTATATATATATATATATATATATATATATATATATATATATATATATATATATATATATATATATATATGCAGATTTAATATGATTTATTCATTTTAAAAGATTGTGCAGACAATAGGTAAATAAAATTCTCATTTGTGACTAAAATTGGTGAGTTATTCTTTATTGAATTGAATATATAATTTATTATTATTAAAAATTCTAATTCTTTCATTTATTTATTGTTTTTAATATATTTGATTAAGATGTTTTTAATGATATTTAGTTTTCTGTACATTTTATCATAAAAATAAAAATATAAAAAATGTAAAATATAAATCAAATTAAATTCTGTATTAGCTCCTTCCATGCCATTCTGTTCTTCGCTCGTTTCCTTCCTTCTTGCACGCTAATATTGTTCCTCTTCAGTATTTCTTCCACTTTTCCTTCCCAAGTTTTCTTCGGTCTTCCTCTTCTCCTATTACGCGCTATTATTGTGTTCCATATCTGTTTGGTTTGTCTTTCCTCCCTCATTCGTATGAGATGTTCATACCAGGCTAGCTGTTTTTTCTTGATGGGTTTTTCACTTTCGCACTTTCGATCTCTAGGCTGTTTCTTATCTGTTTATTTCTAACTCTGTCTAGTTTGGTTAAACCTTCCACTTACCTTACAAATCTCATCTCCGTAGCTTGTATTCTGCTTTTACTTCTTTGGTCTAACACCCAAGATTCGCTCCCATATACTAGAGTTGATCTATATAAAGTTTTGTACAATATTATTTTCATTTACTTAGCAATTTGTTTGTTGTTTAGTATTGTATTTTTCATGCAGAAGTATCTTTTGTAGGCTGCCTAAATTCTTCTGTTGATTTCCAGTTTTCCATTTCCAGTACGTCTCTCTTACTGGTTAAAACTGCCACTAAATATGTCAAGTTTTCTACCTGTTCTATACTTTTGTCGTTTAACGTTATATTTGTAGTTATCTCTGCTTTCGTTACTATAATAACTTTTGTTTTTTCTATGTCTTTATCTCTGCTTGCGTTACTATAATAACTTTTCTTTTTCTATGTTTTTGTTTTTACAGTTCCTCATTCCAAACATTTAGATTATGTTGCATGTCCTCTTCGTTCTTGGCTAATACCGCTAGCTTATCAGCAAAAACACATTCTGTTATCATTGTTGCCGCGAGATTGTGGTATCCCAATATTACTTTCTTTGCTTTATCATTTATATTCTCTAAGATGTTATCCAGATATATTATCAAAAGCAGGAGACTCTTTAATCTTTAGTCTTTTAGTCTTTAGACTCTTTAGAAAGTAATTCTTTTATACCAATAAATTAATAGAAGAAATAATTTAAATAGAGCGAACCAATACAACCAACAACCGTTCATGAAACAATAACCAATTGTGTCAATTCACCACTGTTTGCACAGTGATATACTAATGCCTCTTCACTATCCTGCATTCAATTTGATTGATTACTGAACAATTAAATAATATTATAATGTTCAATTATTGACATTTAATTGATTATTTTAATTCGACGTATTAAAGATTAAAAATTCGAATTCTTTTCATAATTAATAAATATAGGAAACAATAGAAATACAGCGAACCAACACAACCAACAACCGTTCGTGAAACAATAACCAATTCTGTCAATTCACCGCTGCTCAGACTGTAATTTTGTAATACCTCTTTACAACCCTTCATTCAATTGGATTTATTATTGAACAAGTTTAATATTATAATGTTCAATTATTGACCTTTAATTAATTATTTTAATTCGACGAATCAAATATTAATAATTCTAATTCTTTTAATAATTAATAAATATAGGAAACAATTGAAGTACAGCGAACCAATACAACCAACCACCGTTCGTGAAACAATAACCAATTGTGTTAATTCACTGCTGCTCAGACTGTAATTTAGTAATGCATCTTTACAGCCCTGCATTCAATTGGATTGATTATTGAACAAGTTTAATATTATAATGTCCAATTATTGACTTTTAATTGATTATATTAATACAATTAGAATTAATAATTCTCATTATTTTAATAATTAATAAATATAGGAAACATTTGACACAGAGCAAACCAACACAACCAACCACATTTCGTGATATATTAACCAATTATGTCAATTCACCGCTGCTCAGACTCAAATTTACTAATGCTTCTTTACAGCCCTGCATTCATTGGATTGATTATTGATCAATTATTCAATATTATAATTCAATATTTATTCTTAATTGATCATTTTAATTCGACGCATTAAACGTTGTTTATTAATAATTCTAACCCTTTTAATAACTCAGCCTCGCCATTTAACTTTTCATTAGCTCTTCTTCTACCCTATTTATCTAATATCGTTTAATAACCATTTACCTTCAATATTTTATGCATTATTAATACTTCATATAAAATACTTACATACGATTCGTGTTTTCTTAAATTGTGTAATTATACTCTTCGTTTTAAATCATTGTGTTTATATTTTAACAACTTTAGTTTAATTTTTAATATCATTTTTTACATCGAGTGCATCTTTATCATTACAGTAAACCCAAAATAACATATGATATGGTGAACTTATAACTTATGATAATAGGTCAGCATACCACTCATTTATCACTTTCTAGTTTCTAGGTAATGTCTAGCCAATTTTACTCAAAATAAAACATGATTAACCGCGAAGAACTGACTTGTAAAATCAAACTTTATTTTGTGGTAACACTAACATTTATTATCACTATTAATCCAAAATAACGTATGATATAGCGAGACAAGTCTGCATACCACTCATGTATCACTTTCTAGGTAATGCCTAATCAATTTTACTCAAAATAAAACGTGATCAGCTGCGAAGAACTCACCAGCAAAATAAAACTTGATTTTGTAGTAATACTGACACTATCACTATTAATCCAAAATAACATATGATATGATGAAACAAGTCAGCATATCACTCATATATCACTATCAGGTAATGCCTAATCAATTTTACTCAAAATAAAACATGATAAGCCACGAAAAACTCCGTAGTAACACTAACCACTCTTGGTTGATGGAATTAATTAAATATTGTTCTTAATTAATTTATATCTGTTATTTGTGTAACATTAAGGCTTTTTATTATGATATGGGAAAAGGAATTACAAAACGAGATTAACTATTTTACAAACTTAATTAATTTATTATATCTGTTTGAATTTGTGTCATATTAAAAGTTTTTATTGTGATATGGGGAAAGGAAGTACAAGAGAACAATCTTTTCCCATATCATAATTTATTATAGCTACAACATTCGATGCCACAATTTTAATACATACCAAAATAATTCTACTGAGATGTTGGTCTATCGAAATTCGGTCAGCAACTAACCCGATATCAACTAAATTTACGCTTTTTACACCATTCCTACCTCATTTTACTTCATATAGTTTTAGTACAGGGACTTCCCCTAATTATTTGGTTCGTAGCAATTTCCCCAACTCAATGGATGCCACTTATCACGCCTCAGCTAGTCTAAACAATTATGAACTTATCGATCTCTTCATGTCTCGGATAGGTGTCCATGCATCTTATCAATACGCGTAATTTTAAATACGTTAAAAATGTTTGATTTCATTTCATATTCCATCTCCCATATTATAACTACATTTGCATTATGTGTTTTATCAACCTCAATTCGTTAATTAAAATCATTGTTAGAATATTTAGCTGTATTGACTCTTAGGTTCCTATAAATAGGAGCTTTTTAAAAGAATAATATCAATATAAGAATTAGCCAAAATGACTCCTGCTGTTATTATTATTGCTGTTTCAACAGGTATTAACATGTTTAGATGATTTTTAGAACGTCTGCCACGCCTTGCACTAACACATAGTCTGTTTTCGTTAATTAAAATCATTGTTAGAATATTTAGCTGCCAAGGTCTGCCAAGGTCTGCCATTTCAAATCGTATGTTTTGTCAATGTAATTTCGTTCTATTTTATTTTGTATTTCCGTCTTTTTAAACATTGTATTTTATATAATTTTAGACTGGCTATTGCATTTTTGTACTGAAATGTCTGACCCATGTGAACAAATTTTTGTGTAAACACCAATAAGGATTTATTATTTTAAGGTACATCCAAGGTTCTGAAAGAACCCTAGCTCAGGCCAAATATCAGAAGCTCAGTTGAGAAAAATCTAAAGCCTAGTCTATCATCCAAAGCTGAGCTCTCACAACGGCAACACAAACCTGCCTTAAAAATAAAGTTATTCGAGAAGTGTAGCCCTTCAACTTATTCCACATCTGGGCATCAACGATAATCATTGCTGACATATCATGTTTCTCCTGTGCTAATTTTGAAGAAAAAATTCTCCAATCATGGGCGTGAGCAAAGTAAGTGTTCAGTAAGAACCTCTTCACCTTACAAAAATGATTTGATCCAATCTGGGCAGATAAAAAAAAGGGAATAGGAAAAGGTAAAGGAAAAGGCAAAGGAAACGGGAAAGGGAAGCGAAAGCAGGTTCCACATGGCTCAAACAACCTCAATTTGAAGCATATGTCGGTCGAAACAAACATAAAGGAAACGAGGCTACCAGTTCTAGCAGCAAAGAATTTTTAAGAACTCATTTTGATTTCATTTGGGTAAAAAGTTACGTGAAATTATATGATTATATTAATGTGATAGTGTAAGAATTTTGAAACATATGTGGTACGATTTTAATAATTTAATGCTCCGAATTTTAAACTTGTACAACTTACATTTTTGTCGAATGATATTGTATATCGTAATATTGTGGTGATTTTAGAGCAGTGTAGCAATTTGTTTGTTGTTTAGTATTGTATTTTTCATGCTGAAGTATCTTTTGTAGGATGCCTGAATTCTTCTGTTAATTTCAGGTTGTATGTCTCCCTTACTGGTTAAAACTCTCCCTAAATATGTAAAGCTTTTCACCTGTTCTATTCTTTTGTCATTTAACATTATATTTGTCGTTATCTCTGCTTTCGTACTTATAATAGCTTTTGTTTTTTCTATGTCGTTATTTTAAACTTGTACAACTTAAATTTGTCGAATGATGATATTTAACTGAAAAGTACGTAATATTGTGGTGATTTTAGAGCACTATAATATTTTCTTGTAATTGTACAAAATTGTTTTATAGAACCTACAACGAATACTTTCTGAATCATAAAAAGGCCATAGCTATCCCGAGGCATTTGCTCTTTTACGAGTTTTCCATATGAGGACATGAACTTTTTGTGTCTATATTATATTGGGTTTATAGGTCCCAATAAATTCCACCCTTCCACATCAAATACGCGATAAGTTGAATATGCAACAGTTACATAATTCAATGTGATAGGACATAAGTACCTTCAGATGGAATGAAATTGATGCAATGCAAAGTGGCTATTTATCGTTTATTGATTTATCATGTGGTTATTTCGTTTTGTAATATTAATACTTGAAATTCGCTTACCAATTATAGAGTGATAATAAGTTGAGGTAAATGAGTGTCTGGCTAATTTTGTTGGCGTTTTAATAAAGTGTATATTAAAAAATTGAGATGGCTAATTAATAAACTTAAAACAATATCAGGCTGGAGCATCTGCCCACTAGACTTTCATTACAATTTATATATTTAAATAAACCATACTCGGCGAGGCCTAGTCTGCGGAGTTAACATGCTAAATTTGCTTTGTTGGGGGTGCATTTTTTTACCATATATTAATAAATTTCAGAGGTGCGGACCTAAGTATTTTTATACGGCTGCAATATAAATGGCAGGATATTCCATTAACAATTCAGTAGGTTTTCTGCGTGGTCGCCAATTAACGCTTTCCAGAGTACTGAAAAATAACGCCTCGAATAATTCCACGTGTCTGTCTCGCTTGCGGTCCCCGTCCAAAGGCCGTTATTGCTTTTCATGAAATAAAACTCGTTTATAAATCATACTTCGGCGATCGTACTTTCTTGGTCTGGATGTAGCGAACCGGTACTTACATGAATGATATATAATAATAACAATGTTCATTTAATTCACAATCATTTATAAAGTTGCCGGTAATAAATTGCGGTGTAATTGCCTCCACAAATAAATTAACAAATAAAAATACATCTATCTGCGAACAAATCTTCCCACACATGCGAGTTATTGCAAAAAGTCTCAAATAGCTTTCATAATTCTCGGCTAGATTTATTTTATTCCAGCGGTTTTTTCAGCCAGCGGGATTGCATTCCTTGGCTTTTTAAGAAAACATGTGTTGTTACTCCGTGTCCGTTTATATATAGCGAGCACATGAAGTGGATAAAAATACCTTTTAATATGCTTGCATGTATAATTTTAAGCATCGCTTCATTTTTTACCATTAATTGTCTTTGATTTACTGTTAGCGTAATTGATGGCCCTCGTTTGGGAGTAACTGTTTAAAACGTTTTAATTAATTCCGCCGCCACACACTTAATTCACGCGTCTTCTCCTCCTCAACGCAACTTGTACTATTTACAGCGTTTTCGCTTCCGCATGAAAAATTGAACGCCCCATCAGAGCTGTAGGTGCTTCATTTTACCTTTTAATTAACGAAACGCAATTATAGTTGCAAAGCTGTTTTTAATTGGAAAACCGGCCAGCTCCCATTCAACGCAATAAGTGATAAATTACATAAAAAAGTTAAGGCCGGCGAAAACAAAACGGGGTTTATTTGCCGGGGCCGACGAGGTGATATGGGTCGAATTTTCACTCACAGAATTAAAGGGCGTTTAAGAAGTTCCCTGCTGAAAAAACAACCGACGTCAAATTACCTAACGGGATTTGGCCGCAGATTTATTAGACGTTGGGGCTGAATTATGCGACACACACCCCGTGTCATTATAAATTTCGGGATTCGTTCGGTGATCATTAGCATTGCATAAAACATAATTAACAGTAATAACGTGCTTTGCAATAATAGCTCGAATCCGACTACCGACTACGTGCATTGTTCGGCCAGTGGCGAGTTTTCCCGCTTCCATATTATTTCATCCATAAAAAGCGCATTGTTGGGACTAATTAATTTATTGAAAGGCTGGATTTTCTATAATTACCATTCGGGACTCATAATTCATATTATTATAAAGTTTTAATGAAGCGACATTTCAAGTTAATTAAGAAATAAAAATATTTGCTAGGCTAAATAAAAACATATAAAGTAATAAAAACTATACAAACAGTTCATCAGAGAAGGAAAATTTTTCATCATAATTTATAAACTCACGTCCTTTTACCTACACAGACAATGAGCATAATTAAGTGGACATATTCGGAAATGAATGTAATAAGAGGGAAAAACAGAAGATTCAACCTCAGAGTCGTGATAATTTTTTTCATAACTTTTATAAATGATTTATATTCCTGTTATTTCATACTTTTTACAAAAACAACTGAAATTGTTATTACATAGACACGTTCCTGAGTAAATATGATTTTGTCAATAGTCTTTTAGAACAATGTCATGATGATTTATTTTGGGCCGAATCCAAAATATTATTTTTTTTAAATCACACATTAAATTTTCCATAAATGATTTAATATCCCATAAACTACGCGACGGCAACGTAGATAAAAGCATTTACATGAAAATCATAGATTTTCAAGTTTCCTATCGTATACCTTTCAATTCTTTAAAATCGCTCATTTGAAATAGAAACCAAAGAATATGACAATATTTTCTGTTATTAGTACAAACATCTGTTTCTTGTTTTATCAGGGCTCTTCTGGTTTGTTATTTTTTTAATCCTTAAAGCCTTATAACTGCTATACGACGACAAATCTTACCTAAGTCAGATCACCTTTCATTTCCCAAAATTGTTCACAAAGCTAATAAATCTTATTCTTCTTGCGGTTCCTTTTTATTCAGGATACTGGCAACCTTTCTGGAAACCATTATTTTGTTTACTGTCATGTCCTAAGATTGTTCAGCGAAATTCTTCTTCTTCCAAGAGTCTAATACATAAATAATAATAAATGTATAAATGCTTAGGTACTTGACAAATGACGTTTTATCTACACAGCATTTTAATTTTAACATAAAATGCGTAAAAATACCACTCTTTTGTAGTAACACCGTTCTGTCGATCTATACTTATACGTACAAATATTTATGGTAAAAATAAGATCAAGATATCTACATAGCAAAATAAACATATCATGCCTCTGATGATGGTTTGTTAAAAACTGAAACTAGTCAGGCAAAATAAAATAAAATAAAATCAACTCTACCAGTAAATACCCAATAATACCTTTAAAAAAATAAGTAAGTTATGTTTTTTACGGGTTAAACAAAATCAAGGTCGATATACTTGCGATGATTTTAATTTTTCAAAATTGTGCTTATCGCCACGTTGATGAATTTCCAGATTGGGAACGCCTCGGCCCAAATCGCTGCGATATGAATTTATTGTATTATTTTGTTTATAGTTGCCTAATTATGTAAAATTGTTCGACCTAATTCTAAAAAATGAAAATAATACGCGGAAAACTATTTGGGCATACTTTTAACTCCGTTAAGTTGCTAAAGTGGTGAGAAAACTGAATGGGCATCCTTTTGACCTTATTAATTTGCAAAATCTATTGGTCAGTATTATTTTTTTTCCGAAATTTGAAATTATAATTCATAATTTTGATAATTTGTCGATGGTGAGAATCTTCTGTTTCTCTTTCTTATTACATTCACTTCCGAATATGTCCACTTAATTATGCGCATTGTCTGTGTAGATAAAATGACGTGAGTTTATTAATTATGATGAAAAATTTTCCCTCTCTGATGAATTGTTTGTATATTTTTTATTACTTTATATGTTTTTATTTAGCCTTGCAAATATTTTTATTTCTTAATTAACTTGAAATATCGCATCATTAAAACTTTATATTAATATGAATTATGAGTCCTGAATGGTAAATATAGAAAATCCATCCTTTCAATAAACTAATTAGTCCCAACAATGCGCTTTTTATGGATGAAATAATATGAAAACGGGAAAACTCGCCTCTGGTCGAACAATGCACGTAGTCAAATATCTATACTTATTACTTTAAATTGTTGTTACAATGACATTGTAGCTAGGCAACTTTAATCTCTTAGGACATATGATTGTCTTATAGTTCACAAAACACAAGTGTTTTATGAAGGGGATTATGTATCCACAAATGTATTATTCAACTGTAGTAGATAATAGTTATATATTAAAATAGTGTAGAATGTACGATATGACCCACCAAAGAAAAACTTAGCCCCGAGGTCGAAGGACGAGAGCCTAATTTTCTTGAGTTTATTAATATTAACAGGAGTTTATTATTTAATACACAATTACACGTTTATTAAACATGAATTTAATATAAAATTTTATCCAACATCATAATTCACAAATGATGTATATACATTAGGGGGTCCGTTATTTCCCAAATCGCGATTTTTTTTTAGAGGACTTTTTAAAAATGTCTTCTTTTCATGGTAAATAACTATTTTGAAATAAAAAACTTATTGGTAACCGTATTTTCGCGTGCAAATTAGATTTCCCATTTGATTAACATAGAAAAATCGTCTTCAAACGCTCAATTTTTTTTACAAATTGTAGGTCTTCATATATGTCAACATACCGTGTCAAAACGTCAAAAACAGTGTATTGAATACAGGGATTTTTTTTTTGCAACAAGAAAACCATTTCTGGTCGCTAATTGTAGCTCTGTTTCACTAAAATTTCAATTTTTCTAGAGTAACAGACCTAAAATTACCAAAAAAATAAACCTTGTATTTAATACACGGTTTAATACAACCTTGTTAATATTTCAGCGACTTATTATTGTATTACTCTGCAACTAATAGGGAACATTAAATGTTGAACATTTTATTTAAAATTACCACAGTAATACTTTAATTCTTTAAGGATGTTGTATAAAAGCTATTTACAGTATTATTGAATAAAGACGAATTATATCCAGGAAAAATCGTTTAGATAATGTTTTTTAGTGGATGTAATTTCTTTTTTCATGTGTATCATACAATATTTTTTTCCAATTTCATTATCAGAATTTTCAAAAAAAAAATGTTGCTTAGGCAAATTGAAGAATTTCCGTGCGACAACTGTCCCATTTAATGTTGAGGCGGGCTCGTATGTAGTATTAAGGATCTTGCAAGGGTTACATTTTTTGTAAACAACGTAAATTTCAAAGATAGTGCGAATTTTAATTATTTTTTTACTCTATTTGTGTTGCCAATAGCAGTGTGAATAAAGTGTAGTTACGGAGGAAGCCGTTACTAAGTGATAATTAAACATGATGATACAAAAATGAAACACGTTACTACATTTTTAATAACTTTACTTTTTCGTTAAACACGACTGCAGCTTGGACTACAATTAGGTCATTCTCAAGTGATTCAAAATACAATAATGAAGATAGCAGCAGTTATGAGCGATTATTTTTAAATCTTAAAATTATGTGAAATAGACATTAAAGTGTAATCAAATAGTGACTAAAATAATCCTTTATTAAACAATTATGTGAGAATTGCACATATTCTACAGATTAATGCTTAATATTATTAAATTTATTCTGTTGTGGCACAATAGCAATGTATCTAATAAGTGTCTAAAATGATCTTAAAACACACATTTAATACGAATTACATATACGTTTTTTTTAAAGACGCTAAAATATTCGTAATAAAAGAAAATTATTATATTTGAACGATGTTTGAAATATCTGTGGGGAGTGTGAGAGATATTATTTGATATTTTTAAGCACGGAATGCTTTAAAGCAGTGTTTCTCAACCTTTTTCCCGTGAACCCGTGGTTCACTTCGATATATTACTTAACCCGCCACCCCTTCCTTCAAAATATATTATAGCAATAGTTATCAGCGATTATTTTTTTCTGAAATCAGAAAATTACGAGAAATAGATAATAAAGTGTAATAAAATCGTCTGTAAAGTAATCATTTATTATACAATTATGTGTGAATTGTGAATAACTACTTATGTAATAAGTGTCTAAATTGATCTTAAAACACACATTTAATACGAATTACATACAAAATTTTTTTGATAGTCGCTAAAATATTCGTAATAAAAGAAGATTATTATATATGAATATATTATTTGAATTTTTTAAGCACGGAATGCTTTAAAGCAGTGTTTCTCAAACTTTTTTACCCATGGCCCACTTCGATATATAACTGTTGTGTTTCTGAACTCAAATCTAATTTTACCGGGTACCATTTGCAAACTAAATTTCTTGGCCCGGTGCCTCCACCATCAACACATTATCAAAATTATTAATAATAATATCAAATTTCAGAAAAAAAAATACTGACCAATAACTTTTACAAATTAATAATGTTAAAAGGATGCCCATTCTGTTTTCTGCGAATTATTTAATTTTTTTAAGAATTGCGTTGAAATTATTGCCCGGCACCTCCACCATCGACAAATAATCAAAATTAATTAATAACTATTGCAAATTTTTGAGGGAAAAAAAACTCACCTATCATTTTAGCAACTTAACTAGGTTAAAAAGATGCCCAATTAGTTTTCCGCGAATTATTTTATTTTTTTAGAATTACGTCGAACAATTTTACATAATTAGGCAACTATTAACAAAATAATACAATAAATTCATATCGCAGCGATTTGGATCGAGGCGTTCACAATGTGGAAATTCATCAACATGACGAAAAACACAATTTTTAAAAATTAAAATCATCGCAAGTATATCAACCTTGATTTTGTTTAACCCGTAAAAACGTAACTTACTTGTTTTTAAGGTATTATTGGGTACTTACTGGTAGAGTTGTTTTTATTTTATTTAATTTTGCCTGACTAGTTTCAGTTTTTAACAAACCATCATCAGAGGTATATGTGTATTTTGCTATGTATATATCTTGATCTTCTTTTTACCATAAATATTTGTTATTAATTTGAATTTTGAAAGATGTCTGTTTGAAGTTTAATGTAATTATTAAGAAAATAACTTGAAGTTAAAATTAAGGTTATCCAATAATAATACCTTAAATAAATAACTGGTAACTTATGGACAAAACCTTAAACTTACTTATTTTTATTGTTGCCTTAATTTTCCAAAATTGTAAAGATATGAACCGTTGATAAACAGAATGGTTTAAGTTTTTTTTTTTTGTAATTCAATTAAATTCAGAAATATAAAAGTAACAACATCTCTTGTATATTTCTTGACGTATAGACAATCGTAGTTCCATTATAGTTTCAAACTAGTTTTTAATAAAAATAGTATACGCTTATTTTTTCAACAATTCCCATTCTTCTTATTTATATTGCTGCCATAATTTTCCAAAATTATAAAGATATGAACAGTTGATAAACAGAATGGTTTAAGATTTCTTTGTAATTCATTTAAATTTAGAAATATAGAAGTAACCACATCTCTTATACATTTCTTGACGTATATACAATCGTAGTTCCGTTATAGTTTCAAACTAGCTTTTAATAAAAATAGTATACGCGCATTTTTTCAACAATTCCAATTCGCGAATATCGAGTATAATGTGAATAATGTGAAATAAGCGAAGTGTTGGAACAACCGTTACAAAAAAAAAAAACGGACGCTCAAAGGGGTGAAATGTAAAAGCGCGTGAACACCTCCAAGCGTTAAACATTTAACGCTAAAAAAAGCAAAAATAAAATCCACATGCGTAACTTCTGGAAATATGTTTACAAACGATTTTCCCGTGTATATCGTACATTCGATAAAAGCGTGTAACATAAACTAATAGTGTTTAATCAGAAATAATTTTATGGTATCCAGCACAGTAGAAAATGCAAAGTTTTTTATCAGCTCAGTGTTGCAATTTTTAATTAATATTTTATAATTGATATTATAATTTATTATTTGTAAGCTTACAATGGCAGTGACTGTGTAATTATTTCTGAACTAGCGAGTCATTTTTTTGTGTCTTGCACTGTAGCTTGAATGAATTTCTTGCCTGTGAATTTTGAGTTGACTAGTTTTTAATTTTATAATAATAAAATATAATATAATTTTATAATTGGTATTATAATTTTTTATTTGCAAGCTTACTAATGCAGTGACTTTGTAATTATTTCTGAATTGGCAAGTCATTTTTTTGGTCATGATTTTGAAGATTAAATAAAAAACTAGTCAACTCAATATCCACATAACTAAATTATGTGAATCTTGAGTTGACTAGTTTCTTATTATATCTTCAAAATCATAGCAAGTTTATAATCGTAGTGACTATGCAATGATATCTTAAAGTGATCGAATCATGTCTTTGTTATCTTTAAGTTTAGTTATGTGTATAGTTATTTTAATTTTATCTTAAAAAGTATATAAGCTTCATTGTTTTGTACCACGGAAGCCACAAACTTCATAATAATAATACTGTGCGAGTAAAACTTATTTTCATCCAAGAGGGCATTAAGCTGTATGGCCTTAGATGCAAAGCAAACGTTGATGATAATAATTTTTGCTCGCACGGTCTATTTATTGATGTTGATATGTCTATAATGTTTACATAATTAACAAAAAAAATACAAAAGGAATACAAATGCAACAACAATAAGATAAGAATAAATAGTTTATTCCAAAGAAAACGTTTTGTCTGACTGTCTGACTGTCTGACTGTCTGCTGTTCGAAGCAATAAGCTCACATGCAAGCCATATGCAAGCAATATGTCTCAGAGATTCGCGGTATTTATTAAACAGTAGGTGCCTTGCATTAAAATAACCAGCAACCACACACAATACTTATGCTAGTGGGAAAGTCACCAACTTTCGAATACGAATGCGGCATTCTGCGGCGAAGAGCAAAATTGCGGTTGCGACCGAATCAGTTGGCTGTCAGCCAAAAAAATTAAATTAAATAAATCATTCATTAACCAAAATGAAGCGGTTTTGTTTGGTTTACTTTATGATGGAATTTTTTTATATTTTTTTTAATTTTCAATATTGATTTTAACTTTTTTCTGTATTATACTTCCAATTTTCCATACAAATGTTTGTTCTAAAGTTAGATTTTTTAAATAAATGTATTCCTTGTCAGTACTAAATATGTATACGTAAATAAAATAAAATATGTTATAAATTCTATGAATTAATAAACACGTAAATGGTTTTAATTTATCATTGAAATTTCGCAAAAAGTTGTGTAAGCCAAGCGTTTAATGTAGTGAGATTTGATAAATTATTTGCTATTATTAGTAGCATGGCACAGTTTTCAGCACAGCGTTATAAATTAATTAAGCACTTAACTGCCATCCATAATGCAGTACGTGTGAGGGTAACATGTAAATAGAGTTATATATAGAACATTACTAAACACCTCAATCCCAGTGCAGCGAAATAAAAGTGTCAGCGGAAATGGAAATTTCCAATATAACCGGGACGGAATTAAATTTGATAAATCAAAACACGCGTCCTCCAGAGTATCACAACAAAACCGCAGCGCTCCTTTGAAATTAATGGGGCAATTAGGTGCTAACTTTAGCTGCAGTGCCTAAACGGAAGTGCGAGCGAGATTCCAAAATGTTAATGAATTAGATTAAAATAACTACGTTTCAGCGAAAAATTGGGTTGGAAATTATGTACGAATAGCAGGCTTCTGTTCACACCGCTTATTATCTAGGTTAATGAGTTTATTTCGGAGTGCGGTTTTTTAAACAGGAAACGCCGAAATGGGACTGTACAAAAGAAATTATAGTACAAATTAAACGGATCCTTACAGATGCTTAACTGCCAAGTGCGAGCGCTTTAATGCAGAGCCTCATAATAATTAAATAGGTTACAGTTATAAATCCGCCGCGGTGCTCGGAAAAATCACGTTTTAAACGGTTTTGTTTGGTAACGTTGACGGCGATAACAATTATGGATAGGGTTGATATATGCCCGTTATTAGCCAACATTTTATCAACCCACGAGGAGGTCATCTGGGCTGTTATTCTGGGACCGGTAATTACATCTTTAAATAACTAGTAGTAGAACAAAACGTGTCCCATGCCGAAGGGCATATTAATTCCCATAAGAAAATCGGGCCGATATAATTACAGTAATAACGCGAACCCCATAAAGAAGTTACAATTTCATTGTTCTTCAATCATGAGTCGTGACATACTTGCGCAACAGCGCCCGTAATTGGTTTAACGCACTTGCGTAATTCATTCACAGGCGCCAGCTGTTGGGCGGTTTTTGGGCACATTTAAAAATGCACAACACCTGCCTTTTATGAATAAAATGTGAAAGCTATCTGGTATAATCTATTGAATTGGAATATCTGTTTTATAGTTGCGCAAATAGTAATCTTAAATTGCGTAATAAATCTTTATAATCCGGGCGTTTTTTTGCAATTACTAATAATGCCATAAATAATCATTATTCCACAAAAACGCCGGGTCAATGCACACATAAATCATGCGTGTCCTCAAATAAGCGATTGGGATATTTCTTCAAAAATGAAGCAATAAGTCAGTGAAGATTGATTGCAGTTTTTTGCACATCTGCGAAAGCTGAAAAACATTCAATGCTTTTGTACGTTTCGTGTACACGTTATCAACTCGCCACACTTGACAGGCGCACGTTCCATGATACACAAGGATGTAGAATGTCAGTGAGTGGTAAAAAATTTGAAAACGATACGACGTATTGTGAATGCGCCTGTTATTACAACCGCAAAAGTTCAATGGTTATTAATACAAAGCCTCGTAACTGCGCATTGATTTTTACATCCGATCATATTTACATAAGTAATTTCCCACAATTAATGGGATTTATTGCGTTTTCGCCATAATTTACGATTGTAGATTGCATAGAAATAGAATTGGGTTTCGAGATCGGAACCTGTGTAATTTGCATGTAATTTAATTGGGTAGGTTTAATTTCGGAATTACTGTCTGAGAATGGGAATTAATGATGCGCTCATGTTCATAATGCACTGCATTCCCTGACATAAATGGCAAATGAACGAAATTCTTTTCTGACGTTGGGATATTAAACGCAAAAGTTAGCATTTTAACGCGCAATTGTAGGATGGCATAGACGCCTAGATAAGTATCCCCCCTTTCCCATCCAACCGAACTTTATGATACTATTACTGCAATTTGAATGAATCCTACTTAAAATATTTACGCAACAACTACGGTAATTTAAATTACGTGATATTTAACATCATTAATTTACCCACATAGCTGCTACATTCATTTCAAGCGCATTTATTGTTTTACCACTTTTAAATGCCAACATATAATAAATTATTATTATTCGTAATAGTTATATCGCAATAAATTATTACACCCGTTAAACACCTAAGGATTTATTAAATACCGTACGCTAAGTAACGTTAAAATAAATACAATTAGCAACGTTATAATATATATATTAAAGTTAGAAGTTTTCATTTAATGTGGGCGTGGAATGAAATTCAATTATTCCGGCACTCAAAATTTCAACCCATTACGCTTCCGTGGCCTGCGAGAGAGATCGTGACTTCCTATAAAGTGATTCCAGGGCGCGTGGAACGACTTGATTCTGGTTATATTAAAACGGTGTTAGGGCCATTATATCACAAAAAAATAAATTTACCCCAATGTATTTCTGCTGCTTTTATAATCGCAGGGTAATGAGGTCAATGGTGGGCCCTTTTTAATAAAGAGAGGCACATTATGCGCCCGTGGGGCGCAAGCTGTCTTCGGAATGGCGTGAAAAAGTCTAAAAGCGCCGTTGTATTGCTGTAGCCATGAAGTATGTAAAAATTTCGTACATTTATAACTCAACTTGTGTTATATCTTTCTACGTTCGAATATATATTTTTTATATCTTTCTACGTCCGAATGTATATTTTTTCTATCTTCTATATCTATATTTATATATCTTATTATATTTATATTTTAAGAAATTGGTCATCATTGGTGTTCAAATGTTCAAATTCCTCCCCAGGCAGGGTGAATATTAAAAATAAGTTGCATAAATTAGGTGTTAAGTGTGTAGTAAATCTAATCTAAGCAATATTCTGAGTAACACCAAGGACAAAAAAACTGTAGGAGAGCAAAGTGTTATTTACAAGTTACAGTGTTCAGAATGTGACGCTTTCTATATTGGTCAAACTGGGAGGAATTTGAGACTTAAAGACTTAAAGAACACCAAAAAACAGTTTTAGACAATAAAGCATCCGCTGGGATTGCTGACCATTGTATCAAATATAATCATTATGTACATAAGGAAGGATTATCGCTGCTCCACAATGACAACATAGGAAGAAGATTAGACCTATTGGAAATCCTCGAAATCAAGAAAGCTACGGGGGACATCGTTAACGACCAGGTGTGCTTTGAAAACACGCCAATATTTAACGGCATCCTGGAAAGCCGTGTAATGAATGAACGAGCAATCCCACCACCATTATCAATTAAGCGCGTTTAGAATTTAAGTTACACAATATGAATTTCTATTCAGTTTTATCTCTCTTGAGAATGGCAGCAGTGCCGAAACAATTGTAGAGCTATTCCATAAAACTTGTGAAATTTTACCAAGTAAACCTTTTTTTATTTGAAACTAGTTGTTCTCAGTACTTCCTGGAACTTAGTAAAAGTTAACACCACTGTCCTGAGCGATCTGTATAACTAGCGAAATAGTTTTGAATAAATTTATAAGTCTTTGCTTGTGTTTTGTTAATTCTGTTGCACAATTTATCTAATCTCTTTCCAGTTTATCAATTTTCTTAAGTTTTTCCCACATCTACCTCATGTCATAATATTATGTTTCACAATATTTAGAAAATAATCTGAAACTTATAGCTTAAATTTTCTACATTTCTTTAGAATTTCTACACTCTAAAATAATTTTTGATTACGCTTTTATGACGTGTTAATTTGAGATTGTCTGCAATTTGATTGGCTTAGCCTAAGGCCCGCCCAGAATTTACATAATTCCCATGTAGCCCTTCTGCCAAAGAGTTTGATGATTCCTGCATTAAGCCGTAACTAGTACGTTTTAATTTTTTTATTTTTACTATTAAACTTAAATTACAAAACGTAATATATGCCCTAAACAATTCTCACATCTTTATTTTAAGATAGTATATAGTACAGTGGTCGTAAAGACGGATTACTATTTTGGATTAAATGAAATTGTCTATAAGGAACAACATCTAAGAAAAATTTCTAAGACCTCTAAGACAAAATAATGGCTTAGCCGGCATGGAAACCCCAAAACAAATCTATTATGTGAAATTAACAACCCACACAAGTTAAAGTATTAGAAAATAATTGGCTGACAGTATAGTTGGCAAACTAAATAGTTTAGCCTGGGTTCCAGCTCCAGCACAGGTAGAACATTTGTACTAGTGACTAGTGATGTACTAGTTGTACTAGTGATTTGAACTAGTGACATTCGCCGTTGGAAGCTCACTAACGGCGCTCTAGAGATCGGAGGCGAATTTCTGAGAGTAACAAGACCTAAGCCAATAGACATACCTACGCAAATCATACGTCAGAAGGACATATTCATGTCTAATGAGTGCAAATGAATTTGCCTATGTCAAAAATAGAACTATTTTTACTGGAGCGGTACAAAAATACTTTAAATGGTGACATAATTACAAGCATTAAGATACACCTTGTATATTGAATTTTATTAGGGACTACAAAATGCGTGTATTATTTTTTCTAGTACGACTTATGTACGACATTACGACGTTACGACTTCAAGTAGGACGTGTCATCATAGTGCAGACATTACTTGAGATTGCCAACTCCAATTTTGTCGTCGTTATTTGTTGTGCGTACGATATTTTAGAATAATGTTTAGCTGATAAACAAATGATATGATGTCATGGCAAACGGAAAAACTATAAATGATAGCAACTGCTAATTTGAAATACAAGTCACTTTACCGTTTCAGCAAAGCTCGTCACAAGACGAATACTCCACATCGACCTAATTTCGTATTATACAGAGAGCGCACAAAGTATTAAGACCTGGCTTCTTTTCCCCTGTATAAATTTTCGAAAAACGCTTCAACAGGCCAAAATGATTTTTTTTTTTCAAAACAACGTCAGATAAAACAAAATTAGAAAAACAGGCTTCGATTTTAAATATTAGAATAAAACAAAATTGATCAACCTGAAAAAAATAAGAACAAAAAACCAAAAGAAATTTTCTCGAGAAAAAAATACTAATGACTTGTTTTGAGATAAGTTGTAAAATAATATGAAGTCACATAAATAATTGAAATAACTAAAAAATATTGGTCCATTTTGTTCTTGACAGTGTGTGCCAATCGATGTCGAAAGGCCGCACAGACATTGTTGGTCTATAATATCCCTAACAAATACATTCACTACTACTACTAAGATTTTAGAAAAATGTGTCGCTTGACTTTATTTCATAATAAGCCCTTCAATTGGCCTTTGACTTTTGGTGTGTCTACAGCAAGAATATTATAAAGATCTTAAAAATAATAATAATAATAATAATCCGTACTACTCCTCCACCTATGGCGTAATTGGTTACTGTCATAATTTTTGACAGAGAATTCTGACCCAATTACATTTTATTTTACCATTTCTATCTAATATCTTGATTGGTTGTAACGCTTTTTGAAACAGATTTTGAAGTGGTGTCAGGTGTGACACTATAAATCTTATAAATCTTTATAAACATTTCCAATTTTCGAATGTAACTTACCGCCTTGTATTTGGTCAAATTAATTTTGTTTTGTTATGATCTCTTCAATACCATCGTTCGTTAGTGAATGAAATTCATCACTACTATTGTCAAATAGCTTAACACTTTTCATTTACACTGCCTTCGTGTTTGTTTGACACTTTTCTTCAAAATACATCGTTTCAAGGTCACTGTCCACTTCCTCTAAGTTATTTGATAAATTATCGCAGTATTTGAACGAAGCAGGTAAGATACACCTTATTTCACTCTTCGGCTGCATTAGCCGCTTCAACGTTCTCATCTATTAACACAACATATTTATTAAAATCAATATCTTCAGTTGTAACATTTTTTTTAACTACCTCATGTTGTTCGAAAGATGAATCCTTGTCAGAATCACATTGAGAGTACTCATTTTGACTTACCTCTATGGCAGAGAGTTCTAGAGTATTTAATGACGAATTGCTACCATGTTCTGATTCTGGTAACTTCAAATATAGAATTATCACGATGAGGAGATTCCTTAATAATGAAGTAATTCCAGAGTAATGAAGTATACGTCTAATATTATTCCGTTTCGTTTAAATTGAGATTTGAGTATTATTTCATTGCCATCAGTGATTGCTATTTCATCAGTACTTTCCTGTGCTACGGCTTCTCTCGATTCTTTGTTTGGCTCGTCATTTAGTTCACGTGTAACATTTTCATCACAATCTTCATTCCGGATTCCGTTTATATCTTTATTCCTTACTTAAATTAGTTTCTAGTTTCTCTCCTCGCTATTATTTTCATCATTATTACATTTGGTTCTAGATCCTCCTCATGTTCTTTACATAGTAATTCTCCGATGTTTTCTAAACAAATGTTATAATTATTGCAGTTGCTATTTGCAGAATGAAGTTATGCATTTAGCTCACTGCCTTCTGACTCTTCAGCCTGCTTCCCTAATTTCCTTACTTTTGGATGTAATCGTTTTAGATGCATCAAGCGAAAAACACCCCAAATGCTCCATCGGATAAACTAAGATCTGAAGAACTTACATATACTGCTTTGGTTGCTGAATCTGGGCTTGTCTCATATTTGATCGAACAATATCTTGAACATATTGAAATTGTGTATCATAGTTTTTATTCGTAGCTGTATTATCAGAATGCTTACCAGGTGTTAGGTATTTCTTCTGAATCTGAATGTATACTCAGAACTTTCGTTTCTTCACTTCTATTTGACGAATATGAACCTTTTGGATCAGAAGTATCGGAACATGCTTCTTTAGTTTCGGGATTGGCAATACATTTTTCTACTTCAGAGATTGGAGATGATTCACTAATTAAGGTATCACTATTGGTATCTACAGATTGACGGTCATTATTTGTATCCTCATTCTCCAATTGTTCTAAAAGTGTTGTAGGAACTTCTTTTGGATCTGAATATATACTAGGCGAATCTTCGTCATAATTGTACAATTATCCCAGGGGCGCATTTTATCTGGTGCATCAGAGACATTAAGACTTGAAAATTTAGTTGTAATATTTTCTACTTCAGAGACGGGACTCATCATTATTCTCATGCACACACATATCAGTATATTCTAACGATGATGCTGCTATTAACGAATATTTCTCAACAATGGATTTCAATTCTGCTGTGGCAGGTAAATTGACGCCTCGAAGCTTCAAATATTTATCTACCTGGTTTTTGGCAAAAAAAAAAACAGGCATTGTATGCTGATATGCTTATGATATTTGTAGAATTCAATATAAAGCATTTTTTGTCAAAGATAGCGTAGCATGGGACACTGCAAGATAACATTTCCCAAGAATATCTTTCGACATATGTCACAACAATGTTCAGTGTAATGAAACTTATTCGTAAAGCGAAATTTAAATGTAACCCTACTAATTGTAGAAGCATTATATACAGGATTTCAGGTAAATTGCTTGAAATCATTTCTCGAATTGCCCGAGGTTGAAATTCCTCCAAAACAAAATTGCTCGCATATAAATTGCTGGAAATGTATAACCTAACCTAACTTAACTTAACATAACCTAAACCAAACTAAACTAAACGATCCAACCTATCTAACATTAACTAACCTTACCTACCCTAACCTAACCTCCTGGATAAAGTTCATTTCGAGCAATGTTTCAATCGTGGAATTATATATTTGAGCAAGTTCGAGCAACCAAGTTAGCATGCTTTAAAATAGATAATGTACTAATGTACACTTGTATCATAATATACTACAATATCTTCGTTCCGATAGAGCATAGAGCATTATAATATTAATTACACCGGCCAGCAGTTGTTTTAGTGCCGGGGTATTTAGAGCTGATTTCATATTAATTTGATGCCCTGAATTCAAAAATGGCATATATTTTTGCCTAGCAGCTCAAATTTCGAAGATATAATATGTTTTTGAAATACACGTTACACTACTTTAAGTAATTGCTAAGGTTGTTTCTATTGATTCCAATAATATTTACTAGGCAGAAATAACAGTCATCGAAGTGGTTTTTGGGTTCTCTCCAAACCATTGGTACGACGACTTTCAGACTTCTTCATTCCCAATTGTCCATTGTCGTAAATCTTCTGTCCAGTTTTACAGACCTGATACGGTGCCCAGGTTTTTTGGGCACAAAAAACACAAATACAACAATCTACAACAGTGATTTGATGTTTTAAGTTAACTTTATAAACACTCTTTCCTAAACACAAATATCACGCGAGGCTCAACATCAACACATTTTGTGTACAACTGCACATTAAAAAAGATTATCTAAAAAAGTATAGCTGATAGAGAAAAACTGATTTCATATTTAGTTTGAGTTACCTAAATATAGCTAAAATCGGTTCCAAAATCCTCGGCACCAAAACATTTTTTTTTGTAGGCCTGTGTTATGAGCGCATTATTAGAGTTTCTGCAGTCTCCTTCCACTTGAAAACTTGTTAGCGTATTGTTAACGCTTCCTAGTAAGTTTATAGTATTTAGCAGCAAAACGATTCTTTTAATAATAATATTATAATTACTATAATTATTATTATTAATGCCTTACCTGATTCGCCCATTTATTTCTCTTGCCGCTTGCAAATTTATTCTCGTATTATTAGCTCTTTTAATAAGTTTATAGTTTATAATTACAAGCCTGCTGTTTTTCCCCTTGCATTTTAATAAACCTTATATAACTTTCTGAAATACAAATTAACGGCAGACATCTCTCAAAGTAAACTTCACATTCAAGAGCTAAAATCATTTATTTTCTCTACGCTCATCCTTAATATCGCAAATATGCAGTTAGTTACAGAAGGCGGATAATATATTTTTATTGCAGATTCCTGGCAGTCTAAAAGTCACCCAAGCAAAATTGGATATATGTGCGTACAAGGTATTTAAATAGTCCACTTTAATGTTTTTCGTAAATTAACAAATTTCAGAAAACGATGAAACACGTCAAAATAGTTTACATAATTTACCATACGATACAAATGAACTCTCCAGAATTGTTAACGTGATATAAATAGTCCACTTTTTTTTTCGTAAATTAACAAATTTCAGAAAACGATGAAACACGTCAAAAATAGTTTACATAATTTACCATACGATACAAATGCCCTCTCCAGAATTGTTAACGAGACCCCGGTTTTATGTTAGTGTATCATATTTTTGATTAATGATTTGCTTATTTGTTTAAATTTCTATATTATTTCTCTTAAATTAATTCAATAGCTTTAATAACAATGTTCTGCAAAAAAAAACTTTGTTCCGCTCCCTTGAGAAAATTTGTGAAAGAATTTGAATTTTGAATTTTGAAAAAGTGTGTTGAGTCCGAATCCGTACTCTGAAAAAAATCCATCACGTACCATTCTTGAGAAAAATAACGTTTAACTTAAAAAAACAAAAAATTTGGAAAATCGTATGTTAATTTATTTTATTGAGAGATGACGTGAAAGGGTTCGTGGAAGGGTTGGGGGAAAGGGGCAAGGATGTTATAATGTAAAAAAAATGCAGAGAAGCACAGAAACGCCACATTTTGTGACCACAAACTCAAAAATTTCGAAATTTATATGTTCAATTATTCAATTTAATTTTAAGATAAAATTGAGCGAAGGTGCTGAAGGGTTTATGTGGAGAAGGGGGAAGAATGTTCGAATGTTAACACAAAATGCATAGAAGCACAAACACGCTACATTTTTTGATTACAAACTCAAAAATTTTGAAAATAATATGTTCACTTATTTAATTTAGTTTTAAGATGAAATTGAGTGAATGCGGGGAAGGGTTGGTATGGGGAAGGGGGAATAATGTTCGAATGTTAACAAAAAATGCACAAAGCACAAAAACGCCACATTTTTTTTTGCAAAACACTTGATAGAGCTTTTTTGACTTCGGATTCGCGTTCGGCATACTCAAAAGAATAAGAAACGACAATTTTGTTAACGGGAGGATTTTGATGCCGAACAGCATTCTATACTTTTGGTTCAGATATACCATTAGCTTTGGTTTTCGCCCATAACCAATAAAATTGTTGATGTATTGTATAGTCGGGATTATAAGAACTTGGGTGCGACCGGTAACAGTTATTTGTTAGTATCGATGTGATAAAATATTAGTTGAATTCGCAATTTAAATGCGAGCATTATTTACTATCTTCTTCCAACACAAAATATTAACATGCAAATGCATAGTCGACCATAGTAGCTACTAAAGTAGAGTACCTAGGACAGTTCGGGCCCATTTTCCCATAAGGATTAATAGGGGATATATATTCACTTTTCAGCCATTTTGTTTTTTCAAGTCATTGAGATGGAAGAGCCTTATTTGTACAATGGGTTGCCCACGAGAGGCACCTATTTGACAGCGCGCAAAATTTGAATTATGCTGAGTAGGTTGTGTATGTTCGGTTCCATACAGGTGCTACAGGTACAGATACAGCAACTTATCATGTACTTATGAATATTATTTTGAATTTTTGAGATGCGCGTGAGTTTTATTTATTACCTTCCACCATCTTCCATCTCGATGACTTGAAAAAACAAAATGGCTGAAAAGTGAATTTAGACCCTCTAAGCTAATCCTTATGGGAAAATTGGCCCGAACTGTCCTAGGTACTCTACTCACTAAAACTTAGTAGCTACTAATGGTACTCAGAATGTGATTTATTTTCCAGAAACGATGTTCAGTGATGTACTTTCTAATTGATTTTGGTAACTACTAAGTTTTATAAGCTACTAAGTTTACTATATATATATATATATATATATATATATATATATATATATATATATATATATATATATATAGCTGTAAATATTTACCTGATCTATAATTACTCATAACTGCATTGTGTCACACCCAAGTTAATCTGTTCTCTGAACTATAGTTCTTAATTCGTTTTATTATAATCCTTCTCTTTTCTGCAGCTAGTAGCTGATATTTGTATCACGTTTTCACAGTAATAACAATAAAATATCTATTAATGTCTACATGGTTCCTGCTGGTAAAACTGCTTGGCCATTAATTTCAATCTGAAACCAAGAATACGAATTGATACTCGTGTACTAAATTAAACAAACGCTAAATTATTCAGTTTTACAATGTCTGCGCAGTGAAAGTATTTTTTTATTGACCACGAACATTAATGGCAGCCCAGCAAATGAATACAAGCGTTAGGCAGCTGTAAAACCATCATCATTGATTGCAGCAATTTACATAATTTATACTCAGAGTAAAAACATGCTTATTAATAGATAGGAAATGAAATAGTAATCCTACTAGTACTTGTGTAGTTTTATGAATAGGTGAAATAATTGAAACAATAGAGATAGGAGTAGGTCATATAAAGAGTACATGGCTTAAGAAAAAAAAAAAAAAAAATTAAATTTAAAAATGTTGAGTTGAAATATTTTGAAAACCTGATGATGTAAAAGGTCGAAACGTGCGCAGTTGGATGGGGGGAAGTTTGGTGCACAATATTGTATATTTATCTTTTTATGCTCAGATTATTGGTTCCGGAGGTATAAATTATTTTCTACAAGGTAGTTTGTTATTTCGGGTCTATTTATTTTTAATTGAAAAATTAATTCCGTAAAAATATTAATATCTTTAAAACCCGAAGACTTAGAGTGACGAAACTTGTTTGGTTGTACGTGTCGAATAGTGTTTTACAAATTTGCATACTTCTACATTTTTGCTCAGATCAATCGTTCAAGAGTAATTAATAATTTTTTTTAAATCAATTTGTTATTTTAATGTTACTCGCCATTTTGGAGAGGAAAAATGATGTGATAAATTTACTTTGTCACATAAACCGATGTAAATTTTTTCTTTGATGAGATATCGACTTTATATTTTTAGACGATGTGAGGACAACATCTGACAAGGCTTCCAGTGAATTTTATTGAAATGATATGCTTGTAACTGCACCAAAAAAAATAATTATCAACTGCACCTAAACAATTATATAATTTGATTTTTCTCAACAATTACTAAAGATATTTAAAAAAACACAACCGACAAACGATGGATCGCCTAAAGCCCTATAGATTTGATGTAGAAAGTTTTTCTCTGTGTCCCGTGGTTTACGAAATATTAAATATTTTCTCTAAAAATTTAAAATCTCAAGGGGTATGTATTGAAATATTTTCTAAAAAACTCGATAACTCTGATTTTGCTAAAAATTACAACACAGGTCCATTTTAGCATGGAGATTTCAAATTTCTCATCGATTTTTTGAAAAAAAAAATCCCTTTGGTGCAGGGCCGTCTGAAGTGTAAAGAAACGAAAAAATCGTGGTTTTTAAATTTTTAATTTTTTTCTACCCACCCAAAGTATCGCCAATTAGATATTCTTGTAGAGAAAATCAGGGCGCTTCGTGTGGTACCACTGGAGCGGTAGTGAAACGATTTATAGTGCCCGAAAAAAAAATACTGAAATGTTTAATTTATAAATTTTTGCGCATTAAGGTGGTCATATCTCAAAAACCTGAAGATGCACAGTGCCGAAACTTTTTTTGTAGACGCACCCAAAAAAGGCAAAAAAGTACGTGTCTTACTAGTATATATAACTAGTACTTGTGTAGTTTTATGAATAGGTGAAATAATTGAAACAATAGAGATAGGAGTAGGTCATATAAAGAGTACATGGCTTAAGAAAAAAAAAAAAAAAAATTAAATTTAAAAATGTTGAGTTGAAATATTTTGAAAACCTGATGATGTAAAAGGTCGAAACGTGCGCAGTTGGATGGGGGGAAGTTTGGTGCACAATATTGTATATTTATCTTTTTATGCTCAGATTATTGGTTCCGGAGGTATAAATTATTTTCTACAAGGTAGTTTGTTATTTCGGGTCTATTTATTTTTAATTGAAAAATTAATTCCGTAAAAATATTAATATCTTTAAAACCCGAAGACTTAGAGTGACGAAACTTGTTTGGTTGTACGTGTCGAATAGTGTTTTACAAATTTGCATACTTCTACATTTTTGCTCAGATCAATCGTTCAAGAGTAATTAATAATTTTTTTTAAATCAATTTGTTATTTTAATGTTACTCGCCATTTTGGAGAGGAAAAATGATGTGATAAATTTACTTTGTCACATAAACCGATGTAAATTTTTTCTTTGATGAGATATCGACTTTATATTTTTAGACGATGTGAGGACAACATCTGACAAGGCTTCCAGTGAATTTTATTGAAATGATATGCTTGTAACTGCACCAAAAAAAATAATTATCAACTGCACCTAAACAATTATATAATTTGATTTTTCTCAACAATTACTAAAGATATTTAAAAAAACACAACCGACAAACGATGGATCGCCTAAAGCCCTATAGATTTGATGTAGAAAGTTTTTCTCTGTGTCCCGTGGTTTACGAAATATTAAATATTTTCTCTAAAAATTTAAAATCTCAAGGGGTATGTATTGAAATATTTTCTAAAAAACTCGATAACTCTGATTTTGCTAAAAATTACAACACAGGTCCATTTTAGCATGGAGATTTCAAATTTCTCATCGATTTTTTGAAAAAAAAAATCCCTTTGGTGCAGGGCCGTCTGAAGTGTAAAGAAACGAAAAAATCGTGGTTTTTAAATTTTTAATTTTTTTCTACCCACCCAAAGTATCGCCAATTAGATATTCTTGTAGAGAAAATCAGGGCGCTTCGTGTGGTACCACTGGAGCGGTAGTGAAACGATTTATAGTGCCCGAAAAAAAAATACTGAAATGTTTAATTTATAAATTTTTGCGCATTAAGGTGGTCATATCTCAAAAACCTGAAGATGCACAGTGCCGAAACTTTTTTTGTAGACGCACCCAAAAAAGGCAAAAAAGTACGTGTCTTACTTGTTTTTCGCTCGGAGTAACGGTTTGGCGGTGATAAATTAATGTGTGTTTGCGGATCGCCTTTTCGACTAAATTTGCCGGAAAATTATGTAATCGTATCGCGTTGGATTTTTTTTTTCTCATAACGAAACTTATTCTTTTGTACGCCTGAAATATAGATAAATATTTTTGCATACTTGTTAAATTTCGCTTAGATTAATGGTTTTGGAGTTTTAAAATTGTTTGTATGAATAAATCTATTATGTTTAATTTATCCGACATTTTCAGCGAAAAAATTGACCTGGAAAATTAAGTTCGTCAGATAAACTGCTGCAAATTTTTTTGTTGAAGAGCTATCGACTTTATATTTTTAGGCGATGTGGGGACAACATCTGAGAAGGCTTACAGTGAATTTCATTGAAATACAATTCATGTAAGTGCACCAAAAAAAATAATTATCAACTGCACCTAAAAAAATATATAATTCGATTTTTCTCAAAAATGGCTAAAGATATTTGAAAAAAACAAACGACAAACGATGGATCGCCTGAAGCCCTATAGATTTGATGAAAAAAGTTTTTCTCTGGGACGCATGGTTTTTGAAATATTAAATATTTTCTCTAAAAATTTCAAATCTCAAGGGGTATGTATGGAATAATTTTCGAAAATTCTCGAAAACTCCGATTCGGCCAAAAATTACAACACAGGTCCATTTTAGCATGGAGATTTCGAATTTTGCATTGGTTTTTTGATAAAAAAAATCCCTCTGGTGCAGGGCCGTCTGAAGTGCAAAAAAAGCAATAAAATCGTGGTGTTTAATTTTTTATATTTTTTTCTGGCCCTCTGAAGAATCGTCAATGCGATATTCTTGTAGAGAAAATCAAGGCGCTTCGTGTGGTACTACGGAACCGGTAGTAAAACGATTCAAAATGACCACAAAAAAATACTGAAATGTTAAATTTTTAATTTTTTGCTCGGTATACTGGTCATATCTCAAAAACCTGAGCATGTACGTTGCCGAAACTTTTTTTGTAGACGCACCCAAAAAAGGCAAAAAAGTACGTGCCTTAGTTGTTTTTCGCTCGGAGTAACGGTTTGGCGGTGATAAATTAATGTGTGTTTGCGGATCGCCTTTTCGACTAAATTTTCCCGAAAATTATTTAATCGTATCGCGTTGGATTTTTGTTTTCTCATAACGAAACTTATTCTTTTGTACGCCTCAAATATAGATAAATATTTTTGCATACATGTTAAATTTCGCTTAGATTAATGGTTTTGGAGTTTTAAAATTGTTTGTATGAATAAATTTATTATGTTTAATTTATCCGACATTTTCATCGAAAAAATTGACCTGGAAAATTAAGTTCGTCAGATAAACTGCTGTAAATTTTTTTGTTGAAGAGCTATCGACTTTATATTTTTAGACGATGTGGCGACAACATCTGAGAACTCTCACAGTGAATTTCATTGAAATGCAATTCATGTAAATGCACCAAAAAAAATAATTACCAACTGCACCTAAAAAAATATATAATTCGATTTTTCTCAAAAATGGCTAAAGATATTTGAAAAAAAACAAACGACAAACGATGGATCGCCTGAAGCCCTATAGATTTGATGTAAAAAGTTTTTCTCTGGGACGCATGGTTTTTAAAATATTAAATATTTTCTGTAAAAATTTAAAATCTCCAAGGGTATGGTATGGAATTTTTTTCGAAAAATCTCGACAACTCGGATTCGGCCAAAAATTACAACACATGTTAATTTTTGCATGGAGATTTTGAATTTTGCATCGGTTCTTTGAAAAAAAAAAATCTCTCTGGTGCAGGGCCGTCTGAAGGGTAAAAAAACGAAATAATAACGGTTTTTAATTTTTTTAATGTTTTTCCGTCCACCTAAAAAAATCGTCAATGCAGTATTCTTGTAGAGAAAATCAAGTTGCTCGTGTAGTACTACCGGAGCGGCAGTAGGACGATTCAAAGTGACCGAAAAAAAATAATGAAAAATTAAATTTTTAATTATTTGCGCGTTAAACTGGTCATATCTCAAAAACCTGAAGATGCACAGTGCCGACACTTTTTATTTAGACGTGCCTAGATGAGGTAAAAAAATGAGTGTTTCAATTGTTTTTCGCTTGGAGCAACGGTTTGGCGGTGATAAATTAATTAGTGTCTGCGGATCGCCGTTTCGACAAAATTTTCCGGAAAATTGTATACCCAAATCGGGTCGATTTTTTTTTTCTCTTGACCGATTTTGTTTCTTTGTACGCCTTAAATATAGATAAATATTTTTGCATACTTGCCAAATTTTGCTCCGATTAAGGGTTTAGGAGTTTTAAAATTGTTTGTAGATATAAATGTATTTTTATAATTTGTCAGACATTTTCAGCGAAAAAATTGACCGGTAAAATTAAGTTCGTTACATAAACGGCTGTAAAATTTTTGGTTGAAGAGCTATCAAGTTTATATTTTTACACGATGTAGGGGCAACATCTGAGAAGGCTCGTAGTGAATTTCTTTGAGCTGCGACGTTTGTAACCGCACAAAAAAAAATCAATCCTAATTGCACCTGAAATTATATATAATTCGATTTTTTTCGAAAACCCCAAAAAATATTTGAATTTAACAAACGGCAAACGATAGATCGCCTAAAGCCCCATAGTTTTGAAGTAAAAAGTTTTTCTCTGCGACGCATGGTTTGCGAAATATTAAATATTTTCTCTGAAAATTTAATATCTCAAGGGGTTTGTATTCAAATATTTTCGAGAATTCTCGATCACTCGGATTCGGCCAAAAATTACATCACAGGTCCATTTTTGTATGGAGATTTCGAATTTTGCATCGGTTTTTTGGAAAAAAAAAATCTCTCTGGTGCAGGGCCGTCTGAAGGGTAAAAAAACGAAATAATCGTGGTTTTTATTTTTTTTAATGTTTTTCCACCCACCCCAAAGAATTGTCATTGCAGTATTCTTGTAGAGAAAATCAAGGCGCTTCGTGTGGTATCACCGAAGTGGCAGTAGGACGATTCAAAATGACCGAAAAAAAATAATGAAATGTTAAATTTTTAATTTCTTGCGCGTTAAACTGGTCATATCTCAAAAACCTGAGGATGCACGGTGCCGAAACTTTTTTTGTAGACGCGCCTTGAAAATTCAAAAAAATAAGTGCTTTAGTTCTTTTTCGCTCGCAGCAACGGTTTGGCGGTGATAAATTAATAAGTGTTCGCGGATCACCTTATTGACAGATTTTAGCGGAAAATTGTTTACCCGTAATGCGTCGTATTTTTTTTCTATGGTCCTGTTTGCAGCAGGGACGCGAAAAAATTAGAGGTTATACCAAGATGTCTGCAGTAAGCCCTTGTAAAATTAGAACACTGTGCTCTCAACCGTTTCAGAGAAAAAAAATAATAATCAAAAATCGTCAGTTTTGACGTTTTTCCTTTGAAGGTCAATAGCTCCGAAACGTAGGGCCTAGGCTCTTAAACAACATGTGCGTTGAAAAGCCCGTAGAAAGGCGAATCTTTTGGTTGTGTATAAACGCACTCGAACAATCATACGGCCGCGGAAAAAAAATATTTATCTGAAAAATTACCTGTTTAAAAAATCGAAAAAACGTCTCATCTTCAAAACCTGATGATGAGCGGCGCTGAATTTTGTTTCATCCGATGCGGTTTTGGAAGGCGCAAAATAAACTGCTCTTGGTGTTTTTCGCTTAGACGGACGGTTCGGCCGTAATAATTTTTTTTTGTGGTTTTGTTAAATGTTGAGAATTTTTTTGTGAAATTTCGCGCCCCGAATTGCGCGCCCCTCGTAAAAACGGAGGTACGGTCCTGCAACTTTTTTTAAAAGAAAGCCCCGCCTCTCCTCAACATTTTGTTCCACAGGACCCCCCACCGCGCTCCCCCCTGAATGTCCGTTATATAAGCTTTACTTTCGTCCCTGTGTGGGGGGTCGTGGGGGGCGCAGGGGGGTCAATTTTTTTTAGTCCTGCTCCGGACGATACGGCGCATCCTCTGGCGTACACGGCGTATTTTTAGGCCCCCCCGTCAAAGAGAGAAAAATTTCAGCAAATATGATCAATTTCGACCGATATTTCGGCGCCATTTGCAAGGGGGTAAATATCAAACGTGGGGGGCGTAATTTTGGTGACAGGTGCGGGACCCCTTGGGCTTGCACCAAACCCAATTAGGTTCGCAAATTTCCCCCCCGTTTGAACGGCAGACCGGTTTGAACGGGATTTTTTGCGAGGGGTCTGGGGGGCGCCCCCCACCTCCGACGGACGTGCTCTTTGCCGGAAACGAAAGACCGATGGTTGTTCTATGTGTCGATAGAATTTAGTCAATTTCTGACAAACCGTTCGAAAGTTGTGGGTATTCATTTTCGGCTCTCGAAATTTTCCGAAATATATGGGCTTTAAATGGGCAATTTTCGAAGGTCATTTTTGACAATTTTTTTCTCGGCTCAGGGGCAAAAATTCAAAAATTTAAAAACCAGTACGATGTAGCATTTATCTGGCTGTCTCCTGAAAAAAACTGGACTCGATTCGTTAAAAATTGTGCCCTCCTATGATTCCCTGGTTGGGACACGTCTTAAAAGAAAATGTCGAAAAAAGGTGCAAAACCGGCATTTTTGAGCGGCCGCCGCGGGGGCCCCCGACATCTCAGGGACCCCATCGAAACGGCATTCAGATGAGAAAATGTCATTCTTTCGATTGCCGCAAACGCGGTTGCCGTGCGACGTTTCTGAAAAAAGTCGAAAAAATTGATTCCAACCTCAAATTTTTTTTTGCGATTTTTTTTCAAATTTTCCGCCGGATTCGAATCCCACTCGGCGCGCTGAATTTTTTCCATATTTTTCCAGAAAAATCGGTCCAAGGATTTGGATGCTATAAACGGATGAAATTTGTGAAAAGTTGAAAAAACGGATTTTTAGGTTTTTTGGGGGTCACATCCAGGGGGTCGGAGGTAGGGGGTTGAAACTCATATGGTAGAAGGTCCCCATCGAGATACGCCTCTGGTTGTTTTTTTTGTTAAAATCGGTACAGTAGTTCCTGAGAAAATTGACTTTAAAAATTGAAAATTTTCGTTTTCAATTGAATTTTACTCGGTTGGCAGCAATGATTTTAATTTTTTATAAATCTGAAAAGATCTTAGAATTTACCATATATTTCAATTTTTTACTCAAAAAAATTTTTCATCAAGCCATTTTCTTATTTGAATTTGAATTAGTATATATTAACAAATTGATTTAATTATAGTGTATTATCCTTAATAAATCGATGTTCTATAATAATGCAGTGAACACTTAAAAGTACATAAAGCATATTTTTAAATTATAGCATGCACATAATCGCATAATCATTAGTATTATGTTGCCAAAGTTATGGTGCCAAATCATATATGAAAATTGGAGAATGTTACAATTAATATGTTTTCCAATTCGCATTATTAAAATGCTCATTATGTATATTGAAACTCATCGTTAAAGCTACACATTAATCGAATGGGCGAAAAAAATGTTTACATTTTCACTTTATTCACTATAACCATTGACAACGTGAATAATGTTTCAAAAAATAGGTAAATTTGCACTATCATACAATTAATATGTTTTCCAATTCGCATTATTAAAATGCTCATTACGTATATTGAATCTCATCTTTAAAACTACACTTTAATCGAATGGGCGAATAAGATGTTTACATTTTCACTTTATTCACTATAACCATTGACAACGTGAATAAAGTTTAAAAAAATAGGTAAATTTGCACTGGACTTAAATTCTCTTCAAGCAAATGCTGCATTTCTGATAACGAATTGGAAAAATTCTTGTATGATACACGTGAATAAAGCAATTTTATTCACTTATACCATAAATATCTATTATACAGGGTGAGTCGGGAGGGACGGACCAAACTCCAGGAGTGTATTGTACACGCGAAAATATTTTTTTTACATCATATGTTGTTATCCGATCTTCATTTGTTTTCAAGTTATAGTTTCAAATCTTGAATATGCAAATGTGGTGTTTGTCTATGGTTTTTGTAATGGGAGTGCTACAGCTGCTGTTGAAAGATATCGTCAACGGTTTCCACATCAGAAAACTCTGGATAAAAATGTATTTATCCCACTTTTCAACAAACTTTTCAACAAACCGAAAATCGGATAACAACATTTGAGTTTTTTAAATCATTTTTACGTGTACAATACACTCCTGGAGTTTGGTCCGTTCCTCCCGACTCACCCTGTATATACAGTAAGTGGTAATGGACAAATTCGACAAATCTTGAAAGAATAGAATGTACCTAAAACAAATTGTCAGCAACAAGCATTTTTAAAATTAGTATAGTATATAGTAGTATATAGTATATAGTATATAGTATATAGTAGTATAGTAGTATATAGTATATAGTATATAGTACAGTATAAATAATATAGTTTTGCATATTTTTTTGACATTGTGTGACTATACAACCAACCAACTAACTTGGTACTTGGTACTTGGTACTTGGTACAACCAACTAAATAGAAATCTCAGGATATTTTAAATACAATTTTTAAGTTCAAAGATTATGATCAAAATTTATATTTCAATTTATATTACTATCCTATCGAAATCGGCATCTTCGCACAAAATGAACCAAGAATTTCCTTAATTTTTTTTTAACTAATTGCAAACTATTTGAAACAAAATTTAAGTATAAATATTACGATCTGCCTATTAATTATTCCCACTAATAAGTTGATAAGACGATTAGTCATTAGAAGCTGATTTTATCTGCAGTATAAACCTTGATACACGCGAATGCCACACCCGAGACCATCAAACGGACCACTCTGAGAATTTCGCGGTTTTCAATTGCCTCAATTAATCAGTTTAATTAATCTTACATTTTTCAATTAAGTAAACTAGTTCCAAACGCCACAAGCCGCACGAAACTAATCGAAAATCTACATTCAAGACAAATATTTATTGCCATTGCCATTATATGTGCTAAATATTAATAGTAAAGTAGATTTATATACCAATTTTATTTCAATAAAAATTCAATGTAGGTAATAATTTATTTTAAAAAAATACAGTTTTGTAGTTACATGAGCTAAATATTAGTTGAGTGAAAAAGATTTATATTATCAATTATTTAAATGAAAATTTATAACATTAATTAATTAAAACATGAATGTAGTTTTTCAATCAAACTATTTGTTTTCTTCTGTTCCACTAGAATGCAGAATTCGAGATTGTATATTATTATATTTTGGACCTATGTTTTATTAACGATTCAAATAATGCAGTCTTCTTTATCTTGAAATAAAATCAACATTCATAATCGAACAAACTTTAGATTTTTTTGTTTATTTGTTTTATTTAACGACGGCCTATTTCTGCTGCTATGGCTAATTACCGTCGCCAAGGAGGAATCCACCACACTTAGAAGTTTTGCCTTTATGGATTTCGCTTCATCAATATCGGGGTCTGTAACGTACAAATTAACAGTACATGGGATCGCCCGTTTTAGTTCCCTCCCAAAGAACGACACTTTGATGGCTGAGAATTTGAATCGCCCAAAACCTTGTAGCTGACTGCTTACTGCGAGATTTCGTGTGAATGCTAACATCATTATTATTAACTTAATGCATAACATAAGGCATTGAAAATTCTCATCTTATAATTCTTGAACTTTCTATCACTTAACACTGTCAGCTCTGATCCAATCTCTCACTGCACGTCCCTCCTCGTGCCCTTTCACCTGCCCTGTTTTGTTCCCCGTGTTTGCGCTGTGTACGAACGTGTGCGTTTCGGATTGACGTTCAGGAAATCATGATGTGAAACAAAGCTTGGGGGAGAGGTCACGTTACTTTCTATTTCGTTTGAAGTCAGTTTAAGCAGCTCGGCGTTTAAAAATAAACGTCCGCCGCGATTGCACACATCGGATTGGCATAAATGCCAGACGTAAATGGATGATGCCCTTCATTGCTCAAGTTGATAAAATGTCACGGAGGCGCTCACTGGGAAATGTGGGCGCGAAGAAAAGTGCCTCGTGCTAATTAGTAATTAGTAATTACACGGCTTGCATCGGCCGATGAAAGGAAGGTTGACGTGTGAACGCTGCAATTTTCACCGTGTGTTTTCGCGCTGATAGCAGCAATTATCAAATTTCTGGGGAAATTACACTGGAGCGTGTATTTTGGAAAATTGGATTTGATGTTGACATTTGTTCATTTTCTACATTTCTCTTCTAATTCTGTTTGCAGTCAATCTGCAGGGCGTTTTATACTATTCATGTACCCTAGAGCAGAAGTCCCCAAACTTTTTGGCTGAAGTGCCACATAGGAATTTTATAATTTCTGGGTAGGCCTGACCTACATTTAGCTGCCCATACATAAAATTAACGTATCTACAAGTAGAATCCCAAACCTTTAATGAACAATAAATGTCATATAAATTGCAGAACATAAATGCAAATTGCGGAAATATATTGAACATATCAAAATTTGCAAGTATCTGTCTACAATTTTAAGTCACTACAAGTTACTGAAAAGCTTGTCAATTTTCTATTAATTTTTTAATACAATTTATGAAAGGGTAATAAAAATATAAATAATCGCAGATAAATTGATTCAAATTGCAGAAAATGTTTGTATAGAAAATATAAAATTTTGCAAGTATCAATTCTACAATTTTCAAAGTTTATTGATAGTGACTGAAAAGCCTGTCAATTATCTGTCAATTTTATCTGTCAATTATAATTCTCTAGCACACTTGATGGAAGTTTAATAAATAAACAAAAGAACGTAAGAAAATTGTTTGAAATTGCAGAATTTTTTTGCAAATTAAGTAAAATTTATTGAATATATCAAATGTTGCAAGTAAAACGTAACACTAAAAAAGTGTGTAATAAAAAAAAACAAAAAAGGTGCAGAAAATGGACCAGAAAGGTAAGTGAGTATGTAAATTGCGACAAATTTAATGAAAATATTGCAGAAAATATTTTGTTGCAGAAGTTGCAATGAAAAACTCTATAATTGAAAATAATACAAGTCTTGGGGTGTAAAGTTAGTTCGCGTTCTCGTGGTGCACCCTGGATAACGCTAAATGAACTAACGCATACTGGCAGTCTTAGAATCTTCTGACTAAGATACATTATATAAAACTACAAATAAGAAACGCAACCATCATAATAGTGACTGTGGTAATGCTCAAATGATGCAACACATTACTACTGAACCATCGATGACTATGAAATTCACCTATGATACAGTGATAATGATATCCAGTTATGTAGTTTGATATAATTATGCCATACGCTAAATAAATACTATAAGTTTCAAAAATTTTACTAAAACTCTGAATTACATGCCAGTAAATCCTGAAAGATGCAATGAAATCATAGAAACATAAAAATGAATAAATTGCAAAATAAAAATGTACAGTATGTCCCCGGATTGAGTTTACAAGAGGGATTTTTTTAAAATTGTTACTTTTAAGTAAAATATTTAATTCTTTATGACAAGATTAGAGAAAATGTCTGCTATTCTTTCACATTAGATTTCCTTGAGTGGACTCACAAAATTAATATTTCTGCCAATATTTCTCTTTATAATTTGACTGGATTCTATGCTACTCTTTTATTGCGCTGTTTTTTTTTAATATATAGTATCTCCCCGGATTGAGTTTACAAGAGCGATTTTTTTTTAAATTTTAATTAAAATTCCTGCTTGGTCTGAAACTACCATTTCAGTAATTAAAACATTGATTTATTTATACAGGGTGTTGGCTAAATAAAAATAAATTGAATCTAATTTGTACACTTTTGAAAAATAACCTATAATTTAAACCATCATTTTCTTTACACAGTTCAAGCCTGGTGTGGAACTCCTGAAAACTGTTATGTATTTCTTCAATAGTTAACGATGCAAATGCCTCTCGTAGACGATTTTTTAAATTTTCAGTATTATTTTCTGCATTTGGGGGATTGTTCGAATGATTATATTTTTATATAATGTTGTTAGATGTAATTTTAACATCCTTTACCAAATTGTAAATAAATAAGTATCAAAATAAGATTTAAAAATTTTGATTTCAAATGCCTCTCTATGAAAATGCCTCTCGTGGGCGAGTTTTTAAATTTTCAGTATAATATTCTGCATTTGGGGGATTGTTTGAATGAATATATTTTTCTATAATGTTGTTAGATGTAATTTTGAATTCTGTTAGCAAATAGTAAATAAATAAGTATCAAAATAAGATTAAAAATTTTGATTTTGCCAACACCCTGTATAATAAATCAAAGTTTCAATAACTAAATTGGTAGTTTCAGACGAAGTAGGAATTATAATTCCTATAACATTTTTACTTAAAAGTATTTTTTTTAATCCCTTTTGTAAACTCAATCCGGGGACATACTGTATATCAAATTATACAAAAAATATAAAATTTATATATAAATATAAATCCAATGAAATAAATATATACAAATATGTTACTCTTTACTATTCATACATTTTTATAAAATAGTCAACGAAGTTACACAACATTTAATAACGATTTTGAAAATTTCAAGGAAGTATAGGAAAATATTGAAAAATTTAAAAATATGCAATCAAAATATCAAAAGGGTTAAAACCTCCAGAATAAAAACAATACAAATTTTAAAACAATCAGATTGTAAACGTATCAGAACAAAGTTTATGGATATTGAATATTTAAAAAGTGTGCAAACAAAATATCAAGAGAGTTAAAACCTGCAGATGAAAAGTCCAGGAATATTAAAAGTATCAAAATGAACAGAAATTGCGATAAATCTATCGACAACCGTTAGAAATTACGTAATTTGCCTGAAAAGATATATGTTTTAAAAAGTCTACAAAACCATTATAAAAATAGTTTCAGAATATCCCTCGATATAGTTAGGTCGATATAGCCTAACTATATCGAGGGAAGATTTAAAGGAAGTATAGATATTGAAAATTTCAAAAATATGCAATCAAAATATCAAAAGAGTTAAAACCTCCAGAATAAAAAGCATACAAATTTTAAAACAATCTGATTGTAAACGTATCTGATCAAAGTTTATGGATATTGAATATTTCCAAAATATGCAAACAAAATATCAAGAGAGTTAAAACCTCCAGATGAAAACTACAGGAATATCAAAAGTATCAAAATGAACAGAAATTGCGCAAATTCCATCGACAACAGTTACAAATTATTTAATTTGCCTGAAAAGATATGTTTTAAAAAGTCTACAAAACCGTTATAAAAATAGTTTTAGAATATCCCTCGATATAGTTATTCTATAACGACGAGTCTTGAGATTTTGTATTATAATTTTCCAAATTTTTAAAACTTTCAAAATGGAATGATTAAGTTATTGTTTTTAATGATGACCATAGATTCAGGTTCAGAATATTTCTCAATATTTGGGGACCCCAAAATATGGACGAGTCTTGAGATATTGTATCAATATTAATCAAATATTTAAAAAACTCAAAATGAAATTATTAAGTTTTTTTTGTTGTTGAATGATGACCAATTCAAATTTGCTACCTTTAAAATACCACTTTTGTTTGAATAAAATTGTAAATATCAATTATAGAAAAAATGTTAAAATCACATATAAATCACGTAGTCCAATCAATTTTAAAAAGAGATTTGAGATTTAGATTAGATTTTTTTTTAATTCTAGAAGTTTCTGATATTTTAGAAAATAGGCCAGTAAATCTGGAAAAACCTAACAAAACTGCATTGATATTACTGAAACAAAATAATGAGAAAATGCTAAAATTTTATAATTAATTATAACTAATTAATAAAATTATGGTTTGGTGAGAATTGCTCGAAAACAATTACTCCAAAGCAAATTGCTCGATAACAGTTGCTCGAAAAATAATTCCTAGAACGGAAAATTGCTCGAAAGCCGAGTTGCTCGAATGACAATTGCTCGAAAGAAAAATTACTCGAATGGAAAATTGCTCGAGTGGAAAATTGCTCGTAATAATGAAATAAGTTTATAAAAGAAAATTTATTAAATTTATATAAATACAAAATATGTAATTAAATGCATTTGGTGGAAAAGTAGTTTACATTTGTTGACATTAACCCTTACGAGTACAACCCTTACGAGTATAGTAGGATTCTACCTAACCTAACCTAACCTAACCTAAGATGCTTCACAGAACATGATTCTAGTGATCATGATTTAATTACATATTTTGTATAGTGATTTTAGAAACTGTCAGAAAGCTTTATGGAGATTGTAGATTTCCTAACAATGCAATAAAAATATCAAAAGAGATATGATTTCGAAAACGTTGACAAAAATATTAAAACTATTAGAATGAATATTACAATACTACAATATTACCGATATTACAAATTACGAAAATTACCAGAAAATGTAAATTTTGTAATGTCTTAAAATTCCTATAAAAGTGAGGAATCAAAAGAATTCGAAACGAATAAAGGAGTAAAATAAAGATGCGTGCTAAGCGCTTTGCTTCTTACAACTGTACTGGATAGGGGTAGATAAAGAAAGCAAAGCAAAAAATGAAAATGCTAAAAATTGGATACTGGAAAATGGAGATAACAAAAATAGCAGAACTACTATTCGCGGATGACATGGCATTAATTGCAGAAGCAGAGGAAAAACTGCAACACAACATGGAAATAATTGAGAAAGAGATTAAGAAAGTAAACATGAAAATGTTTAAACATGAAAAACTACGAAAAGACAAAAACCATGATAATTGCCTAAGAGAAATAGAAACACGAAATAAAAATACAACGAAAAAAATTGAACAAGTAGAACATTAAGGATATTTAGGAACAATTATGCACAGCAATGGTAAATTAGATAATGAAATAGAAGATAAAATCGGAAAAACATCAAAACTATATAACAGGTTAAAAAACCTTTTTTTAGCAAGAATCAGATATTAAGGGACACAAAAACAGAAATCGTCAAAAAAGTAAATTAGACCAACGCTACTTACAGCAGCGAAACATGGACGATGACAGGAAAACAAGTAAAAAGAATAAATGCCATGGAGATGAGATTCCTAAGAAAAATAGAGAACAAAACAAGAAGAGATAGGATAAGGAACGAGACGCACAGGAAAACCTTAAAAATAAAACCAATACATGAAAAATTAAATGGTACGGACACATGAGACGAATGAGAGAAGAAAGAAACAATAAGCAAATATAGGAGACAAGAGCAACAGGAAAACAACAAAGAGGAAGACTAAGAAAAGAGTGGAACCGCGTATTAAAAGAAGAGGCAACATGAAAAGGGAACACATGGGAAGAAATAAGGGAATTAACAAGATATAGGAGGAAGTGGAGAGAATATTATAAAAAATATTAATGTATGCCTTACACCGAAAGGTAGTAATTAATAAATACATATATGTGACCAAGACTCAAACATTTTGAAAATTTCAGTACTTCTCCTTCTCTAAATATGAAATTTTAACTTAATGTGAGCAATACTCGGTAATTATGTGATTAATATTATATAATAATCGATTAAATCGTTTCTCAAAAGGTCGTTGCCTTTTCGGATCGCTCAATGCGCAGTGAAATAGTTGCTTTACATTGAATTAATTAATTGGCCCAATTACCATATATAAATTCAACGAAATTTATTTAAACTGCTAAACGATGCAGGTGCGTAATTAATATTTACAACGTGTGCTTCGGGACAAACGTCTTCTAGTAATTAGCAGCAGGAAAAGTTCACGCGTTAATTGGGCAATTTTTGTGACAATAAGTTATTTACGATTATGCTCGATTATTATTACTTACAGGCATGTAATTTGATCATTTTAAAAACATCTATACTATAATTACATTGCAGATATAAATAAAACGCTTACGAAGGCATCGTGTTTAATTTATTATAGTTATTAAATATGTTATTATTTGTGTTGTGACCTTGTTTAATTTATTGCGACATTGTGTCATTCGCATAAAGTAAATCAGCGGGAATTTATTTAAAATTGCCACCTGCTTGCCACTTGCTTCGTATTATTTTCGTAATTTATGAGAACGTAATTTACTACACTGTGATTTTAAGATACAAAAAATATATCACCCTTGAATTATTAGTAAGTATAAAACCAGTGACTGCAGGTATGTATCTTCATACTAGTATGTACAGTATTTCTTGGTAACCCAAAAATAAAGACAATATTCAATTGCAGTGTTAGGTTTGGTGCATCTAAAGACTCATACCTATAGTCGGAACCAGATAAACTTGGGTGTGACCTATCGCTATTATTTGTTACTAGCGATGAAGCAACTTATATTTCGTCACCCTCCAGTGCTTGTGCATTACGTAGAAAATAGCATGAGTCTGCAAAACAAAGTGAAACAAATATTCCATCACACCAATATTAACCAATCAATACGATTGGTATTATACGATACGATGTATTGACCCCTAAGATCATCTGGTAATTCTATAATATTCACCTATTTCTAATGATGCAAGAAAACACGATACATCTGCTTTTGCTATAACACTGCGGAATTATTTTAGATATTTGTGCAAAACGGCATCTTGCATAACTCTAGGGCATGGGCCCCATACTATTGCCCGCGATACAAATCCAGCCCAAGACAGGTTTTTATCTGGCGAAATTGTGTTGATCAGATTGGTTTTAAAATATTTTGAGCAGTTCCATAAATAAATGATATTTTTTATCCACTAAAAAAAATAATGAAAGTTAATAATTTTAAATATTTATTACTAACCAAATTTGTTAGTATTAACTAATATTAAAACCAATTTTGAATGCAGTTAATATAAATAAAGATTTAAGATTTTTGAAACAAAATTATTCTACGGTTTTTCACTAAACAAAATTAAATACTTTTACCACCAGCAATAGAAACAGGGGCGGATGGGATTAGCAAGACCGGCGCAGGAAATACAGTCACCGGCGCAATACATAAAATGTGGACAAAAGTTGAAACAATCAGAAAATAATGAAAAGAAGTAAAAGCGTCTGCAAATTTTTTCTACAATTAAAAACCAAACATATTATAGAAGTAAATAAGCAAAAAATAAAAAAATAAATAATATTTTTACTTTAAAACAATAACTTTTTTGATAGAAGAGCGAGTTACCTAACGCGGTTACAATTTCTTTATTAATTAGTTCATATAAATTCTCTTTCTCATAACTCATAACTAACATGAACATAAGAGCTTCAAGGCAAGTGTGAGATATCGTCGATCATAATCTATTTCTACATATTTTAGCGTTAAAAAATATCTTTTGCAGGAAACTTGAGATATCGGAAGAGTTCTAAATACGCTAGACTAGAGTATAAGTATTGGGTATAAGGTGGCGTATACTTCTCGAAATAAATTGTATTTAAAAATAACGTAGTTACAACTAGTAGCACAGTTTTGCAATTTCAACATGTTAGTATTTCTTCATTTGTTTTGCCACATGCTCACACATGCTTGCTTGATTGTTCTATATGTTCTTCTATAAAGTCTATATGCAGTTGAAGATTTTGGTCTACTATTAACATATTACAAATATTTTGTTCCAATAAATCACAAATTTCAAATCAAAAGTTCTTCTACTAAATTTTCTAATGTTACATTAAAATTTTTGTTTGTAATTTATTAGTTAAAGCATTCAATATAGAGAGAAGTCGATCTTTTTTGGAATATTTGGTTTAATTTCATCCAAATTTTGTGGATCTAATACAGATAGATCTCTACAAACATCAAAGGTATTTTGGAATCGTTTTATCATAAACTTGATTAGGGTATCTATTATTACATTGAATGTTTCAAACATACATTTGTCGTGTTCATCGTCTAATGTTTCATCTCCACATTTTTCTCCATTCTTTCGGCATATAAATTACTTTTTTCTTCGCAGATCATTCAATTTTCTCTCAAATGTCATTTCAGAATTATGTACTGTATGTTTCATTGTGTACTAATTTTTCTTCCGCCTATACTGCGAATTAGTCTGAAAGATATTTTACTGAGTTCCAATTCTTTGAAACTTCTGTACTTTTGTACTTTTGCACTTTGCGCTATGTGTGTAGATTTGTAGCAATGGTATTTGTAAATCAAGGGAAACACGATCAGAGTCCAATTTGGTCGTTTTCCAGAAAAAAATTGAAAGTTTCAAGTCTAATAAAGGACAGAAAGGTTGATGAAAAAAACCAACTGATTATAATTGATCTACTTCGACAAGATGTGAATTAGAATATTGAGCAAAAACATGAAATACACATAAGTAAAACTATTAAAACAATATATTTTTATTAAGAAGTCTTGGAATCTGATCGTTTTTAACCGTATTTTTTGATTTTTTATGTAGGGTACAGTACAGTATAGGTACATACAAACAATATATTTTCATATGAAATACAAATTTTTGATAAAATATTATTATGATTATCGATTATTGTCCATTAGGGGGGTCGTCTATAAATTATTCTTCTTCATCTAGATCTCTGATCGTTTTAAGTCAACATCATATTCTATTTCTTCCTTTTTGAAACGAACGGTGATCGTTTTTCACTGTTTTACTTCACGTGTCGAAACTACTTTTCCCATACTACAACATGGCACCATCAGCTCGATTTCAATAAAAATGGAATCAAAATGGAATCAAAATGAAGAAATAGAAATCATTCCTCCCCGTAGCCCTTCAAATATTTTCATCGTGGTCCAGTAATGCCGAATATTTTGAAAAATATAGTTGCTGTTAAAATTACTTCGTATTTTAAATATTGTCGGTGAAACTTTTTGCCATTGCCCTCACATTACTGTTCTTCTTTTTGGGTTTCTTTATTGTTTGTAACACCAATTTTACTTCTACATACAAAGCTGACTCAACATTCCGTATTTGCCGAATATTTTTTAAAGTACCACTCTTCAGCCCACCAACTACATTCTCTCTTGTTTCTCAAATGGAGATTAACCTTTTCTTCGTTTGGTTTTGAAGAACATATTTAAAAATGAACGAACATTGGTCTATTGTACACATTTTGAGTTTTAATAGTCTAGTCTACTGCTATTGAATAAATTTCAGCAGTATTTCTTTTTTCTGCTACTATTTTAATTTTTTTTTAATTTTTTTTATTTAGATCTTATTAGATTTCGTAATAATTGACTGTAGTATACGACAGAAACTAAACAAATGTACCAGATCTAATTTAAATATTTGATGTAAGGCCCATTAAATATGCCCAAATTTTTGCTATCTAGATTTCTAGTAGCACGATTCAAACTCTTGGCCTGTATCACGTCTTTTAAGAAGTTTAATAATATTTATTATTTTATCAATCATTTGTCTATTATATAACATTTTTCTCTTTGACTTTTAACTGTTCAGACCACTATAATTTATCAATACGATTTGAACAATAAAATATTTTGAAACAAATATAATACATATTTGTTGTCGCGTTTGTGTAAATTGCGTATAGTGGTAGTAGTGACAAGATTCAACAGAAAAAAATGAGTTTGTAGCGCCGGCGCTTTACAACTATTTGCGACCGGTGCACCGGGAAATTTCCCGGCTTCCCGCCGGCCCCATCCGCCTCTGAATAGAAATCCAGAAAATGTTCAAGATTTCTTATATACAATGCAATTATACTTAAATATTTCTCATATAACATTTTATGTAATACTTATAAATAGAAAACTAAATACTTGTATTTTTGACGTATGTATACTTCACTGTTTGAACACGAAATAAATCTATCTATCTATATGGAGCATAAGTTGTTTTTAGCTTCATCATATTTTTTGTTAACTTTTGCAGATTTTCGACAAGTTTCTATTAAATTTCTTAAACATTGCGGAATATTCTAAAACTACTTTTATGGAGATACTAAGCCATTTTAAAAAAATACATTTTCCGGCAATTTTTGTAATTTGTATCGATTATTGGCAGTTTCCGATTATGTTGTGTTAACAAAAGTCTTGTTCTTCTTTGTTAACTTTTGCATTTATTAAAGTTTTCGTTTAATTTTCTTAAAATGTGTGGAACATTCTGAAACTATAATCGACGCCCGGGCATTATCATCTTCATAACGTCTTTGGTGATTAAATAACTATAACAGCAATTTGTAATACATGTCCAATATATTTATTTATTTCGATATTTACTCTCAGTACTCGAAAAAGCAATTACATAAGGTGTTACTTATTGAAAAATAATTTGTGCTTAGTTCTACGAACGTCTATTCTACCAGATTCATACATCATAATTTATTGCAAATTGCAATTGCTGTGAGTTTGCTTTGATTGATTACTTCATATAAACAAAACCAAGGTTATAAACATTTATTTTGATTGAAATAGGAATCTCATATGCGTTTGTGAATAGTACTGAGAGCTTAAAAATATGGAAAATGTGGATGTTTGAGAAAATATTGCAGCGAAAATATTTGTAAATCATGCCATTATTGCTGGATTTATTGCTTCGATATATTTAATACTGCACATTTTATTGCATCCATTTGAGAATAGTGGGTGCATTTTTGTCTGAGTAATGAGGAAAGGTTGAAAGAAATGAGACTCAATTCAAAGTGAATAAAGATCCAAGAATGGGAAGTATAAGTTTACTGCCCACCTGTGATTGATTATGAAACGCCCATTACGTGTCTTTATCTTCATTCAATGAAGTTTTATGCCCCGATATTAAAACTGTAAGGTTAACGTCCAAACCGAAAGTGTTCTCGCAGAACTGCGATAATTCCCCTGCGCTTTCCGCTTTATGTAACTTACGGATTCGAAAGTATTACAATTTCAATACACAATGCATAAACGTATCACTATCAAAATCTTTACGGCGCGGCGTAAAATTTTATAGGGAATATTGCGGAGGTATTAAATCAACGTGCGCGCTCCAAGGAGCTTAGCTCTCCACCCGATGTGGCCTCAATGGGTGTAATTTGCTCGCTAATTTTTGAACCTTAGTACGGCATGCGGCGAAATTACTTATTGTACCTTGCCATCGCCGTGACCTCTCTCCTGCCTTCAGCCCGTCTCGCTTCACGGTTTTATAAGCTTAGCCGTCGCCTGCCAAGTCATAGGTGTCACAATTTGAACCGTCACGTTAACGAGGAAAGGAGGAAGTGATGGTGATGGTCTGAGAAGGTGGAATAATTGAAAACGCTGCTAATATTTTTCTGCCAGACAGTATGATATATGCAATGATGCAAGATGTAATGGTGCAAGTAATTATAATTTTTCATCAGCACACAATTTGTTTTAAATTCTAATGCTGCATTTACAATATTGGCTTTTAATTTATTACACGTAGACAGGAATATACGAAATAAAGCACGCAATTGATTAATTGCAGATAACGATTCATGAAATCTAAAGATCAATTCTTATGCAAGGCAAATCGTGTAGCGATTACAACTAGGTGGCAAGTGTAAATGAAAATGTAAATAGCAATGCTCGTGCTCGTACTTGACAAAAGTTAGTCTTAAATAGGTTCAAAATTATACCTATAACCCATAATATAACCTAAACTAATCTATAAATAAAGAAAAAACACATTTTTCACAAAACCAATTTATTTTAGCTAAATGTACATTTCGATCACTGGGCGACCATCTTCAGTAGATAATTTACTGATGCGAATGTTTTTTTTTTTTTTTAGAAGAGGAAATCTTCTGAAAGACACCCCATTCTGATGCGAATGAGGGTGTGCAATTCTCTAAATACCTAAATCTAGAAAAAGTAATTTTACAAATACAATACTAATTACATGATTTCCAAGGAGCCTCTTATTCCTTAATGGCTAGGGAGTTTGCGGTGCTGTTTTCCAAGAATACGTGGAGCCTTTGGGTCCCGACAATGAAGGGTTACATTCCAGTAATGGGTTTGCTAGTACAGACTTATCAAAATTTAGTAGGCGCGAACTGTACTTTTTCTTGAAAATTGCTTCGTAGGCGTTCAGATTGTATTCCTTGGAATATTTCACCAATTCTACATCCTCTATTTTCAACGTGTCCTGTGTTGAAGTGATGTGCTGCAACTGCGGATCTATCCACATGGTGTGACTTTGCGTGGTGTAAGTGTTCCTTGAATCTAGTGACTACATTACGTTTTGTTTGACCTATATAGCATTCCTCACAACCATTGCACTTTATCTTATAAATACCTGACTTATTTAACTGTGGTTCTTTATCCAAAACCGTAGGGAGCAACATTTTTAGCGTGTGACTATTCGAAAAAGCTGGAGTTAAATTGATTTTTTTCAATAAGTTTGCGAACCGATTTGAACATGTTGGTGTGAACATAATTTTCGAATATAGTTTTTTCTGATCATTAGATCTATCAATCAGAGTGGTCATTGTTTGTAACTTGTTCTTCGAATGATATTTATTATAGATTTTCTTGATTAACCCAACATTGTAACCATTTTGTTGCCCTACCATGTATATGTATTTTAGTTCTTTATTAAAATTTGTTGCTGACAGAGGGATTTGGAAAATTCGGTATATTAGATGGTTAAATGCTGATAATTTGTATTTATTGTATGGTATTGAATTTGATTGTATGTAATTGTGTGTGTGAGTGTCTTTTCTGTGTATATCAAATTCAAATCTATTATTATTAATACATATTTATAAATCTAAGAAAGGTAGACTATTATCGACTTCCGTCTCATGCGTAAATTTTATAGTTGCGTATCGTGTATTTAACGTATCCAATTTTATCCAACGTTAATCCATTTAACGTATCCGTTACTATTGCAAAAATGTGGTCGACATATCTGTACCATTTTTTTTGGGAAATTTTTACATTTTCTTTTTAGTTCATTCTCAAAATCATTTAGAAACAAATTGGCCAAGAAAGGAGATAATGGGTTGCCCATGGCTGTCCCAAACGTTTGTTTATAGACAACGTTGTTGAAGGAGAATGCGTTTTGGTCCATACAAAGTTTAGTTAATTTTAAATATTCATCAATTTTTGCTGATTCAATATTCATTCAACATTCTAAGAGCGAGGTAAATATATTGAAAGTTTCATCCATTGGGACATTTGGGAATAAAGCAGTTACATGGAAAGAGATTAACTTATCCCCTGGATTGAGTACTGCGTCTTTTAAGTTTGAGACTAAGCTTAAAGAATTTTGGACAGACATATCGTTTTTTTATTTAAAATGATTGAATTCTTTCGATAACCATTTTGCGATTTTGTAGGTAGCCGAATTTAAGTTGGATACTATAGGTCTGAAAGTGTTCCCTGGTTTGTGGATCTTTGGTAGACCGTATAATTTTGATATCATTGGATTGGGGTTTCTTAACTTAAAATTTAGTTGTTTTGAATGAATTAATAGTGGGCATTCATTTAATGTTTGTATTGCCTAACTCGCAATTGGGTTTTTAAAAAGTTTTTCATAAGGGCCTGCCTGACTCTATTAGCATTTGAATCGATTCTCTATATACATTTTTATCTAGAATTCCTGGAAAACAGCATTGCAAACTCCCTTGCCATTAAGGAATATGAGGCTCCTTGGAAATCATGTAATTAGTATTGTATTAGTAAAATTACTTTTTCTAGGTTTAGGTATTTAAGGAATTGCACATCCTCGTTCGCATCAGTAATATTTCTACTGAAGATGGTCGCCTAGCGATCGAAATGTACATTTAGATATAATAAATGTGTTTTGTGAAAAAGGTGTTTTTTTCTTTATTAATACGAACCTTTCCAAAGCTCCAAGATACCACTTAAACTAATCTACTTTAATCCCTGTAGTTTATGTGGGAAGGTCTATTGCAGAGGATGTGTATCGTTAAAAACTAATTAAGACTATTCCGGTACCTTCACAAAGAGATTCTTGATTTTCCAGCAAAAGCATCATAATTAGGGGAGGGATTCCATATAATTTACATAAAAGATCTCATTATGAAACTACTGGTAACACCAATAAAGATTATTATTAAAGAATATGTGAAAATAAATTTTGCCACTCTTTTTGTTATAGAATTATTTCACAAATTTTCGCATACACCCAGAAGTTGGAATATTAATCAAAGATTGCACCAAGTTACTATTGCATTGGAATACAATTACGTAATTCTAAGATATTTTTTTTAATAGAACAAATAACCCAAGGAAAATGGTCCAATAAATATTTTCGAATATTGAAATACGTATGTAATGCCAAGAACAATTTGTTGAGTAGAAATCAAATTACCCCACAAAACGTCTCTGCTTAACCGTTTTGGTAAAGCAGGTAATATATGAGTACGTAAAATAAATAATAGGTAATTCAAAGATAGTTCCAATGCGAATTCTTAGTGATCATTAATTTAGCAATTGCCAATTTATTAACCCCTCTTATATGAATCGGTAAATGCCAGATTTAATTATGAATACCAGAAATATTATGTGCTACACGATGTTTTTCTAAAATCATCTGCTAAAATTATAATAACAAACGCTTCACCTTTTAATTTGAAATAAAACTGATTACCGATAAATGTCTTGAGCCAATTTGTGTGTTCCTGGTTTTCGCAATGGCGCATTTCTTATCCGCCAAGGAGCTGGAAAATAATTGAGAGATTTCCCTGATCAGAGAAAGTGACAGGCCTAAGTATTCGGATATATGAAAATGTTCCACATCGCTTTGAAAGCCCGGCCCTGACCCGGGCCAATTTTTACCTGTTTGCTGGGCGCATCAATCCATGTCCTTTTTGGGTTGAGAGGTTATCACCGTATTATATGGACTGACGGGACGAACAATTTTTATTTTGAGACATAAACGATGACGGATAAAAAACTGTAGTTGATTTTTAAGGTGAGAAATGTAGCAATATTATGCAGTATATGGGATATATTAGCACATCTTAATTTGTCAATCATTATATTTTTAGATAGTTTTCTGCTATTTGACAACTAATCATGCATTTTTTATAAATCTCTTAAATTGCATACGTACACACAAAATTAAATACATAATAAATATATACATAAACACATGTAGATGTATGGGTAAATAAAAAAATTGTAAACATAATTATATAATAAAGTTGATGAAGGACGCCGTTACTATGACATAATTTATCATGATGATACAAAAATGAAACACGTTACCATGTTTTGTATTTTGAATCATGTGAGAATGACCTAATTGTGGTCGAAACTGCAGTCGTGTTTAACGAAGAAATAAAGTGATAAAAAACGTAGTAATGTGTTGTATTTTTGTATCATCATAATTATATATTTTTGTTATAAAAATCATGATCTTCACAAGGTCCAGAGACATGTGTTTAGGTTTAGGTTTAGGCACTTGTATTATAATATTTTTTAAATATCTCTAATATTTTTGAGATTAAGGAAAAAACATGTAATAGGAAAACAATTCTTCCCCATATACTTACTTATTTAGAGAATTAGTGACCTCTTAAAGCAAACTCAAAAATCTGATGTATGCTCCACATTATTTATTTGCACAATACTACTAACGTCATACGTTAGTATATGTATATTTATACTAACGTCATTTCATATAAAGATAAATTTTAATTAAACAAATATTATTGAAACCAACAGAATTTTCAATGAATATTCATTAGAAATGAAAAACAATTAAAAATTCAATGAATATACTTGAGAAATAAAAAAAAAATAATGGTTGAAAGAGATTTCTTAAAAAATGGTCCATAATTCTAAAACTCGAATAAGATTATTCTTAAAGCCATTAAAGATCTAAAGAAATTTAAAGTTTAATAAAATTAAAAAATAAGCCAATGCCAGTGCCGGAGTGCATACATTCCGGAGAACGATGCAACAAATCTTTCAAAATTACCAAAATCTGTTTCTGTGAACATTTTCCAGCAATAGGTGTACATTTAATATTTATTTGAATATAAAGCAGTTCTGAAAAAAAAAACATTAAAAAGTTCATGATAATTCCAGAAAAACAGGCACCATGAAAGGTAGAAACATGATTCATAAGAATGATTGAAAATTATGATATTTCTAGATATTCAAAAAAGTTAATAAATAATTGTATCACGGATTTATTGGAACAATAAAGTTCTGAAAATTAAAAAAAAGTGCCCATGGAGTGCCTGTGCATACATTCCGGAGAACGATGCAACAAATCTTTCAAAATTACCAAAATCTGTTTCTGTGAACATTTTCCAGCAATAGGAGGTGTACATTTAATATTTATTTGAATATAAAGCAGTTCTGAAAAAAAAAACATTAAAAAGTTCATGATAATTCCAGAAAAACAGGCACCATGAAAGGTAAAAACATGATTCATAAGAATAATTGAAAATTAAGATATTTCTAGATATTCAAAAAAGTTAATAAATAATTATATCACGGATTTATTGCAGCAATAAAGTTCTGAAAATAAAAGTAAGACATGTTTCGAAAATGTGAATATGAAAATTTTTGAATTTGCGTTTTATAATCCTTTCAATTAGAAATGTCGTAAAGTACATTAAAATTTCCATGAAACTTCCCAAGGATCAAAGTTGATCAAGGATCAACAAAAAAAATGAGTTTAGACAATTGGAGCCATTTAAAAAGAGTACTGGTCCAAAAATATTCCTATAAAATACACCCATTATACATCTGTTGGCAGTCATTGTAAAAAGCAAAGAGTAATTGCATAAAATTTACGATTTATAATATTTAAAAATTGAAAAAAAATTGTAAAATTCATTAACAACATTAGAATACGGTGCAAATAATCTTGGCTAAACCTATTTCGAAAATGTGAATATGGTCAAAAAATGTTTTGCAAGAAACCAATAAATGGAAAATTTTGATTTATAATATAAAAAATTAGAAATGTGGGAGGTGCATTTAAATTTTCCCGAAACTTCCCAAGGATCATTAAAAATTAAATTTTATATGGATTTTAGAATATTGGAGCCATTGCATAACATTTTGGAGTACTGCTACATAAAAATTATACATTTGTTCACAGTCATTAATAATAATAATAATAATTGTTTATTGGTGTTTGCAACATAGAGTTTTACACAGGTCATATCTGGTACAAAAGGTATACATATTCTAGTAAGATCAACATAAAATACTGATAGGACAATACAACGTGAGACAATAAAATTGCGTTTAATTTTGCTTTGAAAGATTTAGCATCAAGGTCTCTTATACTATCTAGGAGTGCATTAAAGAATTTACACGCGTAGAACCTTGTACTGTTTTGAGTTCGGGAAACTCTATTACTCTCAAGACATATGTTGTTTTTCTTTCTAGAATTGTGTATGTGAAATTGATTGTGGTGTTTAAATTGTCAATGTAATAGGCAAATAGCAATTGTATGAAATTTACGATTTGCAATATTAAAATTTGTGTTTAATTCAATAAAATAGATAAAAGTTCAACAAAATCTCATGACAATTCATTAATATTCTCGAGGATTGCCCACAAAAACATTTTAGAACAATTCGTAAAAGTTTGAAAGTTTTCAAAAATCGCCTACGCTCGAAAAATCGAGTATGGATGGCACTCTAAGAAGAAAAGTTTGAGCCATTGCATTAAATTCCTGAACACTGCTCCAAAAAAATCTTAAGAATTATTCATATACGTATTGCAAAAAAAGCTATGTGAACCGATTGTTCAAACAGATTGATAGCTTCACTTGTCCAATAAAAAGAAAATTTATTTAAATAACAATAGTGCAAATTTTTCAAATCTACAGAAATTCTATAAAAAAAGTTACAAAAACTTATTTGATTTTTTTAAAAATATATAAAGTAGCATAAAAGGTACAAAATAATTCAAAGCAATGCAGTATAAGAATCCTAGAAACTAAGTGTTGCTTAAAAATAAGAAGTATGTACATAGAAATTCAATTATAAATTTAATGCATTAAAATGGAATTGTGTTTATGCACTCTCAGGTGTAGGGTAATAAAACCTTTTGTTTTTATGAACTAGTTTGGGAGCCATCATCAGCATTCACATCTGTTAATAAAAAAAATTAATTACATCAAAGCTACAGGATATTTTTTGTTTGTTTATAACTTACAGTTAGTATATTTTTAAATTTGTAGGTGTTGTAGGTGATACATCGTTTTTTTTTCAAAATACATATGAGGATGATTGTGTGAAATGTTACGATTTATAAAATAATAAATATACATAATCTAAATCATTACATTTCACACAATCATCCTTACATGTATTCTGGCAAAAAAAACGATGTATCACAACACACCTACAAATTTGAACATATACTGACTGTAAATTATAAAGCAAAAAAATTGTCCTGTAACTTTAATATAATTTATAATTTTAATTTAAACAGATTAATTATATTTATTATTATAAAATAATAAGTATACATAATCTAAATCATTACATTTCACACAATAATCCTCACATGTATTCTGGCATAAAAAAACGATGTATCACAACACCTACAAATTTGAACATATACTGACTGTAAATTATAAACCAAAAAAATTGTCCTGTAACTTTATTGTAATTTATAATTTTAATTAAAACAGATTTGAATGCTGATGACGGCTCCCAAACCGAAACTAGTTCATAAAAACAAAATGTTTCATTACAATACACCTGAGACAATATATATATATATATATATAAACACAATTCCATTACTACATAACTCAGGATGGATCCACATATATACCAATATTAATGCATTAAAGTTATTGAAAAGATTATATAAATATTTAAAAATCCAAAAATATCGGTTTTGCACCAGCCATGAAAATTGCAAAAATAAAAAAAAATTAAACTAAAAACTTTGCCTTTTTTCAACTGATGAGTAGATGTCCTAGATGAGCTATTAATGAATTCTCTTAGAATTTTAGGTTTTTAGATATTGGAATATTTTATTTTATTAAAAATATAACATATTTTCACAAGGTGATGGGTTATCTGTTAGTATCCTGTCTGAATCATCACTTTTTCTTTCTTATACGATATAAAATTATATGTATGATACATCACATTAGTATGGAATATGTCTATTCATTGTACCACTGTTGACGGTCCATTATAGTTGTTAATTCCCACTTCAGGGACATCATCATTTAAGGAATCGTTAAATCCGAGGTTTTAAGCCTGCATTTCATTACGTTTAACTTACCTCAGCATTTTAGAATCCCGCCGAGCACATTGCGTGATTAATTTCACCTGGTGGCTTGTCTGCTCGCTGCATTGTTATAAAGAAAAATTACAGCTAGCTTTGCGTGCATCAAAATCTAAAGGCGGAGAAAATGCACACAAAGCACGAGTGTTTTATTATTGTACCACTGGAGATTTCAAAGCAAACACTACAATGTTGTCAAAGAAGTTTTATTGCCATGTTATGAATATGTAAAAGTCTGCTTTTATTTTGAAGTCAATGTATGTGAGTGTGGGTTGTAATTCATAAACCACCATATTTTTAGTGGAAACCTAATTTCACGACCTTTTGCCACATCCACTTCTTATTACAAATTAACCAAAAATATAAATTTCGCATCGCTTCCTTATAGTTTAACAATAGTAAAAATTTATTTTAATTTATATTTCAATTCATCGCTCATATCATATTCACTTTATAAATGATGTACTTTGAACATCATATAATATGCAAATTAAAATTGCAATTAATAGTATCTATTTGGTTCATTTTCATTGTCTTTGCCATTTAACTTTGTACAATTCATCCGTAAAGTTACATACTACAGAAACACAAACCACATACCTCGGATATTCACATTATCAATACTGACCCATTTAAAATAAATTCTGTCCAGTCTTGTCTGTGAACTAACAATAAGCCACTTTTTATCTTTCAATTTAATCATCGCTCTTTTGTGCAGCTGCAAGAACCTCACTGTGACTCACCAGTAGACAATGCTTAACTACAGCGCGGCGTCTTCACTTCTTGCGTGCCACCAGATTCACATACGCCAAAATTTGCAAAATTAGTGCACCGATTAAGTGCCAAACTAATTGTATTTAGTGGATTGATTCGCCGCGTTGCATCTGCATGCCTCTAAGTAGCCAGTCGAGTGATGCGCAGTTGTGAGTACGTGTGTGCTAGGAAGATGCTGTTTGTGGCAATTGGTGGTGCTTCCAGAGATTTCAGGTTCTCCAGATATTTCTCGAGGTTCTTCACATATGCAGGGAACTTCTTGTATAAGGTCAGTTACCTGTGGGTTATCCTTAATCGTTCGCGTAATAGTCTTTGATCGCTTAATGTGTAGAAATTGATACATTTATCGATCGAATGAACGCCATGACTTGCATATTTACGATGGAAAATATTTAACTACGATTCACTCACACAAATCGTTTTTACTTTCTCCGAATCCTTTTAAACATTGCTACTGCTATGACTTTCCATATGCAACACCACAAACCCACAGAACAATGATGTTAAAAGTCTAAAACCTAAATGAATTCAAGTTTTATAAATCATTGCACCAAGTGGCATATTTGGATCTAAACTAGAACATTTTAGAGGTATTTTTACTGGTAGTAAACTTGCAATGAATATATTTTGAGAGATTTGGTTAGGGGATTAAAACGTTGTACATTTTACATGTTCAGGTCAAGAATCACTATTTTACAATGTTTTCTGTAAATATATATTATCCTGGGAGAAAGTCCAAGACTATATGTGAACATAAATCTCTTAAACATAATGTAGACATAACGGATAAATATTTGCAAATCATTGCACCAAGTGGAATATTTCGATCTAAAGTAGAACATTTTAGAGGTATTTTTACTGGTAGTAAACTTGCAATAAATATATTTTGAGAGATTTTGTTAGGGGATTGAAACGTTGTACATTTCACATATTCAGGTCAATAATCACTATTTTACAATGGTTTCTGTATATATATAGTATCCTGGGAGAGAGTCCAAGACAATATTTGAACATATATCTCTTAAACATAATGTAGACATAACAGATAAATATTTGCAAATCATTGCACCAAGTGGAATATTTGGATCTAAAATAGAACATTTATGAGGTATTTTTACTGGTAGTAAACTTGCAATAAATATATTTTGAGAGATTTGGTTAGGGGATTGAAACGTTGTACATTTTACATCTTCAGGTCAAGAATCACTATTTTACACTGTTTTCTGTAAATATGTATTATCCTGGGAGAGCGTCCAAGACTATATTTGAACATAAATCTCTTAAACATAATGTAGACATAACGAATAAATAGGCAGCATACTTAACTAAACATTTTAGCTAATTTTCCTCCACTGGATTCAAAAACATACAAACATGATATACAAAACAATTTTTGAAAAAAATTGAACGTATACAATTTTTGTACCAAACACCTCAATAGCAAACGTGAGAGGATATCCAAATTGATTGAATATGCAATAGCCAGAACTAACCACCGGATCAAAAATTTTCTCCCACATACATTATCATAAAGCCTTTAATCACCTACAAGCTTAATGCAATTATGAATATTTAAATGCATCATATTTATTTTATAATCGTGATTCGGCGCTTAACTGCTTCGAACCTCATTTAATATTATGCAAATGCAAATCGCTCGATATAACTAAAATTGTTGGTTTAAATTCGTTCCGAAGTTAATCATCCACTCACAATCATATACATAATTTATCAATTATCATCGTTCTCGGCGTTATAAAAACAGCCTCAGTTTATAACGTGTTAAATTAGCATCAGAATCGCATTTCGGTATAAATCATTCATAAAGGCACTGCTTGTAGATTTAAAAAGCAATCCCCAGTATTATTTTCACATGATAAACACATGCTAAGCTTTAAGGTTTTAACCACATAATCCTGATGATTTTAACATTGATTTGATTGGTGCTTCTATGGCAGATATTTTTCTTGTAATTAATAACAATAATTACATATAGTTCAATGTCAAACTGCAATTTAGTGATTTAATTAGCATGTTTACACGGAGGAATGATGATTCAGTCTCGTAATAATTTTCATTATATTTTCCCAATGAACAGCAAAAAACCATTAATGTTGTAACGCATTGTTGTCGTAGGACTACATTTGCACCTTGGAAATGGTTTGGCCTCCAATTTAACACGTGTTTAACGATTTGTACAATAGCCTGCTTTCATTTATCATTGCACAATTTTGTGTACGAGTATAGCGTTCCTGATCATTAATTTGACATTAAAGGGTAAGCAAATGGAACGTTTGCCATTAAAATTACTTAACTGAATACTCGAACGCAAATTATACTAAGAACATTTCGTTTACAAGTATTAATAGTAGATAATACTGATGTATATTAAAATAACGTGCTTTAATTATCATATATAGTACCAGGAATGCATCTAATATTTCTGATCATTTATTTGAGTGCATTAATGCGTTCACAATGGGCCCGAGTCGCAGACGAGGGACGATTGCAATCGCAAAAATGCACGAATAATAATGATCCAGGGAATATTGGATGCATGAGTGATATTCGGAAGAATATTGCTCGATTTTAAAAGAATGCTAATACAAATTTAATTAGGCCCTTACCTTTATAATAGGATGTGTGTATAACGCTATGAAATGGCACATGCCTGGATATTTAGCCGATTGAGCTCTTTTCCTAGAACAAGTCATCGAATAAACGTTCTAATTATTGATTTTAAAGAAGTGTCAGTATGGCAGTGACAGTGACATTAAAGCGATAAAACTCACACCTAGCCGTTTTATGGGCAATTTTGCGAGTAACAAAAATTAGCACTCAAATGCTGACACATGATTAAGAGTGCAACATCTACTACAATAGTTATTTACAAACCAAGTGCGGGAACACAATTTTCCCGCATGAACGCAATTTTGAAGCATGAGCGACCGAAGGGAGCGAATGCTTCATCTGCGTGAATGCGGGAAAATGATTCCCGCAAGTGGTTTGTACATTTTTTTTTGAAACGAATAGAACGATCAGCATAAACTCAAATAATTTTCATTCCGTTTCAAAATATGAAATAAAGCAAGCCATGGCTGTATAGCAAAACAATGATTGTTACTTTGACAGTTGATTTTTTAAAGCCTGTCGTTTAAAGTCTCAGTTTCTAATAAAATGTCTTCCGATTCGGATATAAGTAGTTGTACACCTCCGGAAATCCGCAATGCCGCTAATACGGCAATTAAAAATTTATTGCCGGATAAATCCAAACGAAGGTACGAGTTGGTATACTCGAAATTTATGGATTGGTGCAGGTTAAACAAAATACGGACTTATTCAGAAAATTGTTTGCTGGCATATTTTCAAACCTTTTCAAGCAAAAAGTCGCTATGGTCCACTTACTCTATGCTAAAGTCCTGTCTACTAATACACAATAACGTAGATATTTCCAAATTTACGAAATTTTACGCATTTCTCAAAAAAGAAACGTATAACCTGAAACCGAAAAAATCCAAGGTATTAGAAAGTCATGAAATTGACAAATTTATTCATGAAGCCCCTGATAACTCATTTCTGTTAATGAAGGTACGTATACAATATGTTTCATTAATCGATATTATTCTATTATTCTATAATATGTTTTACAGGCAGTAGTAATATTGGGCATTTCTGGCGCTTGTCGCCGCGATGAATTATGTAAAATGTTAATTGATCATATCGAGTTTAAACATGAAATGGTACTTGTTAATGTACCAGAGACCAAAACTAATATTTCTCGACGTTTTGTGGTGATCAATCCAGAATGGATAAATTTATTGTTAAAATACAAAAATTTAAGAGTAGGGACAAATAAACGTTTCTTTTTGACCTACAGAAATGGGAAATGTATTAATTCACCTATTGGTCTTAATACAATTGGCAAAATACCTTGCTCTGTGGCACAGTACCTTCAGCTAGAGGCTCCACAGGCCTACACTGGTCATTGCTTTCGAAGAAGTTCAGCTACTTTACTTGCAAACAACGGTGGCGATTTACTGACTCTTAAAAAATTTGGCGGTTGGAGATCTTCAAGCGTGGCCGAAGGTTACGTCGATGACTCTGTGCAGAGTAAAATTAACGTAGCTGAAAGATTGATGCAACCAGCTCCGGGACCTTCATCTCAAGTTGAAAACTATACAATCTCTGAAACTCTTAATGTGTCGCACACTATATCTAAACCCGATGCGGTGGAAAGTTCGGGAATTTGACTTTCAAATTGTACTAATTGTACGATAAATGTGTACAATAATAACCCTGCTTAAGTCGATGTAGATCGTTCACAATAAATAATTATGTATTGATTTATTTATGACAGTGTTTTTTTGCCGTTTTCCCGGTCTACTAGACCGGGAAATACGGATTTCCGGTTGTCAATAGAGTGCGTCAAATGTCACTTTCGAGGCGGTGAGTTCAAAAAAATTATTTCTCTTGACACTTTTGGCAGCATACTCATGACCACGATACATATGTAGTAGCTATTAAAATATCTTTATTCACGTGAATAATATAATTAATTTAGAAAAAAATCGATTTGTAAAGGTTAATTATTATAGTTTATTGTTTACTGACTAGAATATAAATCAAACTTATAGAAATTTAAATTTAAATAAAAATAAAAATAACCTTTTTCTATTATATCTACATTATTAATAGCATCGAAGTATATAATAATATAACGTGCTCGATTTGATATAAAAGTTTATAATGAAAGTGTAATTGATGTCCAAACATAAACAATAATTACTGGCATAAATATACTATAATTGATTTAATAAAAGAGCAATCGCCGTGTCACTAAACCTGTACTTTTATAACTCTGTGTGTACAAAAATAGATACGTTGGCCAAAAATAACCCTGTGAATCATGGAATATTAAATTCTAAATTGTTAGCAATTTATATGGGCTCCAGGCGGCGTTTGAGCTAGGGTGTGATTGCCCTCACATATACAAATGTGAGTACGTGAGAAATTACAGTACTTTATGTTGGACATAATTAGACCTTAAAGTGTAATTATATTCCCAATATGCACGCAATCGGTGCACGCCCATTACATGGCAGACGCATTAATTATTTCATTAAAAAATGGTCTTTAAAAACATGTGTATTATTATACTAGTTGAGAAACTCGTCCGTCAGCAGGAGATTGTAAATTGTATTATTTGTGTGAGATTTAGAGCGTCGATTGCTATTGATTATTCATCACAATTATAAAAGTGATCTGTCTATTATCTGTCTAATTATGAAAGTGATCTCACTTGCAAATGTATGATATAATGATTAGTTTGAAATAAAACGAAAAAGTTCTGCATTTGTTTAACATAATTCGTCATATTTCTATCAACCACGTAACTAACGTACCTAAAATATACCTAACAAAAATTAACGTTGTTTTAATTGTTTATTATTATAAACTGTTAAATATAGAAAGTCGTATTATTTATTTATTTGTATTAATTTTTATTAGTATTATTTATCATTAAACGAGCAGGACTTTTTGTAAACAATTTTTTTTTCAGAAATCAGAACTATTTTTGTATTTATTGGTAACTCATTACATGTTATTTAAATTATTTTATATTATGTATGAAATTTGCATTCATGTTTAAATAAGTGTGGTTTTATTTGGCACTAAACACATTTAAAACCTGAGAAAATAACCCCTTTGAAGGGCCATTGAGTTTCTTCAAAAATTCTCACACAATGCTACAAATTTCATAAAAGTATCAAATGGCATTCAAAAATATTTTCATTTTTATTGGTAACTCATTATGTGTTATTTAAATTATTTAATATTATGTATAAAATTCGCATTCATGATTAAATAAAGTAGGATTTGATTTGGCACTAAACATATTTAAAACCTGAGAAATTAACCCATTTGAACGGTCGTTGAGTTCATTCAAAAATTCTCAAACCATACTCCAAATTTCAGAAAAGTTTTAAACGCCATTTGTCCTGCAATTGTAAATATCACGAGAAAAAAATTTTTTGAATAAATTTTATTATATTTAAAGCACAAAAAAATGCAGATTTGGTAATTCGTACAGTGATTTTATCATATTTGTGAGAAATGTTTAGATTTTTATAAGAAATTTTAAATTTAGTATAAAATAAGTCTTATATTATGAGTGTATTCAAACATTCTCAAAAATACTCCAAAATCTTATAAAAAGTGAACTGTTATTTATTATAAACATTATGAAATACTAATAAAAAAAAATCTGGTGTTAAATTAGGACATATCAATTAATATATTACTAGTTATTAATATATTTTGAGCTATAAAAAATGTAGAGTTTGCTAATTTATTTTAAAATATTTTCGGCATAAAAGATGCAATTTTTACTTTGTTGGTATCACACTTTATTAAATTATAGTGCTATAGTTTCGACCATATCAGCTGGTCAGTATCAAAAATATTATTATCTATTTTTTCCTTAGAATGTTGTTTCTTAAAACACTAAACAAATTTCAATAGTGAATAGTTACAATTTATTATTATAAATCTATGTTGAACTCTTGTTTTGTTTATTTTGTATTATTTGAATAATATATATATATATATATATATTTTTTTAATTATGTGTCATCGATCACATTGTCTATTATATAATTATTTGAACATGGTTTAATAAGCCGAAACTCTATGTCTGTGACTGAAAAATTATATAGGAAATAAGACAAGAGTTTCAAATATGAGCGTAGTACACACAAATATTGCACTGTCAAATAGTTTGCTCTATTGTGTTTTGCAAACCCTAGAAGTTTGTCCCTGCAATTTATTAATACCCTGTTTAATAATACGCATTAAAATACACATTCTAGCACAAGTTGTAGTCTGAATTATTTAATACACTTTAAGTAACCTTATAGATTAAAAGAATCCACATGGTCAGAAAGAACTTGGAATAATTAGAAATTGCACAAATCAAGTTTTTTTCTGGAATTTCATGTATAGTTTAATAGTGAATTATAAAATGTTTTGTACTTTTAGATTGAAACTATATCATTATGCCATTGGTGGTATCAAGAAACTTTTAAATAATTCCCATCAAGGAGAAAAGGCCTAATTCCGTGCCTATATTGAATTTATTTATATATCGAAATCTTGTATAGAATTGCGTCAATTAAGGTTTCTTTTTTTTAAGAGAAGGGAGGAGATCCCCTAATTTATTTAAATAAAAATCTGGTGTTAAATCATGCTCCTCCTGAACTTGCGATATTCGGTTGCATCTTTTAATTGTGAGACACATGTAAGTACTAACAATGTTTGCAGTCCACAATTTGTTCCTAGTAAGATATCAGTGTTGCACCGATCTACTATCATTAGCGTCCATTTTGGATCTATTTTGTTCTCTTGCATTATTGCTTTTACAACATAGATATTCGGTTTTTCAAAAACACTTGAACATGTTGCTATTGCCGATACTATTGTTCCTGTTTCTGGTATTGTAAGGCCATTACTTACTGAAAACTCTCGTCTGTATTCGTAGCAACGAAATGACAATTTGCGTTAGCCAAATAACTTGCCGATTTAAAAAAAATCATATAAGAAATATGTTAATCGAATTCAACGACAACAGCTCCAACTTCTGTATTCTATATACTTCAAGACCCAGTCCAATATGGGAAATCCCGACTCGGTATAATTCCTGGGTTATTCCTTTTGACCCTACCATATAAGCTTTCTTTACGGTAAGATATTTAAGGTACCTTGCAGCTAGGACATATGTAGAGATCATGTCACTATCATTGCAAATGAAACCGAGGTTTTTTGCTTTTGCAACAAATTCATCTTTAAACGTTAAATGAATTTTTAGTTTTAAAGAATATCCTTTTACCCAAATCACGAAACGTATTTTGTACTTTGTGTGAGTGATTGCTTTATTTTCTAACCAAAACACACCATCACAATCGGTTAACACAGTATCGAAAGAATCAATAAACTTTTGTATATCATCTTCAGAACAAGCACTCAGCTCAGTTAAAGATTTTTTATACATATTTACACCAGTAAGTAACACTAGTAGTAAGTTTTTGGAAACAAAAATTTTGATTGTCACACTATACGTCAAACGTTAACGGTAAACGGTCAATGAGTTGGTAAATGATTTGGCACAGACATAGACATGGCAAATGTTTAACTATTATGATTTTAGTCAGGAATTACTTGAATTTTGAGGTTTTAAAAATGCTTATGCATGGTGGAGGCGCCGGGACATATATATATATATATATATATATATATATATATATATATATATATATATATATATATATATATTATTAAATTAAAATTATAACTCATATTCATTACTACAGCCATATTTTGGGTTATATATTACGAAAACTGGTATTTCGGGGTGAGGGGTGAGTTTGTTAAAAGTATATGATTATTTTTTATTCATCGGGCCGATGAATACAGAAAATTGTAAAAAAAAGTTTGCAGTTTGCAAAACAAGCAGTTGCAGTTTGAACTTGATTAAAAACATCTACATGGTTATTAACAATACAAGAATTAGAAATTGCAAATCAGAATATACTCGATATCAAGTTTTTCCGGAATTTGAGATGTCTAGTGTAATAACTAAGTTAAGATTTGGCCGAAACATGGCAAATATGTAACAAAAAGATTCTCTTCAGTAATTGCTTGAATTTTGAGGATTTGAAAATTATTATGAATTATGATAAATTTTTCCAGACTAGAAGGTGCATGGTGCATGCGCCGGGCTATACTTTTTAAATTAATATTATAACCCATTTTTATACTACAGCCATATTTTGGGTTGTATATTACGAAAACTGGTATTTTGGGGCATTTTGGGCAAGGGTAAGGCATTTTGGGCAAGTTAGTTGAAAGTGTAAATATCATTCTCTTTTATTCATCAGGTTGATGAATACAGAAAATGGTAAAAAAAATGTCGTAAGTTAATATTTTTGTGTATGTATTTTGATTTCGAGCGATAGATCATTAGATGCAATTGAAATGGATTACAAATGTTTGCCTGTAATGGTAGTAATAATTTGTTCAGTTTTCAGCTTCAGTTCTTTGTTACAGATGTCTTACAATTCTTCAGATTTCGAAATACGAAGTTCTATTTCTGTTCTCAGTAGCAAGATATTAAGTAATACGTTTGTTTATCATGGAATCAAAATATATTGTATCTTTAAGTTTCTAGAACATTTCATCTGAGCCATGGGCGCAATAAATATGTATAATAATATAATTCAATGTCTCCAGATTCAGAAAAAAACATTACAGAGTCAAATATGAGCATAATAATATTCAAAAATATTGCACAGCCAAAAAAAAATAAAAATGAAACAAAATACACTCTAAAATACACATTCTACGAAAAAAAGACAGCAGTTGCAGTGTGAACTTTTTTAATGCATACACTAAGTAGCCTACCGGATTAAAAACATCTACATGGTTATTAAGGGCACAAGAATTAGAAATTGCAAATCAGAATATACTCGACATCAAGTGTTTCCTGAATTTGAGAAGTCTAGAGCATAGTTTCTCAATCGGTGGGTCACAATCAGTGAGAAAAAATGTACGAAATAAACTTTTTATAAACTAATAAATTATAATTTAGTTTGATATTAAGATGCGACACTAGGGTTTGTGTTTCCCCATGAACTTTAAAAGAACCGTTTTCGTGGGACTATTTTTCGTGGCCCTGTATAGTTAGCCGTTAATTACACAGGCCAACAAAAACAAGGTTTCAAAACACTTTTTAAATCTTGATAGCTGATTTTTATAGTTTGTTGGGTGCTAAATCCGTATCTGAACTCTGATCGTTTCCATCACCCACAGTTTAGATGCAATTTGATCTAGTAAGATATGGGAAAATATGTAAAATATGCAATAAATATGAAAAGTAAACGACTTTTAAAATACTAACAGAACTTTATTTAAACATAGAAGATGGCTTTATATTCTTAACATTATATTCTTCAAAGGCTTTACATGTCCATTGATGTATATTTTCTTTGTCTCTTTTCTTTAAAGCTCCTGATATAGCTTTTTCTTCCATGCGCCGATTGCTAACTTTCTCGGTGAAGTGACCAACAGTAATCTCCCATCATGTTGGTGTTCCAGCGTGTCTGATAACATTTTTCCATCACTATACCTAGCTATTACCTAGCTATACATCTAGCTATAACTATCACCTAGCTATACAGAGAAAATGTTAAAATGTGAACAAATGGTGGGTGACATGGCATTTTTAATGTTATTTTTGGAATAAGCACAGTTAAAACGACAATAATTAGGTAAACACACACAAAAAGTTTGTTGGTGGTTGGCCTGTGTTACTAAAGGGGTCGTGAGGTTATTTACTTCATTTTTGGGCTTTTCACGGGGTCGCCACACTCAATAGGTTGAGAAACGATGGTCTAGTGTAATAACTAATTATAAGATTCGGCCCAAACATGGCAAATATGTAACACGGATGATTCTCCTCAGGAATTGCTTAAATTTTGAGGTTTTTAAAATTCCTATGAATTATTACAAATTATTCCAAACTAGAAGGTACATGGTGGAGGCGCCGGGCTATATTTAAAAAAATTAATATTATAACCCATTTTCATTACTACAGTCATATTATGGGTTATCGATGGTATTTGTTGGTGAGTTAGTTGAAAGTGTAAATATGATTATATTTTATTTATCAGGCTAATGAATATAGAAAATTGTAAAACAATGTCTTAAGTTAATATTTTTGTGTATGTATTTTGATTTCGAACGATCATTAGATTCAATTGAAATGGATTACAAATGTTTGCCTGTAATGGTAGTAATTATTTGTTCAGTTGTGATATAAATATTGCATCGGATTTATTGCAAGGCTGGTGATTTATGAAAGACTTTTATGGGGAATGGAGCTCATCGCAGGAAGATAAATTGTTGAGAATCTGCATTGTAAAAATGAATAGGGCATTTAAAATTCAACTAGTAGCAGTGGTAATAGTGGCGGCGTTAATGCGTTCGTTAGCGCGAATCGCGGAGCCCGGAGTGAAAGTATTAAAATTCAGCGGCTAAAGTGGAAAGAGCTGTAGAATATTTGATTTAGCCGAAACAAAGTGGCTGGAAAGGATGTGTAAGCATCGGGCGTGCGGCTAAAAACAATCCAAATGCAATCTTGAACGAACAATTAGCCGTCTCCTCGGCCTAGAGAGCTGGTGATCAATAATTCACTATGTTTGAATTCCGCGCTCCGGGGCACTTGTTCTTTTGCCTGTCATTCACCCACACACGAGCGCACACGAGTCGACCCGACCGTCGAAAATGTGTATCGTACTTTCCTGTCAGCTGCTTGCTTTCACAGCGTTGCGACGTTTCGCTTGCTTAGTAAAACTTTAGTTTAAATTTTATTTGTTTATGTGTCCTGCTAATTGTGTGCCGTGTGAAAACTGTTCGTTAAATACAAGTAATTATCCGTACGTACGAATTGGAACTACACAAGAGACCATAACAGGTAAGGAAAACTGCATGCGTTAGCTCGCCGCCTTCCTGTGTAGGTTAGAGAAGGACACGAGGTTATGCACCCTGGCCAATACGCCACGCCCAAGGCCTTTGTGGCATGCACTAGATCCTGGCGTCCTACAAAAACACGGAATCGACAATTAACGGGCCATTTAGAAATAGATTCGATTTATTTGTGCAACGCGATGTTTTTGTTATTGTTAGTATAGCACGTCTACTACGCGCATTCTGTCGCACTCTAACAGCGAACGCCGCACGATGGCGAACGAGCCGCCAACGAGCGGGACAGACGTCCGCCAACTCGCTCCTCCGCGTGCTCGACGCTTCCACCAAAATTTCACCTGCAATTATTAAATTAAACGCTAATCCCGGCGAATGGGCCAAATACAACCACCCAAACGGCTAATCCCCAAACCCGTGGACATTCATTGCACACGCCGGCCGGCTGCGACGTTGCCAGAGCCCCTGCGCACCACTCCACGCTCCGCGCCATTCCGCGTTCTCTCCCCATATTTATTTTATTTTATCTCCTATTTACATTGCCGGAATCGAAACAGTTTAGCGGTTTTCGCTGTTTATGCGAGGCCTTCCGCCGACCCGCGATTCGGAATCGCCCGCGAAATTAATGGGAGATCACTGCTAAATTGGCCGTGCAATCGCGCGCACATATATTTGTTTACGTTCCGTTTTTCGATTTTGCGATCGTCTCCTCTCCCCGGTCGGCTTCCCACTTCATTAGCACTTCGGCCGGGGGACGCATTAATTTCGAATCCGCCGCTTTCTGGACGCCCAAACAAATACGGAGACCACAATCGCGTCCGACATCACCTTGGGCGTTTTTATCTTTTGTTTGCACAGGTTTGCGCTTGGTATCTCTTCGAGCAGGCTGTTGCGAATGCCTGCTGCTCGGTTCCGGTTAATTTCGCATGCGGTCCCTAAACTATCCGGATCCCCCGGATAGCGGATACTAATGTTGCGCACCCTCTACAGGGCGGGGGTATCTTGGCTAATGATTAAACCCAAAAACTGCTTCCCCCAACAATCTCTGGGGAACATGTCGTCTGGACGAAACCCTATAATCCAACATGTAACCTTCAAAGAGCTGGAATACCTAGAACATGTTATGAGCCATAAGGAGAAATACAGAATACTCCCAACTAATTCTAGAAGGAAAGGTGCTAGGAAGAAGACGAATTTCGTGGCTTAAAAATCTGCACCACTGGTCCATTGTGGATATTATCATCCAGTCGCATAGCCAGGAAGGGGTTACGAGGGGTTTAGCTTGAATTTTTAGGTTTTTAATTTTTTTATGAATTTTCCAAATTATTCCAATCTTGAAGGTACATGGCGGAGGCGCCGGGCCTTATTTTATTGAAATCTAGATTAAGCCCCATTTTCAAAACTGCAACCATATTTTGTGTTGTACATAACGAAATCTGGTATACCGGAGTGAGTTAAGGCAGGGGTCGGCAACCTTTTGAGACGGAAGAGCCAAAAGTTACAATTTACAAAATTTCACAGTTTTTAAAGAGCCACTAACATATTTGTTTCAATATTATTGTATTTGATTAGGATTAGGTATATAAATTCTATTTTTGATTTAAAATATATAGCTTTAAATATGAAATAATATTTGTTCTTATGAAAACATACAAATGTTTCGCACAAAACCTATTAATGTATTTTAGCTAGGCTCTGCTAGAATAATAAAATTAGTAATCAAATAAAATAACTATAATTATTGAATAATAGATAGTTACATCAATGATAGCATTGGCCATGCATGCCTTTTGAAAGTTTGGTTAATTCTGGCGCATAACTTGTTGTTTTCAGTTTCATACTTTGCTTTTTATCACATTCATGTAAGAGAACGCTTGGTCACACGAATATGTTGACCTGAAGATCGTCAGCACTCCAAATGTCAACTTCTTCACCTCACCGTAGCATTCTGGAAGACTATTCCATGCGTCAAATATGAGTGCCTCAACTCGCGGCATTTCTCTTCGAGCTGTCCACTTGTGCAGCGTGACGTGCATGCTTTTCTGGACCTCCAACCTGATATCCACCATGAAGTTTAATTTTTGCAGCCATTTGTCTTCTTTCAATTCGGGACGGACAATGCCTTTTTCATTGAAGAATGTTTTTATTTCACTCAAGCAAGAAGCAAAACGTTTCAATACGTTACCCCTTGAAAGCCATCGCACTATATTGTGCAGAAGTAGGTGAGAATACTGGCATTCTATTTCTTCAAGAAATTCCTTAAACTGGCGATGGTAAAGCGCTTTTTCCAAAATGCTGTCAATGATCTTAATTACCAAGTTCATGACCTCAACTATTTCGGCCGCAAATGTTTTGGCACAAAGTGCCTCTTGAAGGATTATGCAGTGAAACGTTAAAATTTCGTGGTTTATTTTTTGCCGAAGAAGCGTTGTTACCCTTTATGTATTCCGGTGAAACTTCTGGCTGCATCAGTTGCTTTGGAAACGATTTTATTTATATCCATTTCATAGTCTTCCAGGCATTTTTGCATAGCATTTGCTATATCGTCTCCACGAGTTTGCCCTGAGAGCGACAGCAATCCTAGTAGTTCCTAGCAAGCTTGCTGTTTAATTCAGTTCTTTAAAAACGAAATTAATAATAATGGAGTACCATCCGGAAGACTCAAATATAATTCTATATTTACAAAAACTGCACTGGGAGGTTCAAAAAATACTTCAGAAAGTAAATGGCCTGCACGAAAAAAGAAAATTGCATAGTTCGATTGTTTAAAACTCTAATATCCAATAGGGGAGACAACATTAAAACCGATCGACTATTTTTAACCATAAACAGCAGTTGGAATAAACTTCAAACTTCAAACTTCTTTTATTGGACATGAATTACATGTGAGGTCAAGACAATATAAATTAGGAAAACACTACATTTTATGTAGAAAAAAATCCTGTACGGAATATAAAGCATGCTCTTTTAAGTGTTCGCTAAGTTGCTTTTTGAAACTGTGCATTTGTTTGTGCTGCCGTTGTACTGGAAGATGATTCAAAATTTTTATCCCCACCGATCTTGGATCTGTAAGGTGAAGTCTATTTGATGGGACGACTAGAATAGGACGACTACTAGAACGACGACTAGAATAAGGAACCATATAGTCCTTGGTTTAACAACATGCCAGTTGACATTAATGAAATTAGCAAAAGGACTACATCTGCCGCACAAAAGATTGGTTTAGATACAAAGAACATCAAAATTTCAAACCATTCCAACAGATCTACGACAGTAAGTCAGCCTGCAAGTTCAGGAATTGGGAACAGCAAATAATTTAAGTAACTGGCCATAATAGTTCAAAGTCAATAAAACCATATTTACAACTGAATAAGAAGCATCATGCTGAAATAATATCAAATTTGAGAAATGAAGATATGAATATATCCATGACGGCAACTTCTAGCAATACCAACAAAAACAAATTAGATTTGGATGATGTTAAAATTAACAATTGTACTAGCTGTACATTTAATATCAATATTCATAATAAATAATAATTTATTCGATTTAAATTATTTCATGTAATAATCTTATCAAATACAACTCGTGTCATTAATGATTATCAAATATTCCTTCTCTTTTTCAAAACAAATTATGTTGCTATTGGAGACCACACTGTCGCTAAACGCGCTCGTGTGGTTTCCATGCAACATAATATATTTCTCAAAATCGAAGGAATTTGTATTTCGATAATCATTAATTCACTTTTTGTATTATTCTGGATAATTCAGACGATTTATTAGTACGAATTGTATTTTGCAAGATTATTCCAAGCATAGAATACAAATAAGAATTCGTATCACTCTATTAACATTAAACACTGAACAAAATGAAAATATAAAGTGGATTAATTTCTACAATTAGTTTAGAACGTGTAATTATCGTACACAGCACTTTTCGAACTTTGAGAATTAGATGTGGATGCAGTTGAATTCGTATTATTCCTTATTGTGTGAAGTATTTTTTCATGATGTTCTTGATTTATCTGGAGGTAGAGCTTCATAGAGCTGGAACTTTGATGTTATTTTCATTACCTCCTGTTCACCAATTCCAGTTTTTATTAGCTGGCTAACAGAAGTCGCTCGATTTGAATGGTTACTAATTTTGTTCTTCTTAGTATTTACAAATATCTTTGTGCTGAAGTTTTGGTACACGTACTGATAATATACTGTTCCGTTGACTATATTATCATCCAGCGGCGTAGTCAGGAAGGCTTCACCCCCCGTTTTGCTTCAATTTTGTGGTTTTTAAAAATGATTTTTTTAAATTATTCTAATATTGAAGGTACATGGCGGAGGTGCCGGGATATATATTTTTTAAATCAAGATTGTAACCCATTTTCAATACTGCAACCATATTTTGTGGTATATATCACGAAAACTGGTATAGCGGAGTGAGTTAAGGCTCTGATCAATTCTTATTTCTCGCCAAGGACAATGTAAATATTGCCCAGTTTTACTTCAAAATAAATGTTCCATATTTGCAAGAAACCAAAATATAGAATTCTTATTAATCCTCGCTTGGTATACAATGAGATTTCGATTTTATACTCGAAAATTATTATATCAATTTGGAAATTATTGATAAATTTCTAGAAATTTCTGGAAATTGATATTAGTATTAATAAAAGTATTAGCAATAGTAAATTAATAAGTATTATTCAAATATTAACGGAAGATAATAAAATTTTGATGTGATAGTGCAATATGGGCGAATTTAGGCAGCAAATAGTAGAAAGTTAATAGAATATATATTGTTTATAAATAGCTATTGCTTTGCAAATAAAATATAAATTTTACAGATCACTGGAAAATGTGTATTGTTTTCTTAACAATTGCCTATAACGATATTATTATGAGACCCAATCATTTTTCCATTACTATAGTATTAAGAAACCTGCAGTTACTAATGGTAGGTCTCAGAACTTAAAAACTAATGGCCCATTAGCATTAATTTTACCTCCACGACCACCCCCACCATTCCCTTGGCCACTTAATACGCTTAAATTTGCCTTACTATTTTTGCCTTTCCAGCGTTTTTTAATTTTAATTAATTTTTATTTGCTTTTTTTGCCTTTTTTGGCCACTTTTTGCCTCATTGTCTGCCTCTTTGGATGTTTTATTTTGCCCAACTATCCTATCTCTAGTTATCACATACATTTTGTTCATTCTCCAAATTTCTTTATAATTCCTAAAATTGTCGACATTTTTCAATAAGTTCCTAAATTTCTCAATACTTTTCTAGATTTTTCTAGATTTATCAATAAATATTAAGATTTCTAAAAAAAATTACAATAATTGTCAAAATTTCTCAATACTTTTGGAGATTTCTACAGATTTTTCAACAATTCTTAAGAGTTGGAAATACTAAGTGAAATTCTGTTCTCAGTAACAAGTTACTAAGTATACTTTTGTTTATCATGTAATAAGAAATATAAATATACCGTATCCTTATGTTTCTAGAACTGAATCATGGGCGCAATAAATAATAATCATAGCATTCATTGTATCCAGATTAAAAGAAAAAAACATTACACGTTCAAATATGAACATAATGGACAAAAATATTGCATTGGCAAAACAAGAAAAAGAAAAAAAAAACACATTAAAATACACATTCTACAAAAAAAACATTGCAGCAGTTGCAGTTTGAACTTTTATAATGCACTTTAATACACTAAGTAGCCTAACACATTAAAATAAACTACATGGTTATTAAGTACAAAAGAATTAGAAATTATATCTTAATAATTAATTATTATATAATAGCAAATCAGAATATACTCGATACTCGATATCAAGTTTTTCCGGAATTTGTCTAGTTTAATAAGTAATTATAAGATTTAGCACAAACATGGCAAATACTAGAATGATTCTCCGCAGGAATTGCTTGAATTTTGACTATTTTAAACTTTTTATGAAATATTATAAATTATACCAGTCTAGAATGTGCATGGTGGAGGCGCCGGGCTATATATTTTAAATAAATATTATAACCAGTTTTCAAGACTGCTGCAATATGTTTGATAATACATTACGAAAACTGGTATTACGGGGTGAGTTAAGGCTGCGATCAATATTAATTTCTTAGGTATTAATACGTAGGGATTACGCAGGTATTAATTTTTGGAGATTTGTTGAAGTTTGAACAATTTTCTGAAAATTTATGGATGCTATTGGATTTTCAGACTTTCTTAAAATATTTAATACTTTTGCCAATTTTCGTAATTTATAACAAAGGCTGATAGAATGTCCGCAGTTTCTAAACTTTGTGTGATACTTTTGATATTTTGACTCTACATTTTGGAATTTTTTGATGTTTTGATTTCACTAGTCGACAAATGTTGACGAATGTGTTGTCCCTTCAATTTAAATGCATTTGTCGGAAAGTATTTACTATATATATATATGTATGAAATGTTTTACATATGTACATATGTACGAAAAAAAAATGTTTTGGAAGTCATTATTTTTAGGTTTTTTATCTAGTTTCTTCACTATTGACGTGCTAGAAACCGTTTTTTGATATTTCTGAAATCATCACAAAATTTTCTATCGGAATCGGCTATTTTTTTTCAATTCAGAAAGCTATATGTTTATTTATTATTTATTTAATTCTACTATAAAATACATTAAATTAATTTTTTTAAACAGTTACGTCAAAGGGACAAAAATTGTGTTGACCAGTGTAGGTATTTTGATTGGAAATTTTTGAATCTCCATAAAACTTTTGATAATTTTCTTAATCTATATGAAATGTTTGTAACTTCATTAAAACTCATATTTTATTGCTGATAGGTGTCTAAATACAGGGTGTCCAAGATAAGGATGAACAGCATGGGGATCTCGGAAACAGTAAAAGTTACAGAGGCGGTTAAATTACAAAAAAAAGTTGCGTAATTTAGTGGTCAATAATATTTTAGTTGAGAAAACAAGAAAATTTCGCTTACTCTCTGAGATATTCGACAAAATCCGAAATTTTGTAATTTGGTTTTTCTGAAGTGATTTCAAAAGGTATAAAAAACAAAAGGCACTTTCTCATTGCCACGTTTATAGCTCTACATAACAGCGTTTACAAATTTTCAGTACCTACAACGTTTCGTTATCGCGTTTTGTTATTAATTTACGATCTTTGCTGAATGGTGCGGTAAAGAAAGGTCCGCGTTATAATATTTGATACATTTGAGGTTTGCCAGTGAGTCGAGTCCAAGTTTTGAAACCCAATTATCTTTGGTGGAGCTATACATATATCATTAAATTAATCCATAGTATAAAAATGGTATAGCATAAACAAATCAATTTAGTATATGTCAACAATATTCACATTAACTTGATGACTTATGAATAGCCATATAAAGCTTGATAAAATGGATATCTTTTTATTAAGGTTTTTATGGCTAGCGATAATTATAAAATTAATATGTATATTGATTTTTCATTCATTTCGAAAAATAAATTAATGCCGCCTTATGTTATCGATCGATACCTTAATTGTATAAATTGCAATAGTTTTAAGTTAATTTGATTGATGTAATTTTAAATCTTAATTCCCCGTGCTATAATCAATCCAGGTCTGATTTTAACGTTGTAAACAGGTGTAGCGCTGTGTTCTAGCACCTCGCATCTTGATTATCTTATAATTGAATCCCAGTCGCGCGTAATTTAGTTGCCTTAGTAACATTGACATCGACATTCCAACAATTTGTCAGGATTCTTTTTATTGATCACTTGACCACTGTATTTCATTCAGAACTTAATACTTCTACATCCGCTCTTATGAGGTTTTCTTTATCAGCCATTCCCCTGCTGGTAATATATATGTCCGTTCAATTCTCATTAATCTCCACTACGCAATATGTAACGTTTTAATTAATAAAGACAATTATCTTTTAATAGGACTAATAATATAGTATGTGTAGGTACATAATAATATTTAATTAATTTAATAAGCCTAATAATTTCTACATATTCAGGGCAGGTTTTATATTACTTTGATTTTTTGTTATTAATTGGGAACCCATTAATTAAAAAAATTATAATAGAACAGTTTTCTACAGTATAAAATTTGAAAATTATAAAACTACCCCATTAAAATTGTAAGTTCTCTATTTAGATATTTTATTTAATTACGTACTGTGTACATGCATAGGTGCTGTTGAGATGAAGAGGTTCACTTTTCGCATTTGCATATTGCTACTAACAATATTGTTCCAAGGTGGGAACCTCGCTTCCGCAATGCACGTTTCATTTCACATGTATCTAAGCTAATTACAGCCGTCATTGTTCGCCTCATTACAGTTTGGCATCGCACAATAACAACTCAACGTTTCGACAAGCGTTTATTTGTTTAACGAGGTTTGCAGCAATTACCGCAGAACATGTCATCCTCTCGTCTTCATCGAGCACAAGTGATAACCCAATTTCCCGTCACTCACCGCAGTTCAATACTAATCACGTCGCCCTCATTATTTATAGAGCGAGTTGCGAAAAGTCCGCCAATGAGGGAAAATGGCGGCGACCATTTATTTATTCATCGAATTTTTCGCCCCGATTTTGTTTACGTGTTTGGAAATTATTTCATGCCCGGTCTCGTCTTATTGACTCGTTCGGGAAAACACCGCACCAGGGTTTTATTATTATGCAAATGTATTCTTGTGCACAACCAGAAAGTGTAAGGGGGTGCACGTTTATGCGTGCAGGTTTATTTTGTAGTCTGGGTTCAAGGTGCCCAAAATTAAATTAAATTATACAGGATAAGTAAATTATATCAGCGCGGCGTGTCTGCCATTTGGTCACAGGACATGACTACCTCATCACCTTTGGTAATTCTGTAGTGTTATTGCAGAGAAATTCCATATTCGCCGTATTAAATTATTACCACACACACGCCAATCAATTGTTTTAATAGTTATAATAAAGTGCATAATATATCGTATGTGCTGACCGAACCTTGAGTTCAGTTAATAAAACCTACGTTATGATTTCATCTTGCAGATTGATAATGCAAAATTTAATCACAATTATTATATTTCTATATGCCAGAGATATAAAATTGATTGCGCAGAAATTGTGTGCAAAATCCTTAACCTATTTCGATCCGATGATCGGTCGTGAATAATAATATTCATTACCCATCAACATTTTTAGCACTTAATCTCAAAACGCAATGTTTTACGGCGGCATATAATTAGGTTTCTAATAATACGCCGTGAATGTCGGGCATTTATGCTTCGGTGGTAATTTATAGTAATTAATATTAAAGAAGTTTATATGAACCGCGGAGATTTATCTCTCGGATTACGTACACAAATACCGGCAAACAGACCCAATTCTCATGGCCTGCAGGCATATAAATAAATTGCGAAGTCAAGTTCGCCCCCACGTGGAATTTTTCTCCTGCCGCCGAATCGGAGCGCTCTTGGGTCCAGATCCTTATCGGATTATTTTTAGCCGGATCTAATTCGGCTCGGTACTAATTACAAACGAACGTTTGTATAATTGGAGGTGAGCAGTACCTCCACGGGCCTGTTGTATCTCAGGGAAGTGCGAGGTAATTCGTATCTTTGCCAATAATAATATTTAATATATTCCTGTCACTGGTAATAACTCATTGTGGCAGCCCAATGAATTTTCATACTCTTAAATATTTGGGATTGGCTTATATTTTTGGGTGATGTTTATTTATCCCATTTTGCTGGCAATATATGGACAAACTTATACTGGAATTGCAATAACGGATACTCATCATATTTTATTCATAACTTTATCGATAATGTATGTTGTTTAAAACCACATTCTCACTGAGTAGTGGGTACACAAATTATGCAGCCGTTAGAGAAACGGATTTGTTATACTTAGCCATTTGTTTCTGAATAACTCTTATTATTATTGATTACCCATGCTTTTTTTAAAAGCAGACGCGTATGCCATAATAGTTATATACCTGTTTATACCACCCACCATAAATACACATATAATATGTATAATATAAATGCATTATTAGAAATCTCTACAAAAAACATTACAGTATTGTCAGCAGGACTCCATTCAATAAGCTTAGTTTATTTCAGTTATA